>LPNX010096975.1:21426-68177 GCA_001517045.1 Pseudotsuga menziesii | reverse complement strand
ATAAAATTGAGTATAATAATATTTCATTTCTATGGTTTAGGTGACTTCGCGGAAAGACCAAGAACAATACTGGGAGAGCCGGAGCCAGACGTACCATTATGTTTAAGTGAAGGAGTTTGCAAATGCATTTCAAACTTTTCATGTGGGAGCCAATCTGAGAGAAGAATTGTCAATTCCATACGATAAAACAGAATGTCATCCCGCTGCTCTCTCTACAAAAAAATACGGCTTAAGCAAAGCAGAACTATTTAAAGCATGCTTTGATAGACAAATTCTACTTATGAAGAGGAATGCCTTCGTACATATATTCAAATTCTTCCAGGTGAAAAGGATATGGACAGAATCACTGATAAATAACATGCATTGTAATTTCAGCTTTGTATTCCTTATTCTCAACTAATTTATTGCTATTGCTTGTTTTGTCAGATAACTATCGTTGCTACTCTCACTACGACAATTTTTTTTTGTACAAATATGCATCACAGAAATATGGAGGACGGGTCCACTTACTTTGGGATTTTATTTTTGGGTCTGGTTATGAATATGTTCAATGGAATTGCAGGAATGGCGCTCACGATTGAAAAGCTTCCTGTGTTCTATAAGCAGAGAGATTTCATGTTCTACCCTGCGTGGGCATACTCACTTCCAATATGGATTACTGAACTTCCTTCTTCGTTAATAAAATTTGCTACGTGGGTAGCTATTACGTATTATACCGTTGATTTTTCCCCGAATTCAATGAGGTAATTACAATCCTTTATTCGATAGTCCAATTCTGAACACATTCATTTGGATTAGAAAATTTAATAGATATTTGGTTACTCATACAAGATATTTCTTAGATTCAGAAAAGAATCTAATCCAATTACATAAATTATTGTATAGGTTTTTTCAACAATTTTTACTATACGTCGTCCTCCATCAAACAGGTTTGTCCCTCTTTCGCTTCGTAGCTGCTCTATCACGGAATATTATTGTTGCAAACTCCGTGGGTGTATATGCGCTCATGTTGACGTTCATCTTCAATGGATACATTATATCGAGAGGTACGTATTTCCAAAAATCAAGAGATTCTTTGTGGCGTGTTTCAACTCATAACAAAAATGCTGATCATAATTGTTTCTACTCGTAATAAACAGATGATATTAAAGGGTGGTGGATATGGGCTTATTGGTCATCTCCTCTTTCCTATGCTCAAAACGCTATTTCAGTCAACGAATTCCTGGCAACAAGGTGGCAAAAGGTGATAATATTATTTAATGCAACACTTTTACCAAAAGTTATCACTTTTCCCGATAAAAAGTTAATTTGTGCTATGTTCCGATGCAGCCAAACAACAATATTGGAGTGAAATTATTGCAATATCGTGGACTTTTTACCAATAGCCACTGGTATTGGATCGGTGTTGCAGTGCTCACGGGGTTCACTATTATGTTTAATATCTTCTTCACGCTTGCATTGCATTATCTGAACCGTACGTAATAATCAACTTCTAGGTCTGTCGTAATACAAGTTTTAAGTTAGCGTGGTCCATTATTCACTTTCAAAAATACCATCAAACAATCCATACAAACCGTTTCCTGACAGTATGTAGCGTTTCTAACAGTAGATTAAACTCGCCATAAAAGTCTTTCCATTTTAAAACTTTTCGTATCCTTTCAAGTTTCCCAATTGAAGTCTTTCAATTTTAAAACCTTTCGTAAGCTGTCAAGTTTCCCAATTGAAGATCAACTGATCATATAGTCTGAATGTGTTTTCCAATTGAAGTCTTTCAATTTTAAAACCTTTCGTAAGCTGTCAAGTTTCCCAATTGAAGATCAACTGATCATATAGTCTGAATGTGTTTTCCAATTGAAGTCTTTCAATTTTAAAACCTTTCGTATGCTTTCAAGTTTCCCAATTGAACATCAACTGATCATATAGTCTGGATATGTTTCTTGTCAGCCATTGGAAGTCTGCAGGCAGTAGTTGTTGAAGACGAGTTAGAAAGAGATCAAGAACAGGAAATGCAAAACATTCCATTAAATACTTCAATTTCGTTGTCTACACAGGATCATGAAACCCAAACTTCTGGTAACATCATTCAGAATAAAATTTGAATGTTTCCCTTTCATATTATTTGATAGTGTATATAGAATTGTCGTAAGTTATTCAAAATATTTATTTAGGAACTTGACATCGGTAAGTACTCAGGATCAGTGTCATGCAGTGGCGACGGTGAAAAGAAAAGAGATGATTTTGCCTTTCCAACCATTATCGTTGGCATTCCATAACATCAACTACTACGTAGATATGCCTGCAGTATGTTCTCTTGGCCACCATATTCCTAATTTGAAATATTATATTCCAAAATACATTGATATATAAATTCGCAATGGTTTTTTATTAGATTTACTTCTATTCGTTGGGAACAATGCAGGAAATGAAGAAGCGGGGAGTTGCAGAACAAAGACTTCAGTTATTGCAAGGAGTGAGCGGATCATTCAGGCCAGGAATACTCATTGCTTTAGTAGGTGAAAGTGGCGCCAGAAAAACCACATTGATGGATGTTCTTGCAGCGAGGAAAACTGGAGGATACATCGAAGGATCGATTACAATCTCTGGCAATCCAAAGAAACAACAAACTTTTGCAAGGATTTCTGGTTACTGTGAACAAACTGATATTCATTCACCTTATGTTACGGTTCATGAGTCCCTAATTTACTCTGCCTGGCTTCGTCTTGGCGAGGAGGTAGATTCTGAAACAAGAAAGGTATTTTAATATTTATCAACTCAAGAATATGTTTAGGCCAATTAATTAATCCATTGGGTTGATCATGATCGTGAACGATATTTCTGTGTAAGAAGATGTTTGTGAACGAAGTTATGGATCTTGTAGAGTTGAATAAACTAAGTGGTGCTCTGGTGGGGTTCCCTGGAGTAAATGGTCTATCCACAGAACAAAGAAAGAGATTGACAATAGCAGTTGAACTAGTAGCAAATCCTTCAATAATTTTCATGGACGAACCAACATCTGGACTGGATGCAAGGGTTGCAGCTATTGTTATGAGAACAGTTTGAAACACTGTGGATACTGGACGAACTGTGGTATGCACCATTCATCAGCCCAGCATTGATATATTTGAGGCCTTCGATGAGGTATATTCAAGAAAAATTCCTTTTTATTACCATTGAGATTATTCCAAAAGTATTATTGGTATTGATGATCAGCGTATACTTCATTTTAGGTTTTTTGTAATTTGAACTTGACCCAACATTTATGTCTCGTGGAAATGCAGCTGGTGTTGATGAAATGAGGAGGACAGGTGATCTACGTGGGACCTCTTGGTCTCCAATCCCAAGCACTTGTGGATTACTTGGAGGGAATTGAAGGTGTACCAAAAATCACACCTGGTTACAACCCTGCTACGTGGATGCTGGAAGTAACCTCCGTCAATTCAACAATTCGTCTCGGAGTTGATTTTGCAGAAATCTATAGAAATTCATCGCTCTACCAGTAAGTCGTTATTTGTTTTATATATATGTATGAGGTTTTGACATGATATTTTTAAATTGACTTTCAATACAGCGGAAAGTTAATCGATATTAGTTTCTGAGCAGACGTAATGAAGCTATAATTAAGGAAATTAGCAAACCTAGCCCTGGCTCCAAAGACTTGAGCTTCAAAAGGCAATTCGCTCAACCCTTTACAGTTCAAACAATGGCTTGCCTGTGGAAGCAGCATTGGTCTTATTGGCGAAATCCTCAGTACATGCTGCTTGTCCCAAGAATGTATTCTTCCATTTCATGGTGTCTGAGCGCCAACGTGATCTCAAGGCTACGCTTCAGACGACTTTTCCATACTTGCGCTTCATATTATATCACTTTGACTTGGGAGAATCATTTACCTTGACTCCGATTTAGTTGTTGTGGATGACATTGCCAAGCTAATGCACCCTCGTCTCATGGCCTGAGGTCTGAAAAAAACCAGAACAGCTGGCTCCGATTGTACCACTTGCTATAACAGATGGAAAAGGGATATAATTTTTATTTTTTTAATTTTATTATTATGATGTCATGTTGCCACATGTCAACTCAAATCCAGATACCAATTTCCAAAGTTTACATCATCTTCTATCCACCAATAAGTTGTTTACAAAATAGTTTTTTAACAAAATTAAAAAAAAATATTTTACAAATCCCTAAGTTATACTTTACAAAACAGATTTTAATTTTTTTGATAGAGAGCAACTAATATAAAGTCAAAAGAGTTTGACTTGCAATCGATTACAATATACCTACTGAGGCAGGTATAATAACATACAACAAACAAAAATAAATAAATAAATAAAACAAAACAACAAACTATAAACAACCAAAAAAAAATAAATCAAACAACAAACAATAAACAACGAAATAGTAATAAATAAATAAAACGAAATAGCAAACAATAAACAACGAAAAATAAAATGGGGCAAAGTAGCGGTGTAAAAAGGGGTAGAGAGGGGTGGTGTGATTGAGAATCGTTCCACCCCTTCCTACCCCTTTTACACCACCACCAAAGTATTCTCCATACCCTAATTCTACGTATCCCCTACCTACCAGACTACCCCACCCACTCAACATTCCCCCTCCACGTTTCATACTATATAATATTATATAGTATGAAACGTGGAGGGGGGAATGTTGAGTGGGTGGGGAAGTCGGGTAGGTAGGGGATACGTAGAAGTAGGATATGGGACAATGTAAACCCTATATATATATATTATGTTTTATTTTGTTTTACTTTTACATTTTTTATTTTTAATAAAGTTTAAAAATATTAGTTTTTTTTATATAATTTTTTTTTGTTTTATTTATTTTTTAAAATAATTTTTTTTATCTTTACTTTTGTGTTTTTGTTCTTAGTAAAAATAATCAAAATTTTTTATAACTTTTTCAGAATTTATATTCTTTTTATTTAATTTTTAATTTTTTGGGGATAAAATTAGATGAATAATTTATTTTTTATGGTTTAATATATGATTTCATTGTGAATTCGCATCATAATTTCTATATTTATATGCTCAGTGTGGTGAAATTATTTATCAAATACATTTTTTGGCTTAATATGCAAGTTTCAAAAAACTTGTAATTTATCTTTTGAAGAAAAGAACTTTTTCCAATTTAGGGGTTGATTTTAAAGTTTTTGTAAACGACAGTATGGGATGTTTAGGCCATGGCTCTATTTTTTACCCTAAAACAAAAAACCTGTATACGTATCAACACTTTTATATTTGGAGGGTATTTTTTGGTGTTTTTTAGGAAAAAAACATAGTTTTTATGGCTAGAGTTCTCGTTCTTAGTAGAAATTTCCAGTTTCATAGTATAAATGGTTGGGTGTAGATGTTGAATATTTTATAGGGTTTCCACTTTGCTTGTTTACCATCTCTGTAAATCTCCAATGTTGAGTTTTTTTTTCATTTATTTTTTCAAAACTTGATCCTCCCATAGAGTGGTTATGCCTCTAGAGGCCCCTCTTGAATTTATGACTATCTGATTTCTTTTGGGACAAATGCTACTTCCAATTTTTAGCATTTCTTGGTCTTGGAATTTTGTCTCCTAGACTAATAGGAACAAGGGTTTATTTATTTAATAGGACCTCTTATTACCTTAATTTTTAAGTTACTTCCTGGAATTCTATAGTTCCAAGACAACACTAACATTATTTACCAGGATCAGAATTTACTCCCCCTGGCTGTTGGTGTCCCCTAGTGCTTCTTGTTAGAATTCTCCTTGTTGAGGACAAAGATTTCTCTATTGTATATTTATTCCCCGTCTCTTTATCATTTTGGGATGCTTCTTCTCTTACTTCTGTTTTTTTTCATGCCTGGTTCTTTTTATATGAGTTTCCTCTTCGATGTCCTCGTCTTGGTCACTTGATAACTATTGTGTTTATCTTCTTATTAGGACTTTGGAAACCATTTATTGTGAGCCCAACACTTTTTCAATTTTTCCTACTGGATCTATGTTGGTTTTAAAATCAGAATTTCGTAGAGGGAAGGTCAATCCTAGAGGGACAACATTTGGGGTGATAATTTCTACAAAAGTCAGAGGGGAGAGATGCTCAAGGGGAGAGGTGTTGTGTTGGACTTCTGGCGTCTCTTCGTACTAGGTTAAATCCCTTTTATCTTGCACATAAAAAATCCCAATATATCGTCCTAACAGAGCAAAGCCCAGTCAGCAGCACCTCCGGCATAGGTGTAGTCTCACCCAAGATATGTTTCTATGGGTAACTTCCAGAACCATGTTTTCGCAATTGGGTGGGGGATTTTTCATCCCTTGGTATTTTTCCAATGCGCTCGATCGAGGCCTGTGGATGGATTATTTATTCTTACTATGCATAGTTAGACTGCGACACACATCTTCCTTTGTAAATATTATAACAATAACCCTGGTGCAACATAGATACATTCAACTTATAACAGTGCGACTAATATATACAAACTCATTCATAAGAAAATACATAAGAATTCATTCACAACAACATATACACACGTGGCTTAGACACATCCAAAATTCACACATATAACACATAATCTAACATGGAAACCCATCCGAGAAATACCACAGAGGTGCTCTTCATATGGCATGAGAAATATATGGCACCTTTGGTCTGTGCACTAAGCAACATAATCTATCCTACATCTTCCTTGCTTATCTATACATATTTGTCTCTCCTCTCATGCTCTCTTATATTTTATCATTGGTCTTTCTCTACTTGAATCTACTACTGATCCACATACAACCTGAATCGACTGAGTCTCTTCTACACTTTTGTGCATTTATTTGCATATTCTTGACTCAATGCACTTAGGAAAACTAACAGACACACTTACAAAAATAATTATAAGCTAACAAAGACTCAAGAGACTAAAGAACTAACAACCCTCCAAAGGCTGACCCCCATACAACTTGGGTTCCTCCTTTTATAGAATCTTTACATGTCGCTCTCTAAGCCAACTTCCTACACATAGCCAGGAGGATGTTTTTCCTATTCTAGTGACACATGTCAGTAGGTAGTAACAGCTTGAATTACAAAGATACCTTCATACATGTGACTTCTTCTAGCTCTAGCCGACCTCGTACCCATGATATTTCTAACTTGTCTCTTTATAACCATTGCGTCGTTGCGTGCATTCTGACATGGATCTACTCCATCAGATTCTTTCTTTGTCACATCCTTTCCTCCTATCATGGATTTTCTTCTGTTGTGACTTCTTCTTATGCCGTAGCTTCTCTTCTATTGTGAATTATCTTCTATCATGGCTTCTCTTCTATCGTGGATTCTTCTTCTATCATGGCTTCTCTTCTTCACTTGTTCTTTCCTTAACCCCTTCCTCTTTATCTTCCTGTGTTGCACATCATTTTCCTTCTTTTCCTTCATCTGCTCTTCCTTCCTTCTTTCTATTGTTGCCTCTATCACAACTCCTTTCTCTTCTTTTACCTTAGATATTTTCATACTTAAGAGAAATTATAAGCAAATTCTTCTTACCTTTCCATAGGCCCAACAGGCCCCCAACGCTCACCTGTGGCTCATCTCGATCCACATAAAGCTTATTCCTCCATTTTTTTCACTTGTGTCAACTTTTCTTTTAAAATCTTGTAATATTTTTGTTACTCTCTCTACTTTACACAAAACTTTGAGTAAATTGGTAACCATACATGTAAGCTCTATATGTCACTCCTCTATGGTTTTGAAGCTTGTCTATGCAGCTTCAGATATTGCCTCAGTCACAAGTTGCATGTCATCGCTATCCAGGATGATGGTATTTTCACTTCTATCATATTTTCTCTTCTTCTTCCTCCTAGACTCTGTCTATTCCGTCTCAAAGTATTTTATTTTCTTATCTATCTCTGGTTCTGTCAGAGTTGAACTGGAATGACTATGTGTTGGTCAAATTCCTCCTACAGATTTTCTTCTTCACTTTCGTCATTCCACAGTGGTGGATTCTCTTGTCGTAGTTCTTCTTCTTCTTGTACTAATTAATCTTCTGGCACCAGGACAAGCCATTCTTTCATCCATTCATCAATAATGGCTTCAACATATTCCTATGCCATTATGAACTGCATCTCCAACCATTGCGATGTGGGTATTGGAGCGGTTGCATGTTGACATGGTGCGCACCAATATCGAATCTAACAATTTGATGAAACTGTTGAACAGTGTCATCACCTAGCCTGCACTGGTTCCTTATCTGGTGCCTTATATCCTCCCCATGCATATAGAATTTGATGTTATTTTCTATCTGCCATGCCTTTCTAGCCTTTTCAAACCAAAGGTTCTGGTATCACAATCCTCTATAGTGCACCGAAAGATCTACCCCTTGGTAGCTCGGTGGGTCAGACCATGCAATGGATGAAATTAAGATTAACATCTAGGAGTAGTGAAATGGCTTACCCTCCTCCTATGATTCAATGGAATATTGCAATAGTTCATTCAACAAGAACTATGACCAGTTGATATGAACTCCCTCTGCGCAGAGTTCAACCAGCGTGATCGTACCCAGAGTGCATTGGGTTGGGTGCATCTTGCACAGTAACTCCGAGGCCAACACCTTCACAGCAAAGTGAACAGCATAATCATTGATGGAGGATATCATAAATCCTATGTTATCTCTCATTTTGTTGTACTTCTTCTTTATCTATGCAATTATTGACGCTTCTTGATCCTTCCTTAGAAGTGGTGTTGGGTCCATTCCTACGAATGGTAGGCCTATGGTTATTGTGATAAGTTCAACATCTATAGATATAGGATTTCCAAGACATAGGAAACCACCATGAAATAATACCAACAATTGCTTAACACATGTGTTTATTGGTATGCTACGACCAAAATGTGGCATATATAACAACAGCGGTATGTTAGACTAATCCAATCCTATATGCCACTCCATTGGGACAAATCACTTCAGCGCATTTGGTGTGTCTTCCACAATCACCATATAGTTTGCATGGTACAGGTCTTTCTGCTTCTTTGTGTTGTGGTCAAGAAAGGATAACTTATGTAGGTTCGGTAAGATATCCTTCGATGCCTTCACACCTTTTGGCACCAATGGTGCTATCAGCAAGGACCTTGTTCTCTTTGGTATTTTTACTTTTAGTTCATCACTATGTCTAGGAGGAATGTAAGGTGGAATCAAATTTCTTGCCTCAAAATATTCATCATCCTGTGGGGGTGGCACTTGGGTTGTCAATGATTTTCCCTTCCTCTTTCGACTACTAATGCACTTGCCCCATTTGATTCCAAACAGACCTGGTTTGTCTACATGTGCTTTTCTAGATGGCCTAACGAGGTTTGGATCCACAACTGGAGTGGCATGTTCAACAACTGGTGCGATCTGTGCATCAACTGGTGCAGTCTGTGAAGAAACTGATGTGGTCTATGCAAAAACTGGTATAGTTTGTTTAGCAACTAGAAGAACCTCCTCCTACAGTGGAATATAACCAGAAGTATCCTCGATGACCATCGTAGACGATGTGGGATAAAACTCAGATTCAACAAATGTACTTGTTCTAGAGATGGAAATGAACATACTATGAACAACTTGCTTCGACTCTCTAGGCTACACGCAAAAACATCTCTTCTCTCTTGCAATAGAATGAAATGAACTTGGGCAAAAAGGATGATAATGTACAATAATTTTCCACAACCGTTCTTTGCACACATGTGCACTCAATAGAAAGGAATACGTCCTTTCAGGAACATGGGAATTTTGTCAGACTCATTTATTAAGCTTTTATGTATGCCTCCAATTATCTTTCTCTTTGAATGGTAGTTATTGCCATAAATTTGGACGTGACCAAAAAGCGTGTTGCCATATTTTCTTAGATTTATCAAATTAATGACCTCCATCCCATCATATCCAGGATTCCGGTATCTCATGTGACAATGTCGCAATTCTTGCGACTTGATTTTTGTCTTTGCTAGAGAAACTTTCTTACAACAGTGGCACAATCCATGCAACCATTTTTTTTCCTTCAACAGGGTTCCTTTCTTGTGATATACCAAGTGTCTTCACTTAGAATTTCGACCTTTGTCAAATGCCAAGTCTACGAAACTTCACTTCTTGCTACAATAGAATAGAAGTCTGCAACCATAATTTTTGGCTCATCTTTCTTTATTTTCTCTCTTTTATTTTTGTTTTATTTCCTCTTCCTCTTTCTCTTTTTTTTTTTTTTATGTGACCAAGTTGCAGCTATTATAATATGGTTTCAGTCAACTCCCATTGATGATTCCTTTACTTTTGTCCCATCTAATTTGTTTATTTTCACTACTCCTCCATCTGTGATATCTTTGACAATGTATAGTCCTAACCAATGAGTTTTTAACTTCCCTAGGTGCTTGAATAATCTTCTATCATACATAATAAAAAGACCTCCCAATTAAACTACTTGTTCTTAATGTGTCGATGATGCCATACCTTCTGTGTTTGCTATTCAAAATTTTGATGAAACCCCGCGACAAAGCGTTCTTCTTCCAACTGTATTAGTTGAAGTAACATGTCTTTGACAACATCAACATCAGTCATTTTGATGATCACAATAATTCTTAGACTCGATACAATGTACTCCATAGACATCGCATCTTCTTTCCCATACACCAACCGAAATGGATTCTGACCTGTCAGCTTATTATACATCGTGCGATATGCCCATAATACTATGGAAATATTTGGGTCCCATTCATCTCTTTAAGCATTACAAAAATTTGTCAATGTGTTTTCCATAATTTTGTTGAATGCTTTGAAAACTCCATTTGATTGAGGGTGATATGGTGTTGTCCTTCTATGCCTAGTCTAAAATTTCTCTATCATTTCTTCAATCAACTGATTAACCAAATGCATACCTTCATCACTGATTAAAATATTTTGGCACTTGAATCTTGTCGCAACATTTTTAAATAGAAACTTTGCAGCAATACAATCTTTTACTAGAGTTGCTTCAGTCCATTTGGTTAGGTAATTAGTCACATTAATAATATATCGTGCTCTAGTGCGCTTCCCTATCGGACTAATAGGTCATACAAAATCAACAACCCATTTATCAAATGCATGAAATGTTATCTGCGGTACCAATGGAATTTCATCTCTTCAGGAAAGATTCCCAATCCTTTGGATGACTTTACAACTACGACAATAATCCCGGGTTCCCACATGCATGGTGGGCCACCATAACCCTGCTTGCAAAATATTTTGTACTGTATCTTTTCCTGCATAGTGGCCTCCTGGGACACCAACATGTGCTTCATTTAATATCATTGAGTGTTCATGCTCCAAAATGTAGCATCAAAGAATCTCATAAGGACCCATGTTATACAAGTGTCCAATTATCAATTGGAAATCTGCATCACTCACAACCAATTGCTTCTTCTGTGCAGTGGTGAATCCAGCTGGTACATAACCCGTACTTATAAATTGTATGATATCTCGATACTGATCATCAAACATGGTTATTGTAAATAGTTACGCATCAGGAATGTTATCTTCTAGACTAGTAGGTTATTCTCCAATTTCAATCCTCGAAAGATGGTTTGGCCCCAAATTCAATCGACCAGGTTTAACAATTTTTTCAAATCAAATTCGTGGAAGAGGAGAAGCCACTAACAGATCTCCACCCCAACACTAGCTTATTGACCAAGTATAAATGTAGAATGGTTAGTGTACATATTAAAATGTCCTCCCAGTAAATAGTGTTTGAATTTCTGCAATGCATATACCATCATTAGACCTTCTCTTTCCATTGTGGTATAATCCTTGTATGCATTTGATAATTTTATACTAGCGAAGGAATTTGAATGACCAATCGATCCTTCATCAGGCTGCATCAATACCACGCTGAGCACGATAGATGATGCGCCGACATGAATGTGGAACTCTTTTTCCTAGTCTTGAAACACAAGTATTAGTGCAGTAGCCATATTGTTTTTCATCTTGTCTATAATTTCTTGGCAATCCATTGTCTATTGAAACTTGGTACCTTTTTTCAACAGCTTTTCCATCGGAGCAATCACCTCCGCATATCCTTTGATCAATTTCCTGTAATATCCACTATGTCCTAGTGTTTCTCTTAAATGTTTAACTATAGTAGGTGGTGGTAGGTCGAGGATGATCAAAATTTTGGCTGGGTCAAGCAAAATTCCATCACGATAGATCACATGGACCAATAGAGCTCCAAAAGGTGCGTAAAAGATACTTTTTTTCAAATTCAGGGAAATTTGATACTAGAGACAATGTTTCAACATCATTCTCAAGCTCTGTATATGGTATTTTATGATGCCAATTACTGTTCAATCATCGAAGTAGAATTCAATAAATTTGTGTATAAAATATTTAAGGAAACTACTACAATTCTGGAAAAAATCGCAGACACATTCTTAAGTTCAAAGGGAATTATCGTATACTGAAAACATCCTCTCTCTGTTGCAAAGGTAGTATTTTGTTGTTCCTCCTTTGCAATCCTGATATGATGGTAACCACAAAATCCATTAGTGAAAGAGTACATATATTTCCCTCCGATATTATCCGGTAACTCATATATAAATTGAGTCAGAAATGGGTCATGTAAATAAGCATCATTCAAATTTATTAGGTCAACACAAATTATTACATCAGCTGAGGTCTTCTTGTCATGTGCTAAAATTGGTCTAATCCACTCTGATTCCTCGACAAGTTCTATAACCCCTTCCTCTAACATTTGATCCAATTCAGCCTTAACCTTTTCTTTGTATCATGGATTCAATCTGTATGGGTGTTGCTTGACCGACTTTGCATTGGGCATCAAAGGTATCTTCATTTCTTCGAGGTCACCAAATATTACTTTCATATCTAAAAATATGGTAGGGAACATAACTTGGATTTCATGCAATAAATCAGTGCTCTTCCCCACAGTCTCATCATCCCAATGATCTCCAATATTGGTGAACTTTGGATTTTTGGGTGAGCCAATATTTACTTTCTTAATTTTAAGTGGACTTAGGAATTAGTTGCTAGAAATGGAAAATCCTTCCACTGTGCACATACCTTTCGACTCATGTATTTTTATTTTGAGTGAGTCATTGTCATCTAGTTCTCTCGTGACGTTGTAACATTCCATACAATGGTGGATTTTTGCATTATATTGATGGAAATTTGTAGTTGTGATAGGGATTTCCTCAAATATATTCACTTTCATTATTTATAGTGCAACATGAATTGTTGGATGATCACTTGCAAACCCAAATGTGTCTTTGAATCTTGTAGCTAACTCTTCCCACTCGAGATTTCCTCCTCGCATCTCCACTGATGTGTACCAATTCCTTGCTACCATATCCATTGTATGTATAAAGCGATGGACCCATTCTTGTCCTGGATAATCTTTCCATGTCGTGCGACAATGCGCAATATGTTCAACATGATTTGTCAATCCTGTATACTTTCAATCAGTATAACTGATATCTTCTCCAAATCTAATCTCTGACAATCTTTTGCATTGCGACCATTCAAAGATGGATTTTTTATGTGTACCCCACCATTTAGAGGGCATAGCTTTCAACACAAATTCCAAGGCAGACAATCGCTGTGATTATGTGAATTTTCCTTCAAATTCCACCAAGAAAGACACAAGGTTAGCTAAAACTTCGTATGTAGGTATCTCACTCACCTCGACTCCTACCATCGCATGGATCTTATAATTCCTTCTCATCTTCGCATGGAAACTTCATGTAGGTGATTCTGCTAATTTTCTAATGCTTCACGTGAATCTGATGTACAAGAGCTAACACTTTTCCAACTCATCTTTCCATCAGTTGTTGGATTTATATGGTCATCTCTTGAAGACATGATATTATATAGTTGATCCATGTAATTACCTTGTCCTTCACTGTTCACTGGATCGACATATCTTTTCCCTTTGAGTGGATCAATTGGCGTGACCACCCCTATCTATGAATCTTCAAATGTCAATATTATTTTCTTAAAATTAATTATGGTATGATTATCTATTGCCCAATCAATCCAGAAAAGTGCAGGATATGGGTTTGTATCATTAAGAATGTCGATCACTTCAAATTATGTGTATGTCCTCGGGCCTTCTACTTCGACAGGTACTTGAGTCAGTCGACCAATGGGTAGAACCTTTATCTGATTTTCTAGCCTTGGCTAAATGGGATACCAATCCAGTTGTGATTTATTCATGCTTTCTCATGTATCCCTTGTCAAGTTATTGACAGTAGAGACCAGATCTATAATGATATAGTCCATGTCATAGTGTCTTATTTGCGTAGTCATTCACAACTCGCGACCAGTTTTCAATATTTTCTCGACATGGTTAACTCTTTTTTTGGGTCACATGTCTTCTATATTTTCTTCTATAAGTTCTGCCAATTCTGCGACAACATCTCTATCATGGATTATTGCTAAACAACTTTTGAAAAATTCTTTGAGCTTACTAACCTTTTTCATTGGCTGCTTCCTAAGTAATTGCTTGAATCTTTCAGGCATATGTCTTACTTTTCCAGGTGTTGACATTTGATTGGTATCAAAAAATTGTGGCTACACATCGAAGAATACTTCCTTTTCCTTTTGGACATCTAATTGTAATTTCTTTTGTGTCATAGGTCGCACCTGCGTTTGTCTACGTTGTGTATTTTGGCATGCTCTCGTCGCAACACCTCCTCTTGTAACAACAACAATATTTGGTTCTATTGGATCGACAAAAATCATCTGGATGTTTTGGTTGGGGTTCGATTTCAGATTCTTCATAGGATTGGGATTTTCCATGGTTCGAGCCTTCCATTTTGCAATCAATTGTAGACACTAATCGATAGTATGGTCAAATGATTTACAGTACGCACATTTCTTCACGGGAATTACACAATCTAGAGAAAAGTGCCTTGGTTGTCCACAATTATAGCATATGATTTGGCCTCTTCCTTGACCAAATCATCCTCCTCCTTGTTTTTTTCCTCGGCCTAAAAAATTTCGACCCCCCTTTGGCTGAGGGTAGTGTTGTTACAGAGGATACTGATTATGTTGATATTGAGACTGAGGATATTGTGGTTGTTTAAATTGTGCTAGTGGATATTGAAAAAGATAATATTGAGTTTTCACTCGTTCAACTTGCATCTTCTCATCATTCTTCATGAAGTAGGTATCCATCGTTTTCTCTTGCAACAAATGAAATTCTTTGTAGTCTTTCTCATCGTGTCCTACATATTTACAAAAATTACAATACAAACTAGCTGGTGTACTTCCAATATTCTGTAAATACAAACATTATTCTAATCGATGGCCTCTAGTTTGACATATTTTACACCAAGGAATCCCTTGGGTGTTTATTGGGTTTGATGATCCTACTGCGACATAGTTCATGAGTGTCGGACAATTATTTTTGTGTTGTCCTTTTGTTATACATCTTGTACACCATAGCTCTTATTGAAATTATTTTCCTTTCTTGATGTCTTGGATTTGCACCATAATATTATCCAATTGCAATTGAATCTGCATCATTCCTGTGTTGGTTTCTCCAATTGGAAAAGATTATAGCTTCATGGCTATTTCCATATCTTCTGCCTGCAACACAATATTCAGTTGCATCAATGGAATCTAGATGTGTGGTAACAACACAACAATGAACCATTCCTTATGTTGTACATTTGAAATCAGGAATATTACTTTGGTAATTAATGTATTGAATCTCTTATCAAAGTCCCCGACAAACTCTGTAGGTAGCTTCTTGATTTCTTTAATATCTGTGATGCACTGTGACTCAGACTTTAGTTTTCTAAATTCATCTATCATTCTTATTCGAATCTAGTTGAGTGTTTTCTGTGCAATTCCTACTAGAACTATAGAAAACTTCATGTACCAGTCTAGCGCATGACCTCACAAATTCATGACCTTTTGTGCTCTCTTTATTTCCTCATCTTGGATTTTCTGTACAGTCCATACGGATTCACAAAGAAACCAGTGTTGCTACGAGTCTTCCAACCCATTCCCATTAAATATTGGCTACTTAATGTCTATTCTAGCCATTATGTTAGCTCCTAGTACACTTGGGGAAAAAATTTGAGTAGTCAGACTCCCTTTTCCACTATTTAGGGCATCGGTGCTATTTATATTTACAGATCTACTTGGAGATGAGTTTATAGATATTACCTCTGTCAATGTATGAGGCATTGTAGGTGTACTATACTCATGATTTGGTCTTGGAGTTTCGACTGAATCCTATGATTCTTCTTCTTCTTTAGATATTGGATGACATTCTTGTTCTCCATCGCAAGAACCTTTGTCAATGTGTGACACGAGCTCGTAGTCTTCTTCTATTGTTCTACTACAAATCCCTCTTCCTAGTAGACTCTTTCTTCTCTTTCCCGGCCTAAATATTCTTTTGCTTCTTAAATAACCAACCTTTAGTTTAGTTTTGCTATCTCCAAGGAACATCTCAACTTAGTTTGCTCCATTTTTCACATGGTTCTTCTACAACATATCCAACCTTATTCGCATAGTTTTCAACTGTTACATTCGTAGGATTCCTTTTTCACATATGAGCATATTTATCCAGGTTTTCAGGGATGAGAAATATCTTCCGCGAGTTCGTTGGAAAAAATTTCTTTTAACCTCACTATACGAGGTTATTGTGTCGACAAAAAACTCAATAATTTATCCCTCCAAAATTTTGTCTACCCAAAAATAAACCACCCTTGACACAAGGTTGCTCACACTTTTTAGTCATTGAATCAACTCGGGATTCTACTTTGTCGATTCTCCTCCTTGGAAATTTCTTTGTTGGGTTGCCAACCTGGACAGCCAATCATGCAACATAGTGGGAAATTCGAAAAAGAAAATCTCATGAATATTTGTGTAGAGGTATTGTCCCAACCACTCTATTAGGTTCCATCGATGTCCTTTACTCTCTTCTTGTGCAAAATCTAGCACTTTGAAATCCACCCAATCTTGGATTTCAGGCTTCGTCAGATGTCACAACATATACCTATTCAAAATGATTCAGTCCCGACAATGGAACCATTTGTTGGCATTCTAGAGTCTCTTCAACCCAGGTTTAGTTCCTTTTCTCTTGCACACAACAAATCCCAAGATATCGACCTGACAAAGCAAATCCCAATCAGTAGAACCTACAATGCATGTGCAATCTCACTCGAGATATATTTCTATGGGTAACTTTCAGAACCAAGTTTCCGTAGTTGGGTAGGGGATTTTGCATCCCTTGGTGTTTTTCCAAGGTGCTTGACTAAATCTTGTGGATGGATTATTTATGCTTACTATGCATTGTTAGACTGTGACACACTTGTTTCTTTGTAAATAATATAAGAATAACCCCAATGCAAAATAGATACATTCAACTTATAATAGTGCAACCAATATATACAAACTCATTCATAATCAAATACATAATCATTCATTCACAATAACATATACACATGTGACGTAGACACATTCAACATTCACACACATAACACAGAATATAATGCGGAAACCCATTCAGGAAAAATCACAAAAGTTCTCTTCATCTAGCATGAGAAATATATGGCACCTTTGGTTTGCACACTAAGCTACAGACTTTGTCCTAGATCTTCCTTTCTTATCTATACATACTTTTCTCTCCTATCATGCGCTCTTATCTTTTGTAGTTGGTATTTCTCTACTTGAATCTACTACTGATCTGCACATAGCCTAGATTGAATTAGTCTCTTCTAAAATTCTGTCCACTCATCTTCAGATTCTTGACTCAATGCACTTAGAAAAAAAATAGAAACATGTACAATAATAATTAGAAGCTAATAAAGAATCAAGAGACTAAATAGGTAACAACGCTCTAGAGGCTAACCTGCATAAAGCTTGGGTTCCTCCTTTTATAGACCTTTACATGTCCCTCTCTCATCTGAAATCCTACACTTAGCCAACAGGTTGTCTTTCTTATTCTAGTGACACATGTCAGTAGGAACTAGCAACATGACTTACAAAGATACCTTCATACGTATGACTTCCACTGGCTCTAGCTGACCTCATACCCATGATATTTCTGACCTATTGCTTTCTAACTATTGTGCTGATGCACACCTTCTATCATGGCTCTACTTTGCCACATTATTTCTCTGTCACATCCTTTCCTTCTATCGTGGCTTTTCTTCTGTTGTGGATTCTTCTTATGTCATGGCTTCTCTTATGTCGCGGTTTCTCTTCTTTCATAGCTTCTCTTCTTCCGTGACTTCTATTTTGTCACAAATTCTTCTTCTGTCATGACTTCTCTTCTTCACTGCTTATTTCCTTAACCCCTTCCTATTTATCTACCTCTTTCACACCTCATTTTCCTTCTTTTCCTTCATCTGCTCTTCCTTCCTTCTTTTTGTCACTTCCTTTGTCGCAACTCCTTTCTCTTCTTTTCCTTAGCTCTCTTCATACTTAAGGAGAATTCTAAGTGAATTTTTATTACCTTTCCCTAGGCCCAACATGTCTAACTAGGTTGTAAGATCTTCAATGGATTCCATTAGGGATAGGATTTAAAATTATTTAGCAAGGGGGGCCTTTTCTAGGGTGAGGATACTTTTGGAATGGATTCACCAGCAATTGGGATTTAAACTAGGAAGGAAGTGGGTGCAGATAGTCCTATTGTTGTTGGGTCTGGTTCAGGTTGCTTGGGTGGGTTGGTTTGAATATTCCCCATCTTCCACTTCAAGGTTTTTCATGCGGATTCATTATTTTTCTTATTCTCGTTTCTTTATTTTTTTTCCAATATTCCACGAAGTGACCATATTCATGACAAGCCTTTCACTTAAATGACAGTTGTTCATAATCTATTTTTTTAACATGTTTCTAGTTGTATGGATTGAGGACTATGGATTTTGGGAGCCCTTTCTCTAGGTCCACTTCTACAAAGATTATTGCATAGGAAAAAATTATTGACTTTGGATCAGCCTTATCAAGATATTTTCCTAGCCGCGTTTCCAATACTGTTCAAGCAATATTCACCCCAACAGTGGAGAGGGAAATACATGAGGCAGACCCAGACTGGCACATTAGATGGAACATCCAATTCTGGATTGAAATATGGAGTTCTGCAATTGAGGTACATGCCTCAATTACTATAAAACATGTCCCTGCTCGTAAGATAAGGTCACAATCCTCTTTTGTTTCTAATAGAAAGGCGTAAAACCCTCTTCCTCATAAGTAATGGCTCATTCTTCCTCTTACTAAGAAATTCCATCTCTTTTGAAACCAATTTTTTGTAGAATGAGTGGATGGACACATACCTATGAATGGGAAAATGAGACCTTGATCACTAAGATCCAAATCCATTTGGATTGAAGTTACTACTAGAAGATCCACTTCCGAGAGGATATTTAGCTTCTTCATGAAATTGGGGGTCAAGTTCTTAGAGAAAACAACGAAGACTGAAGAAATCAATGAGTTGAAAACCTGATCATCTGGGGTGGGGAGAACTGGTTCGAGTCGAGGATCTCCATGGTGAGTAGGGTGCAAGGTTTCAGAAACCCTAGAGAGCTCACCATCCAATTTTTTTCAACAATGCTTCAAAATTAATATGCATGGTTAATCATTATAGAAGTGATGCATATTTTATGTTTAAGGAGTGTAGTTTATTCTTTAAATAAGAAAACAGATTAAAATTATATGTTGTGTATCAAATAAGAAGAAAATACTTTTTAAACAAATAGAAATAACTTAGTGAAGTACACCCACATCATAAGGAGAATAAAATGGAACCTAGGAAACATATAGGAGTGAAAACATGAAAAATATTTGAAAGGAATGAGTGAAATAGAATAGAACTTTTATTTGAATAGAAAATAATGAATTCATGTGAACCCATTAGGAGACCAAAAAAAAAAAGATTAAGGGAACATTTACGAGTAAAAGTAGGGAAATAAGTTACATGCAATGAATAATCCATATTTTCATATTTAAAAAATAAGAATTACTTATGCATGTAGTGACACATGGGTGTGTGAATAATATGCATTTAGTAATTATTAAATTAGTATTTTGCATACACTATACAAGTGGCTTGAGTAAGATAATTTGTTTAACGTTTTTTAAAATAGTTAATTTATGGAGTATCCATTAAAAATGAAAACTGATCAATATCGATAAAGGATAAGTATATGTAATAAATTGTATATTGAATAAGAAAATATGATATGATGATACACTAACCATGAAATAGTGTATTTATAGCATTGGCTAGTCACGGTAAGTCATGTCCTTTAAATATGTCATATATTTTAAATATGATGTGTCCTTCCACTAATTATTATTATTATTATTATTTCAAATTTATTTTCATTACATTGCCTACCCATTTAGAAATCTTTTGTCCTCAAAGCATACAAAATGTATGTCTTTGTTATAAATTGTAATTCTTTCTCATGATTTTTCATTCTTAGGTTCATAATTATTGAGGACACATGATGTGATCTTCTAAGTGATGAGTAAAGTTGTCAAATTGTGTAAGGGTTAGACCAACCTAATTTGATATTTTGTGGTTTTGTTTGGAAATGACATTTATGATTTAGAGAATGATACCATTCCATACTTCAACTTCTCATCGATTGAGTAAGATCTATACATAGCTTTCAATATTTATTTTTTCTTCTATTAATTCATTGATGAATTGTATAATTATGATGATAATATGGTATGCTTGTATCTAGTGTCATGTTATTAAAATATTCATATTTTGATGCTTATGGTGAGTTATCAATAAATACAATTTCAATCGGATATGTATTGGTTCTCTTAACCAATGTATCGATTTTACCTTTGATGAATTCTTTATTTCAATGAGATTGATCAATGTTTCTTTAGCAATTAGGAATTCCTTGTAGGAAAATTTCTTGAATTTGTTCTATAAAAATTCATGCCATTATTTTGCTTAATGATTTGGAATGTAAACTTCGATTATGAATCTTTATGTATAAACATTCTTCATTATTATTTGGATTTTCAAATTTGTCCTTAAGGTCATGATTTTCTAATGATTCCTCTCTTAGTCTTTTGATCTGTTCAACAACCTTTGAATAAGGTCCTTAAGTTGGTAAATTCTTCATCTTTTTCTAATAGCTGATTCTCGAGACTTTATTTTTTTGTTCCAATTATTGAATACACTACCTCTTATCCTTGGAATTCATGGTTTTTTCAAGTAGAATCTGATTATGATTTTTTAAGCGAGTAATTTCTTCATCTTTTTTAGTGACAATTTTGTCATATTTTTTCATTGATATTGCAACTTTTATATTTACTTTTTGCTATTTTGAAGGATCACTTATAATACTTCCTTCAGGTATTTTTAAGAGGGCACTTCTGAGCATGGCTTCATTGAAGCATCTTGTAATGTTATTTTCTTATTATTATGGGATAATGTTAAAAAGTTTTTCTCCATGTCTAAAATGGAAGTTCCCAATGTTTGTACCCAAGGTGAACCAAGAACTATATCAATGTCTTTATAAAACATGGATGTTACATTGAATTTGGATATGAATATATAATCATTAATTTTTATATATAAGCCTTAACTTCATATTCCTTTTCTCTAATATATCTTTTCTTCTCAATTATACTTGGCTGTAGAATTAACAATTGATTAACAATATCAACACTCATATAATTACTCTTCTTTCTTGGACAAATAGAAATGCAAATAGATCCTTTTCTTGATTAATATGATTAAGTTTTAATAGAAAATTCATGCATCTTGGATACGTATAGGGGAATATTCCTTGTNATATATATATATATATATATATATATATATATCCTTTATTTTCTCTTTTTAACTTTTATTTCTATTTTATTGAATATTGATTTTCCCTTAAACTAAAATAAGAGTCCACTCACGTATATTGACTTAGATAATATCTTGTAGTATATCGAATTCCCAATTCTCATGTTGAACCTCATTTTCTACATTTTGAACATGAAATTCTATCGATGCCCTATCATTATGAGCCTCCAAAACATTATTCTCCATATCAAGTTCATTAGAGAAATTTGTTATGTTGTATTCTCCCCTTCTTGTCATGTCCCCTCAATTTTGATTACCAAAGTGTTGACCATATCCAAAACTCCTAGGGGTTCCAAGTGACATTAATTACTCTAGCCTAGGGAATTTTCTCAAAACATTATCTATGAGGATTATACTTAGTTTTATTTTTATTATTAATTATTTAATGTGAAAATAATATGTGGAATTAATATTTCCATGTCAAGAGGGTGCAATGGGAAACCTAACTTTCCAAGGAGGAGAATTAGAAACTGTATGACAAAAGCTATCAGTTAGGAAAAAGGAAAGTGCTAAAAGCCAAAGAAAAACAGCCAAACATAAAGCAAGAAACAATTGACTAAAGAAGGGTGTATTTTCCTTTTGTAAGCTCAATCTCAAAAGAAGGAACGACAAAAAAGTTTTCATAAGGAAAACCATGAAACAACTAACCAAAGAAAGCCACCGTTTTCTTTTGGCGGATCAACACAAAAGTAGGAAAGGAAAAAGAAGAAACTATAGGCCAAAGGAGGGCACATTTTCCAAGTTATATGAATGACATGGACATGGAAACAACTCACATGGTCCCTAATTTCCAATTACTCCATGAGGGTGCACCACTTAGCTAGGGTTAGGGTCTTAGCAAGGGGAACTTGTCCAGCAGGTGATTGACTTGCCCAACACGTCACTAGTGATATGTTTAAAGGAAATTCAAGCTTGTTTGCTCAGTTTGGTTAATGATTTTTTTTTTCATGTGAAGCATAGCTTCTACTCAGTGTTCTTCCTCAGCCTTTGGGAGATGTGCCCCAATTCCTTCCTTCCCTTCTCTGTTTCCTCCCCTTTCTTTCTCATTGTAGGTGTTGGAGAGATAATGATTAGAACCATAGTTATATCAAACATCCATTGCATTCATTCTCTCCAGTGAAGTGAAAGCTTCACATATGCTCACATCCATTGTTGGGCCTGGGGAAAGAGCACAGGAAATAAGCGAAAAAGGAGGAAATACGCAAGAGTCAGTCCACAACACAAGCACAAGCAAGGAAACTTGCACAGACAAAGGAAACTGTAAACAAGAAAACCTGCGTGGACAAAGGAAACTGCGTGGAAGAAGAAAGCTACGCAGAAGAAGGAACAGGCGCAAGAGATGTCACCTGCGCAGAAAAGGGAAACTGCACAGAAGGAAGATGTTGCAGGGTAAAGCGGAAGCACAAGAGCAAAATAACGGCTGAAAGTGACAAGATGATCATGGGTGCTGAAGTCGGCTTAAGTCAGTGGATACCACACAAGTGAAAGCATGCTGTAAGTAAGGTCATTAGTGCCTCATGTCAAGTCATGATCACCACAGTTGTAGCCTAAGGGATGGCTGATGGAGATAGTTAACAGACTTCCTGTATGCATTCGACCCTACGTGGTCATGTAAAATAATATAAATAGGAGGGATTCAATAGTTAGAGGGTTGGTCATAGTTGCTTCTATGAAGGTTATTGTGTTATGTTGGGTGTTTTTAGTCTTAGTTTCTTTTGAAGGGTTAACAAAGGGAAGATCTCTAAGAGAGCAGAGTGAAGCCGAGAGATATGAGTATTAGAGTAGTCGGAAGTCTACAGGATGAAATTAGAGTTAGTACAGTAGAAGAGAAGATCTGCTAGAGAGTTGTAGATGCTAGAGAGGTCAATCCAGGCCGTGTGCGGATCAGTAGATAGTAGAAGTAGATTAGGAGAAATAAGACCGAGAGCATGAGAGAAAGAAAGAGTCTGAGCCAAAAGCTAGATCTAGGACATTCTGCAGTCAGATGTATGCTGAAGGCACCATATATTTATCATTCTAGATTAAGAGTGCCTTGTGGTTTTTCCCAAATGGGTTTCTACGTGAACTCTCCTGTGTGTTAATGATCGAATGTGTATGGTTGTTTATATTTATGTTTGTTTATGCTTATGATGCAAGTCCTATCATGATTGAATGAATGTTACAATTTCAATAAGAGCCCGAATGCATGAATAGATTATTGCATGCTACTTCTGAGTATTAGTTTATGTCTATGGCGCAAGCGCTATTGCGCGTCTGTATGTTGCGCCTGTCTATTAGCTTCTTTTCTATTTCACTATGCTTAAAGTACTAAGGCCAAATCTGTGTCGCGTCGTTAGTAGTGACTAGAATATATGTGTGGTGTGCACTACAGTTCGACAGAATGAATCCATCCGCGTGACTTGGTTGAGCTCCTTGGCCGCACGCCAAGGAACTATAATCCCTCGCCAACTGTGGAAACATGGTTCTGGTGGTTACCCATCGAAGAGACATCTCGGGTGAGACTACACCTACTATGCAGGCATTGCCGATGGGGATTTCCCTTTCGAGCTGGTATCTTGGGTATTTGTTGGGTTGATGGGCTGGACAGAACCTGGGTCGTCCGAGTTAGGAAAAGTGGCCAACAAATGGTTTTGTTGCTGACACCCTTTTGATCAAAATGAGGGAAATGTTGTGGCACCTGAATAAGAGTATGATTCGAGGATTGGCTGGAGTCAGAGATGTTGATATTCACATAGAATGAAAGCGAGGGTTTGCGGATGATGCCTGAGAACTGGTTGCAGCGATATCTATATTCGGATATCCATGAATTTTTTTTCATGGAGTTCCTGTTATATTGCAAGAATGGTTGTTGAAGTTAGCAGCTCGGCAGGATAAATTCTAGAGAAGAGGAGTAACTGAGTGGACCAACCAGTTGACACAAGAAGTGGCACAAGTAAGTAGCCCTATTTCTAGAGTTGTTTATTTTTGGATTGATAGAATATTAGAAATATATGTTACTCAGTTTGCTATTGAAGCGATAACCTTGTATAGAGAGGAAGAGTGACATTTTTTCCAAGGAACTCAAGGAAGGTACCTTATGTCTATAAACCTATGGATTAAAATGTTGCTTTATGAAAAGGGTAATTTGCAACTTAGTGATTGAGTTGTGCAGTCCATGAAGGGGATATGATTTGTAAGATTTAGGAGTAATATGGAAGGTAGTAAGAAGAAATGTTCTCAGGAAGCTCAGAAGATGAGTTAGAAACTAGATTCTTAAGAAGCGGAAGGAGGTTCTAGTCAGGAAAGAGGAGGAAGGTAACAGAAGGCAGGAGGGCTTATATCCTGCCTAGGGAAGGTGAATATGGATGTGAGTCACACTAAGACAAAGGGTCCTGCGACGAAGAGGAGGAATATAGTCCGATTTTTGAGAGAGCAGAATTGAAAGAGTTTGCAGAGATGCCAAGGACAAGACATGACTACAAAATTCCAAGAAGATCCCCTGAAGTGAGACCTAGAATTTCCTCACCTGAACCATGTGTGAACACTAGTAGTCCTCGTGTCAGGATTGGTGTGCAAGGAATCCCATCAGCGACCCCAGTAAATCTAGCAAATCTGGGGACTCCAATGAACAATCCCAGTTCCACCCTAATGGTGGAGATAGACATTAGACTACCCACATTCAATGGGAATGGAACAGAGGATCCAGAACAACATTGGTTCCTCTATGAGACAGTATGGATGGTCCTCCTTGTTCTCAGTGATGATATCCAAAAAGTACAAATGATTACAACTCTGTGGGGCTGTGCCCTAAATTGGTTTATGAATACTATGTATTACCACTGGGGCAGCCAGAGAGGACTCTTAAGGAGATTCGATGCGCAATGATCTCGGAATTCAGAAATCCACAATCTGAGTCCCAATGTATAACCAAGATCAAGGAGATTAAGTAGGCTCCGACAGAGAAAATATGGGACTTTGATCAGCGGTTCAAGACATTGATGGCCAAAGTAAGCTTCCAGATGGTGGAAATGTAGCATAAGGAGTGGTTTATTGCTGTGCTACTACAACACATTAGAGGACCACTCATACAGCAAAAGATTGCAATGCAAACGGAGGCACTAGAATTGGCGATGAATCTAGAGGATTCACTTATTGGAGATGGTCCCACAGGAATGATACATATTCAGTCACAATTGGCTAATCTGACTATTCAAATCCAAGGCATAAAAAGAGGAAAAGAGGTGCAGGAAGACCACTGGTGTAAGTGATGTCGGACCAATGGACATACCAAAGATGACAGCCCAACTTACATGAACTACATCTCGTCCGGTGCGCCAAAACCATTAAGTAACAAGGGCCCTGGTGCAACATATGCCAGACAAGAGGACACCATGACGTAGATTGCATGTTCCTACAAAAGACCGTATGTACCCCAGGCAGTCTGTGATGTAAATTTTGTAAATCTGTAGGCCATGATGAAAAAGATTGTAGGGCCTACCAACTTATGAGAGAGAAAATGATAGATGCATATCTAATGAATACTGAGTAGAAAATATAGATTGAATAGGCTCAAGCACAGTTCCAAGATACGCCTCAGTTCCAGGATGTGCCTCAGTTCCAGGCTGTGCCTCAGCTCCAGGATATACCTCAGTTTCAGGCTGTGCCTCAGTTTCATCCTGCGTAACAATTTCATATGGCACCGCAGTTTCAGAATACGGGTCCGTATAACCCATACCAATAGCAATATGCACAACCACAATACCTTCTGCAACCACCTCAACCTCACTTGATGGGGGGTGGCAATTAGGCCGAGGAGGAGGAGGATTTGGCCGAGGAAGAGGGCCAGTGGTATGCTACAATTGTGGAGTGCAGGGCCACTATGCTAGAGACTACCCTAAACCTGCAAATACTTTCTCATATTGTAAGAAAGAGCACAATGTCGAGCAATGTCCATAACTTATTGCTAGATGGCAAGGCCAGAGAGTTGGAGCAGCTAACCCAGCACCAAATCCTGTGTTAAATGCTCCTAACCAGAATGCTAATGCCAACATATAGATTATAGTCGCAGAACCATGAGAAACAAGTGTAGATGTGATAACAAGGGGAGGTGCCGCGACGGGTGAAGATCAAGCTATGCAAACAAAGCCTACGGTGAAAGCACAACCACAGGTGTGACCTGCCACACAGAAGAAAGCACCACTTGATGTTCAAGAGCAGAAGCGCATATTCATGGATGTATGCCCATAGTTTGATGGAACTAAACAACCATATACCTCAGGCCAAGTGAAATATATGCCCGAGAGATTCCAAAAGATATTCAAACAACAGACTGCAAACAAGAGTGTAGATAAGATTAGTAAACTCAAACCATTCCTGTCAAGTTTTTTGGTGCCAATCTAGGATAAGGATGCACTTGCAGAATTGAAAGCGCTTATCGAAATGCTTCTGGAGGAAGACCCTCCAGCAAATAAGGTTAACAGTGTCAAGAAAAAGTTCAAAATGGGACGTGAACTCAAGATGTTCGCACAAATTGATGATTATGACATGGACCATATCATCCTCAACCTAGGATCTGATGTTAACATTTTAACTCACCATATGTGGGAAATAATGGGCAAGCCACCCCTAGAATGGTCCCCAATTCAATTGAGGCTTTCTAATCAGGAAAAGGTCTTGCCCGTTGGTAGGCTGAGTCAATTCCAAGTGGATATTGAAGGATTACGCACTTTTGTGGACTTTGAGGTCATCAATATAGTATATGATACTAACCCATATCTTGCGTTGCTTGGGATTGATTAGGCAATGGGAAACCAAAATATTATAAACTTCAAAAGAAGGACCCTATCATTTGAAGATGATGAGATGAGGGTAGTTGCACCTATCAATCCACTGGAAGGACAGAGATATGTTGAAACGGTGTTCAACGAAGGGCAAAGTGATCACCTTGATAACATCTATAATGTCACTACCCTTAAGGAGGATTACATTAATCCTACTGCGGATGGTAACCTGAGCTGGAGATGCGTGATTTCATGTACATCAGACTCAAGAGAGGCCCTTGAGAATTGGCAAAACCAATTACATGAAGTCTTTATGACGAGATGTGTCAGGATAACTAAATATGTTCGACAAGTGGGAACTCAGTTGTGGTCGTTGCCTACATATGAAGGACTTCCTAACTTGGCAACGTTCTTGACTGAGTTTGAACAATTGGTAACAGAGCTACAATGATTATCTGCACTGGAATTTTCGCTAAAAGATACACCCGCATGATGGTGGGGTACACACAAAAGCTCAATAACTGACTAGCCGCAGTGTAGACGGCTACTAGAAGTAAGGTTCAGAGACGAGGTCACAACTGTGATACAAAGGTATACAGGGTTATCCAACCCTATTGAACACTTGGAGTAGTGTTTCGCAACATTCTCGAACTACTTGCGCCAATATTTGGTTCACCACTTCATCCATACTCTCGAAATGGAACCCAGAGGCTAGTACGCATCTCTGGAGCTGCGCCAAGAAACAAGAGAATGAGAAAAGGTTGTGAATAATTTCACATACACATTCTAGTTTGTAGACGAGCAACCAACAGTTGATATCGTGCTGAAGGCTATTAAGGAGAAGGTATTCGCGGAGATCCCACTGGGGATCGAGTATTCTCAACCCTGTACTACACATTCCCACCAGTGCCGTGAGACAGTTCAACACTGGATGATATGCTATAACCTCTTCGGAGATATAGAGGATGATCCGACCGACGTTAGTATTCCAGAGTCGGAAGGACCACATGCAGTAGAAGGAAGTGACATTTCCAGTGAGCAGTTCATCAAGCCACTAAAGATCAAGAAAGTTAACATTGGGTTGGAGGACAATCTAAAATTTGCTAACATTAGAGACTATTGGGATGAAGAGATAGTAGCCAAAATCACTGATCTATTACATGATTTCCAATACCTATTCCTGAAGAACTTCAGGGAAATGAAGGGGATAGTAGGATATCTGGGTGAAATGAAAATTCCGCTCAAGCCCTACACAAGGCTGGTAAAATAGCGCCCATACAAACTAAATCCACGCTATAAATAAAAAGTGAAAGCAGAATTGGATCCCATGCTGGAAGCAGAAATCATTGAACCCATTAAAGAGCCATAGTGGATAAGCCATATAGTGATTCAGGAAAAAAAGGCGACAAGAAAGGTCAGGATCTGTGTCGACCTTAGGAAGCTAAACGACGCCTACTTACATGATCCATTCCCAACACCATTTATAGATGAAGTCTTGGAAATCGTCAGAAGATAAGAAATGTACTTATTCACGAATAGATTCTCGAGCTACCATCAAGTCAGAATTGCGCAATAGGACTGCCACAAAACAACCTTTGTAACAAAATGGGGATTCTGCCAATACACGGTAATACCCTTTGGCCTTAAAAACACCCCTACTATTTTATCTAGAATAGTATTTTTTTCTTTTAAAGATTTCATTCATAAGTTTCTTGAAGTATATGTTGATGACTGGATGGTCTTTGGTCTGGTGAGAGACCATATTGAGAATCTACGCATGATGTTGGAAAGGTGTCGCCAATATCAAATTGCATTGAAGTTGAGAAAATTTATATTTTGTGCACCATTTGGTTTATTTCTGGGTCATGTAGTATGTCATGACAGAATCCTGGTCAATCCCACGAAGGTGGAAATTATTCTGGACCTACCTCCGCCCACATCGGTCATGCAACTTAGATCCACATTGGGGCATACTGGATATTATCGAAAATTCATAAGAGGGTATGCGAATATAACTGCCTTAATGGAGAAGATTCTAAAGAAGGACACCAAATTCAAGTGGAATGAAGACTTTCAAGGAAGTCTAGATAAGCTGAAGAACAAAATGGCCACTGCGCCAATATTAATATTCCCAGACTGGAAAAAGGAATTCCATGTACATGATGATGCATCATCAATTGCACTTGGTATAGTATCAACCCAACTAGGAGAGGGTGCAATTGACCACCCAATTGAATTTGCAAGCAGGAAACAATCAACAACAGAGAAAAAATATACCACAACTGAAAGAGAATGGATTTCAATGGTCTATGCACTACAAAAATTCAAACATTATCTATTGGGTGGACACTTCAAAAAGTTCAACAATCATTCTGCGCTGAAGTACCTGGTTAATAAGCTAGTGTTGGGGGGGTATATCTGCTAGTGGCTCCTCTTATTTCAAGAATTTGACTTTGAAGTCATTGTAAAGCCATGCCGACTAAATGCTGGGCCAGACCACTTGTCATGCATTGAAAGTGGTGAGGAACCAAACAATTTAGAGGATAATATACCTGATGCACAACTATTTACTATCGACGTCGTCGATAAAGACTTTGATGCTATTTTACACTTATTGAATACAGGCTTATGCACTTGAAGATTATATGGCATGGAAAAAGAAACAACTAGTAATCAAGGTTGCTGACTACATGCTAATTGCAGGACAACTGTATAAGTTGGGACCAGATAAAATACTACGCAGATGCGTATTTGATCATGAAAGGTAAGGGGTAATGGTTGAAGTGCATGTAGGTGTTTTAGGAGGACACTACGCTGGGAAGGCAATAGTGTGTAATATTTTGCAAGCTGGACTCTAGTGGCCAACTGTACATATGGATACAAGGAAATAATTTCGCAATTGTGATAAGTGTTAAATAATAGGGAAACCACCATGACGTGATGAAATGCCACGGGTGCCACAAATTACACTATAGGCCTTTGATAAATGGGCAATGGATTTTTTCAGCCCTATTAGTCCGACAGGGAAACGGACTAGTGCACACTATATTATAACTGCTACAGACTACTTGACAAGATGGGCAGAAGCGGCACCTGTGAAAGATTGCACCGCAGCAACTGCGATGAAGTTTCTTTTTGAAAATGTAGTCACAAGGTTTGGTTGCCCAAAGATCCTTATCAGTGACTAAGGTACACATTTTGTAAATAATCTAATTGTTGAACTGACTGTAGAATTCCAAATCCAGCACAAGAAGACAACACCCTACCATCCTCAAGAAAATGGAACTGTTGAGGCCTTCAACAAGATACTAGAGAATGCTTTGATCAAGTTCTATAATGTGCACAGAGATGACTGGGAATAGAAAGTCTTAGCAGTATTATGGGATTACAGAACAACATGCAAATGAATAACTAGATACACTCCTTTCCGTTTAGTCTATGGACAAGAAGCAATCATTCCCATGGAGTACATTGTGCTGAGCCTACGAATTGTTGTCCTAACAGAGATGACATATACCGACACTATAGAATAAAGACTTATGCAACTGATTCAAATGGAGGAAGAACGCTTCTTTGCAGGCTTCCATAAAAATGTGGAAAATAGTGGCAAAAATCGTGGCATGACCACCACATTAGAACAAAGCGGTTCAAGGTTGGTGGACTTGTTTTGATGTATGACAACAAGTTTCTCAAGCACCCAGGTAAGCTCAAAACACACTGGCTAGGCCCATATGTGGTTGCACACATTACTAAAGCATGTGCAGTAAAACTACATAAGCTGGATGGAACATCAGTTGCGGGTATGATCAATGGTAGCCGATTAAAACCATACTGAGATGAATATGGCATGGTTCCATGAAGCCAAGGCACACAAAAAAAAAAGATCTAAAGGGAGTAAACCAATGAAAGAAGTATCTCCAGTGCAACCTGGCGTGGGAAAAGGAAGTTTTGCTAAAAAATGGTGCACTGTAAACCTGCCAACAAAACAACTAAGAGACAACTGGCGGGAAGTGCCAGATAGCTAGTAGACACCGACGGACCATTAAATGCACAAGAATTCCAAAAATATTTGGCGATAATGACAGCTCAATAGCATTAATTTGGAAAGTCCGAGGAGAATGGTAGCATTCTTTTGGGTCCCATCCATCGTATTACCCTTAAATGACCTGACAAGTATATAATTGAACCTAAGTGTGTGAGTAATGGCCCTGAAGGATGAGCCCATGTGCTTCATCAGATGGCCCATCATCATTAGAGGAAATTTAAACTCAAAATGGGCCTTTTAACTTTTATTCAAATTCCATGTCATCATTTGTTAGACAATGAAATTGATTTAAATTTGAAATACTGTATAGGTTTTAAACACATTTTTAATATAAATTTGGGGATAGGTATCATTAAAAAAACTACTTTTTTTGTTTGTATTTTCGACATATCTTCTCGTGTTTTTACTCAAATTTCGATCGGGAGAGCTCATTGGATGTGGAATTAAACTCCACATCCAACGAGTACCCACTCAGTACACTTTTGACGGAAATTGCTACCCCAAAAACAAGAAATACCTGAAAAAATGTGACAATGACATCATCATCACATTTTTTCAGGTATTTCTTGTTTTCGGGGTAGCAAGGTCCGTCAAAAGTATGCCGAGTGGGTACTCGTTGGATGCGAAATTTAATTCCACATCCAACGAGCTCTCTCGATCAAAATTTGAGTAAAAAAACGGGGAGATATGTCAAAAATACAAACAAAAAAGTAGTTTTTTTTCTTTTATTCCTCCAAAATTAATAAATACTATTTTATTATTTTAATTATTATTTTATTAATTTTTTTTAGAAGGCCCATTTTGAGTTGAAATTTCCTCTAATTGACTCCAGTCACCACTTGGAGGCTTGATCACCTATAAAATGAAGTTACCTCTATCATTGTAACATTTACATTTCGCTACAAAGCCAAAAAAATAGAGAGCAGAGCCCACTGAGTGAACCAGAACCCTCCCTCAGAGCCGAATCCCATGATTTTTGAGTTATCCAGTGATAGTGAAGAATACACTGTTTCACCAACTTCACCCTGCCCGATAGTAGAGGTTCCTTACATCCCTGAACCTATTCGGCCCATGAAAAAATACGAAGAAGACACAGGCTAAGCCAAAGGCACCGCAGAAACCACCGCAGAGGCCACCACGCCCGCCACAGATAGGAGGCCAGCTAACGTAGGTACCTACAACCCAGCCACCAGTGAAAATGGATGGAGCACAAGTTTTTGTGACCGGAGCTCCGTCGAGTGCAGACCTCCCCACTTCCTTTGGCCCCGTAGCGAAGATACCCAAGGTCTACAGAGTCGTCCCGGTTCTTCCACCACCACCAGTAGACACAGAGCTCACTGATGAAGAAAAGAACTTGCTTCCCCAATATGTGTCATCGAGGGTCGCAAGCACTGCAAAAGTAATAGTGGATGTACAAGAACTTCTAGAAGATCCCACCATCCTAGAAGGCATCCGACGATCCTCGGATACAATCACTTCCAAAATTCAAGACTTGAAGTTTGAAGACTACGACACTAGGAAACAAGAGGAACTAGACAGAAATTGATTCATGGTTGCAGAGCCCAATGAATCACCAAAGGAAGATGTAGTTTTTGAAAGGGAATGGGCACACGGATTGGAGCAGTCAGTTATCTTAAACCTGCCCCTTATGCCACATTTCGGTCACACTTCCCTAGTCAGGATGTATTTTAGGCATCTTCTGGTCTACTTTAATGGAGGCTACCTCTGGTTGGACAAGCTGTATGAGGTAACAGTGGACTTGGTCTCAACCATCATAGGTCTCCCATGGAAAGCAGTCAACACGGCCCCATACTTGCATAAGGAGAGGGAAAAACTGGACAAAAACGACATGAAGGGAAAGTACCAACTTGTCCGCGGTAGAAAGGGATACCTGATTAGCTCTATCGATGACACTGCTATAAGGGCTGCAACAAAAATATTGTGCAGTAAGGTTCTGCGTAAGATGTGGCCTACTAAATGCACTTCCACAATAGTAGAGCTAGCATAGCAGTGTGCGCAAGGAGTGCACATTAACTGGTCCTAGTTCCTTCTAAATGAACTGATGGATGATGCAATTGACGCGCAGGAAAATCCCACGATGAAGTTCCACTTCTCGTTGCTACTGATTTTGATCTCATTTATAGCCTGGACTCCTCCATCAGATTATCAACCCATGGACATCCTAGTGGAGCTCCTTAGCACGCCCTTCCAGAACCTCTAGGACCACAAAGATAGTAAGCGCAAGGTCAATACAGAGGTTGAATTACTTCTCCAAGGATAAATTCTTAGACAGATCATGCGCTAGAAGTATAGACTGTTCCCTTCCATGGTGGACAAGTATCCATTCATTAACTTCCACGTGGGGCCACACAATATCATCTTGCATCCACGCAATGACCCCAAGAAGTAGGCACTCTTGACCTTCTTCATCATCAGAAATGTGGATATCGAGAGGGAAATCAAAGACTGGCCTAAAGAATGGCTTAACCAGCTTGAAGAGGTGCGTCCAAAGCAGCAAGCACCACAGGGGGGTCCATAAGAGAACCCACCCCAAGACCGCACCAATACTGACACCCAGGAGCATCAAGATGAATCCCAAGAAGAAGAATAAGAAAAAGAAAGAGAGAGACCCACCCACTGCCAGCAAAGAAGACCCCCCTACTGATGAGGAGGTGCGCATCGAAAGAACCAGGAAGAGGAAGGGAAAAGAGCCCATGGAGGAAGATGAAGAAGCCTTGGGCATCCCACATAGGAAGAAGCAGAAGGATAATTGACCCCAAGTCATGAACATAGCAGAAGAGGATCTGAATCTTCTTAGAGAGGCAGTCACCGAAGTAGATGAGAATACTTTGGGTAATATCATGCGCAAGAAAACCAATAGGACAACTTTGATTACTGCGCAAGTTAACCAGTTGGAAGACGTCGTCACGAAAGTGCATGACACTGTGTAGGATGAAACCTATGGTGTAGACCTAGCAGACACTTTGGCGAGACCGACGCTTCTCCCACCCTTGAGAATAGAAATTCCTGCGCAAGCATTTTCTACAGAGGAAGCAGAAAAAGAAGAAAGTGTCCATATCTTGGACACATTAATTTTGGATTTCTCTAAGCTGATGATGCCACAAATCTATTCCATTCAATATGCTGCAGCTACAGAGATACGAATCTAAGAAAATGTGGTTGCATTTTAGGCATCCAAGAAAACAAGGAAAGAAAACGTGCACAAGCAAGTCACCAAGCTCCAGTAGGAATACCTGGAAGCCCAAGCCAAAAAGTAGGATTCATTAGAAAAAGAAATAAAGGAGGTAGTCATAGACCTGTCAGATGAGGAGGAAGAAGCTGAGGCAGAACATGTGCACCAGCTGATGCGGTTATCCAAACTGGACGCATACCTAAAGAAATAGGTTCAGGAAATGAAAACCAACCAGCATCCGAGCACGCCCCTTAAAGTGCTATAGCAAAGGAAAGAATTGGGAAATCAAGCTATTGGTCGGCTTAGGGAATCTGAGAAGATATGCACAGAGGTGGTGGAAGAAATTGCCGCGACATGGGAGAAAATCATCGATGATGAGACTGCAGAACAGATTGTCGAATAGGCGTGGCAAGCAGACCTACAAGTACTAGCGGTGAAGGCAAATATTAACAAGTTACCAACAAAGGAGAAAATTTCCAAAGGTGTTGAGCTCAAGCAACTCTAGGATAAGGCAAGAACCCTGCACGACCAGGAAAACATGCGCAACAAGGAGACGACTGAGAAGCAAGATGAAGCTGAAAAGGTGACAAATATAATTCATCATGTCTAGTAGCGAATCAACAAGTTCACATAGGCACTTCCCAATACATCATTGGAACACCCTAGATCCGACAGAGTGCAGGAACTGGAGAAGCAGGTAAAAGAAGCCTATCAAGAGATAGAAAGGCTTACTCCCATTTTTTTCCAATTCCAACAAAAGGTTGGAGGCGCAAAACAATATTCACCGGATGATGCACCAGAGGATGTGCAAGAAGAGGAAAAAGAAGAAGAGGAATAGGAAGAAGGCAAGGAAAAGGAAGACGAAGAGGGACAGGAAGATGAAGAGGATCAAGAATAATGCCATCAAGAAGCCCCAGAGCACACACAAGAAAAACCTATGGAAATAGACCCTTCAAATAAGGAAGAATAAAAAATTGTATAACTCCAAGCTTCATCATCCAAAATTCTTTTAAGGATGGGATGAGCTTGTGGTGCAGGAAACACCGTAAAAAAAAAAACACAAGTGCCAAAACGCACAAGAGAGGAAGCAGGAGAAAGGAACAAAAGAAATATATATATATATATATATATTTCAAAAGAAATGACTGTGCATGTCACGCCACCTTCTATTTCCACTGCTTAGTGGCTCGGGACGAGCCACATGTGAGTGTTGGGAGCCTATTGGGCCTTGGGAAAGTGCACCAGAAATAAGCACAAAATGAGGAAACATGCAAGAGTTAGTCTGTAGCATAAGTGCAAGCAAGGAAATCTGCATGGACAAAGGAAACTACAAACGAGGAAACCTGCGCAGAAGAAGAAAGCTGCGCAGAAATAGAAATAGGTGCAAGAGATGTCACCTGCACGGAAAAGGGAAACTGCATGGAAGGAATATGTTAGAAGGTAAAGCAGGAGAACAAGTGCAGAATAATGGTTGAAAGTGATAGGGCGATCCTGGGTGCTGAGGTTGGCTTCAGTCGGCGGATGCCACATGAGTGAAAGCACATTGTAAGTAAGGCCATTCGTGCCTCATGTCAAGTCGTGATCACCATAGTTGTAACCTGAGGGGTGGCTAATGCTGATAGTTAACAGACTGCCTCTATACAGTCAACCCTGAGTGGTCATGTAAAATAGTATAAATAGGAGGGATTCAATATTTAGAGGGTTGGTCATAGTTGCTTTTATGAAGGTTACTACATTATGTTGGGTGTTTTTAGTCTTAGTTTCTTTTGAAGGGTTAATAGAGGGGATATCTATGAGAGAGCAAAGTGAATCCGAGAGATCTAAGTAGTAGGGTAGTTGAAAATCTACAGGATGTAGTCAAAGTTAGTGCAGTAGAAGAGAAGATATTCTAGAGAGGTGCAGATGCTAGAGAGGTCGATCCAGGTCGTGTGTGGATTAGTAGATAGCAGCAGTAGATTAGGAGAAATAAGACAAAGAGCATGAGAGAAAGAAAGATTATGAGACAAAAGATAGATCTAGGACAGTATGCAGTCAGATGCAGGCTGAAGGCTCCATATATTTATCATTCCAGATGAAGAGCGCCTTGTGCTTTTTCCCAGTTAGGTTTCTACGTGAACTCCCTTGTGTGTTGATGATCGAATGTGCATGGTTGTTTATATTTCTGTTTGTTTATGCTTACGATGCAAGTCCTATCATGATTGAATGAATGTCGCACTGTTAATAAGATCCTGAATGCATGAATAGATTATTATGTGCTACTTCTTAGTATTATTTTATGTCTATAGCGCAAGCGTTGTTGCACGTCTATATGATGCACCTAAATCTGTTAGCTGCTTTTATATTCTGCTATGCTTAAAGTACTAAGGCTGAATCTGTGTCAATCCATTAGTAGTGAGTAGAATATATGTGCACTGTGCACTAGAGTTTGGCGGAAATGACTCCATCCTTGATACTTGGTCAAGCTCCTTGGTCACGTGCTAAGGGACTATAATCCCTCGCCAACTACGAAAACATTGTTCCGGCAGTCACCCATCGAAGAGATATCTCAGGTGAGACTGTGCCTACTCTGCAAGCATTTTCAACGAGGCTTTCCCTGTCAGGCCGGTATCTCGGGTGTTCTTTGGGTAGACGGGCTACGTAGAACCTAGGTCGTGCGAGTTAGGAAAAGTGGCTGACATCCATCTTGATGTCAGATTTGGGCCTCCTACCCATTATTTTGAGTCTCATTTTGGAGTGATCAGTCCTCCAAATTCTTCTTGATGTGAATTAATCCATAAAATATGATTAATATCTTTGTAATACTCTAATCATTATGTTCAATAAGCTCACATATCAAGCTTTTAATGAATGAGCTTTAATTTGTCCTTAGCTGAGGGTTTTGATCAGTTTAATGCAATGATAAGTGAGTAATGTCCATGAGAAAGAGTATGAATGATGTAATGTGTTAAGTAAGGATATATTATGCTATGTTAAATTCCATTATTAGGTTTGATGTCTTTCTTATATGAATTTCATGCATTTCTGTAGACCCTAGCTAGATAACTACGAAAAATTGACTAGTCTCACAATTTATTTAATTCTGAGAGTTATGTGCATCAGAATTCAATTACAAAAGTTTATGTATGTTTTTAACTGAAAAATATATCCATACAAACCTTCAAATTTAATTTTCATTGGTTTCGTACCTGGTTTGAACAACCTCCTCTACGCAGGGCCTCTTTAGGGAAAAGTTTCCAAATTTTCCCAAATCTCTCCTAACAGCCCCAATACCAACCTGAACTATTCTTGGATATCTGAAAGTTTATTTGAAGCCTATTATAATTTATTTAATGCATCTAAACCTTGAAAAATCCTTTGGTCGATTGGATTTGAAAAAATATTCCTAGTTTCACGGTTAGGTGACCCGAAAGCGTGGGAGTAAGTTTCAGTGGAAGTTGATTCTGAAACCTAAGTGGTACCTGATATAAATGTGTTAGGTAATATTATTTATATGTCCTAAAATTTTCCTTGGTCTCCTCTCTTTGTATTCTTCCACGTTTATAAATTTCTCAGCAACATACCCTTATCTTCCTAGTCCAAAATTTGGTTGATGGAGTGCAAGCTTCAAACTAGAATTTTAATTAAGTTTGCAGCAACATTAGTGTTGTGATATGTATATCAGATATAGGGGCATTAAATTGGTATCAAATCATGGTGTTCCATAGCTACTCTTTATATTCATCGATGGTTCCAAAATATAATTTTGATTCTAAAAGAAAGATCCCTTAAGAAGAGGAAGTTGAATATATGGAAGGGAGATTCCACGATGACAAGGATGAATTCAGGAAATTTGTGAGAAACATGCTGAAGGGGTTGAGTGATATTTCATCCAATGTCATTCATTCTGGTTAAGAGACCAGATATTTCCTATCTAAGCAGCTGAGAGATAAAGATGGAGAAGGGAGCAACATTGTCTCCTAGTTTGAAGAGAGAAGAATCTTGAGTGGATCCATATTCTCTTAGACCAGGCATCAGAATAGGAATTTGTACTACAAATATGACCCTAAATTTCATCCCCAGCCCACCATGCCCAAATTCATGGAATTTCCAAAGGAATACCCTGAAGCACAGGCTAAAACAGTAGCTTCATGGGAGGAGAAGTTTTCTTCTTATCAAACCTTGAGTGAACAATGCAGAAGGGCTCTGCCATTTAGATATTCCACTAAGACTCAATATATGGGGAATTCAAGAGGAACTCCAAGGATTCCATATCATAATTCTGAATTAAACAATGTCATTGGAAAAATCACCTTACCATACTTTGATGGAACTTCCAAGTGCTCAATGAGCTCTTGGATCCAGAAAATGGACACCTATTTCAAACTGGATCCTATGGCAGAGAGGGATTACATCAAGTTGGAAGCCTTACATATTTATGGGGATTCCATTGAATGGTGGTTTCATGGAATGAATACCATGGTCCATGATCAAGTATTCACCTACGAGGAATTCACCCAGAGATTAACAAAAAGGTTTGATCGGAGAGATCCTGACATCTCTTTCCGTGATTTGGAACATATTAGACAAGTGGGAAATCCTGAAGCTTACATATGATAATTCCAAAATCTATTTGTAATGGTAATAGATATATCTAAATAAATGTTGAACCTTTGAAAGGATTGGTGAAAGATTACATACCCATGACTCTGCAAGAAGCGGTGAGAAAAACTAGAGACCTGCAAGATGTAATCTGAGGACCAAGTATCCTCGCATACCTATTATGCCTCTTAAATGGAAGAATCAAAGACCTTCAGTGAGGGACTTTCCAATCCCTGGAAATAAATATTTCTCCTACAAGGATTGGGATGAACTGAGGAGGAAAAAACTTTGTTTTTCCTGCCAAGAACTTGGGTTCCAAGCCAAAAGTGTGTGAAGGGGAAGGCACACTACATTGAAGTGTTCTTTGAAAGTGATGAGGAGAGGGTGGAAGAAGCTGATATGGTTGATGGAGAATATGAAAAAAATGAGGAAGAGGAGCAACTTCCTCAAACCAACAACAAAATGGCAGTGCTCAATGGAGTACCATGGTTCCATACATTGAGGATAAAAGGAGTACTGGAAGGCCAAAGAATCACGGTCCTTGTTGATGGGGGTGCTACCCATAGTTTTATTCATGCATCCCTAGTAGAGAAAAGAATTCTTCCAACTGAGTCCTTTGAAGGATTCACTATGGTCATACCGGGGAACCATACCATGGAATGAAATCGATGGATTCCAAACCTGAAAGTAAGTCTTGGAGACTACACGATGAAGGATAAATTTTATGTTTTTAATGTCGAAGACATCAACATGGTGTTGGGAGTTCAATGGTTGTACCCTAGTGGATAACATTCCACGAGTTACAAAATACTCCAGATAAGTTTCAAGCATGCTGAAGGGAAGCCAGTAGTTCTGAAGGTTATGAATACCTATCCAAGCCAAGTAATTTCTACTAATAGTATGAGATCCATTTTGAGGCATGGAGACATTGAATGGGTTGTTGAATGTCATATCTATAATGAGGGGGGTACAGTCAAAGTTTTCCACCATCCCAAAGACATAAAAAAGTTGTTGCACAAGGACAAGGGGGTTTTTGAAAACCTTCCACATGGAAGGACACCTTACCGTGGAATTGAACACATAATCAAGCTGGAAGTTGGTACACTTTCAATAAAAATCCATACCTATAAGAATCTAAAGAAATTCAAGGATGAGATTGTGAATACCATTAAGGAGCTCCTTGAGTTGGGTCTCATTAGACCAAGCTCCAGTCCTTTTTCTTATTCAATGGTTCTGGTGAAGAAGAAAGATGGGACACTCAAAATGTAAATGGACTACTAGGGCTTGAACCTGAAAACCATAAAGAACCGTTACCCAATCCACCGAATTGATGAACTAGTGGATGAACTGCATGGAGCAAAATTATTCTCCAAAATAGACCTCCGGTAAGGATACCACCAAATCAAAATAAGGAAGACATTCAGAAGACAACCTCCCATTGTCCTTTTGGCCATTTTGTGTTTTTGGTTATGCCATTTGTATTGACTAATGCTCTAGCAACCTTCTAGTACTACATGAGCAAGGTGTTTAGTGAGCAACTCCGTAAGTATGTCCTTGTCTTCTTTGATGACATTCTTATTTATAGTAGGACATGGGAGGAGAACCTCCTCCACTTAGATGTGGTTCTCACTATACTTGCATATCAGTCCTTCTATGTCAAGCTATCCATATGTGAGTTTGGCATGACTGAATTAATCTATCTCATCCATGTGATCTGCCAAGAAGGGTTAAAAGTGCACCAGGAAAAAATAGAGGCATATTAGGTTGGCCAACCCCAAGGAACATCAACAAAATGAGAGGATTCACTGGACTTTATAATTACCACTTGAAATTTTTCAAAGGGTACTCCCAATTCACTGCACCTTTGACAAATATGAATAACAAGGGTGCATTTAGTTAGAATAGGGAGGCTGAATAAGATTTCCAAAATATGAAGCAGATCATGAGCAGTTTCCTGATACTTTCCTTACCTGATTTCTCCAAACCTTTTGTGGTGGAATATGATGCTTCTAGAGAAGGAATTGGAGTTGTTCTGATGCAAGAAAGGATTTCTATTGCATTCAAGAGTAGAAAATTGTAGCCTCATGAGAGGCTATATTCAATCTATGAAAAGGATATGTTTTCCATTATGCATGCATTGGCCAAGTTTAGACAGTATTTGGTGGGAGGTAAATTCATTATGAAGACTGACCATGACATTCTTAGACACTTCCTAACCCAAAAGGAGATGAATGATATGCATCAGAAATGGGTGAGAAAATTCTAGTCATATGAATTTGATATTGAATATAAAAAGGAGGAAATGAATTTTATGGCTAATGCACTTTCCTGCAGGTCCACATTCTCATTGTTACAGATGCTAACTAAGTGGAAGACACAATTGGGCTTAGAATATTCAAAGAATCAGTTTTCTTATGAATTTTTGGATGGGGTAAGACATAATGAATAATATCAAGTCCATTATGACCTCATCTACTACAAAAATAGAATCTTCCTAGTGCCCAAGTCTGCACTCAAGAGGAAGATTCAGGAAGCTGCACATGATGCACCAGTGGTTGGACACCTTGGTTTTCAGAAGACTTACCGGAAGGTAAGAGAGAGATTCACATGGAATGATTTTAAAGATGATGTTCTCATGCATGTGAGGGAATGTTCTGCATGTCAAAAGAACAAAGTGGAGCACACACACCTTGTTGAACTCCTCCAACCTCTTCCTATTCGATAATAGAAATGGGAGAGTGTCTCCATGGAATTTATCATTGGGATGCAAAAGTCTTAAGGAAAAGACAACATTTATGTGGTGGTTGATAGGTTGATAAAATTTACACACTTTTTTGCAGTCGCATCCACTATTTTAGTGAGTGAGGTTGCTACTCTATTCTTCAAGGATATTTTCAAGCTGCATGGATTACCCATGACTATAATCAGGGATAAACTTAGCAAGTTCACTAGTGCCTTTTGGTAGGAACTGTTCAAACTTGTTACAACAAACCTTAACATGAGCACAAGCTATCACCCCCAGATAGATGGAAAAACTAAAAGGATGAATCAATGGCTTGAAGGGTACCTCCGTAATTATGTTATGGTACAACAAAAAGATTCAAAAATTTGGCTCCACCTGGGTGCGCTCTATTATAATACTACCTTTCATTTTTATATTAGAATGAACCCATTTATGTCCTTGTATGGGTATGAGGCTACTACTTTTTCATATTTAATGTTTGGAGACTGCAGAGCCCAAAAATATAAAGATTGGTTGCAAGAAAACCAAGACATTATAAGGGCATTGAAGGAGAATTTGCAAATGGCATAGAACCAAGAAAAGGTGTATGCAGATAAGCACCGAATTGATAGAGTATTTCAGGTAGAAGACTTAGTCTACCTAAGGTTGCAACCTTATACACAATCTTCTTTGAAGAAGAAAGGGGATGAAAAACTTCAGCCAAGATTCTATGGGACCTACAATATTCTAAGAAAATTTGGTGAAGTGGCCTATGAGTTGGAACTTCCAGCAGAGAGTAAAATCCATAATGTTTTCCATGTATTCTATTTGAGGAAAGAATTCGGCCAACAGATAGTGGAATCAGAAGAACTTCCACCCCTTAATGATGAAGGCCACTTGGTATTAGTACCATATAAAGTTTTGCTGGGTAGGGAAAGGAAATTGAGGAACAAAACTATCAAAGAATATATGATAGAGTGGAAAGGATTACCCAGTGAATATGCTACTTGGGAGGGTGAGCAGATCTTGCAGCACCCTGCTTTGCTTCTGCTTGGGGGCACACAAATTTGGGAGGGGAGGACTGTCATGTACCCTCAATTTTGATCACCAAAGTGTTGACCATGCCAAAACTCCTAGCGGTTCCAAGTGACATTAATTACTCTACGTTGGAGAATTTTGTCAAAACATTATCTATGAGGATTGTACTTAGTTTTATTTTTATTTTTAATTATTTAATGTGTAAATAATATGTGGAATTAAGCTTGTAATTCCAAGAGGGTTCAATGGGCAAGACAACTTGCCAAGGAGGAGAATTAGAAATTGTATGACAAAAGCAATCAGATAGGAAAAAGGAAAGTGCTAAAATCCAAAGAAAAGCAGCCAGACAAAAAGCATGAAACAATTGACTAAATAAGGGCACGGTTTCCTTTTGGAATCCTAGTTTCAAAATAAGGAAAGACCAAAAAGTTGTCAAAAGGAAAAGCAGGAAACAATTGACCAAAGGAGGGCATAGTTTCCTTTTGGAGGCTAAGCACAAAAGAAGGAAAGGAAAAAAAAGTTTTCATAGGAAAAAGAAGCAACACTAGGCTTGAGGAGGGTGCAATTTCCAAGTTAGATGAATGACATGGATAGGGAAACAACTCGCATGGTCCCTACTTGCCAATTACTCAATGAGGGTGCACCCCTTGGATAGGGTCAAGGTTTTAGCAAGGGAAACTTTCCCAGTAGGTGATTGAATTGCCTAAAAAGTCACCAAGGATACATTTAAATGATATTCAAGTTCATTTACTCCATTTTTTTTGTGATTTATTTGTGTTCATGTGAAGCATAGCTTCTACTGAGTGTTATGCCTCAATCTTTGGGAGATGTGCCCCAATTCCTTCCTCCCCTTCTCTGCTTCCTCCCATTTATTTCTCATTGCAGGTGTTGGAGAGATAATTATTAGAACCATAGTCATATCATACATCCATTATCTCTAGTGAAGTTGAGCTCCAGTGAAGTGATAGATTCACCTACGCTCCCATCCATCTTGATGTCAGATTTAGGCCTCCTGCCCACTGTTTTGAGTCCTATTTTGGAGTGATCAGTCCTCCAACTTATTATTGATGTGCATCAGTCCATAAAATATGATTAATTTCTTTTTAATAATGTAATAATTCTTTTAAATAATCTCACATATCAAGTTTTCCATGAATGAACTTTAATTTGTCCTTAGATGAGGGTTTTGATCGGTTTAATGCAATGATAAATGAGTAATGACCATGAGAATGAGTCTTAAAGATGTAATGTGTTAATTAATACTATATTATGCTCCATTAAATTAAATTATCATCTCATATGTCTTTTTTATACGAATTTCAAGCATTTCTGCATGCCCTAGCTAGATGACGAGGAAAATTTGACTAGTCTCACAATTTATTTAATTTTGAGAGTTTTGTGCATTAGAATGCAATTACAGAAGTTTTTGCATGTTATTATATGACCCATTTTTCCATAATAACCTTCAATCTAAATTTTCCTTTGGCTCGTACCTGTTTTGAAGAGCCTCCTCTGCGTAGGGCCTCTCCGGTCCAAAATTACCAAATTTCCCCAAATATTTACTAACATCCAAAAATACTACCTGAACTGTTCTTGGATGTATTAAAGTTTATTTGAAGCCTATTATCAGTGATTTAACACATCTGAACCTTGCAAAATCCTCTGGTCGATTGGATTTGAAAAAGCCTTCCCAGTTTCACAATTAGATGACCCAGAAGCGTGGAAGTAAGTTTCAGTGAATGATGATTATGAAAAATAAATGGTCCCTGATATAAATTTTTTATGGAATATTATTTATATGTACTAAAATTTTCCTTTTTCTCCTCCCTCTTTCTGCTTCCCTATTTATAAATTTTTCGTCAAAATACCCTTATCTGCCTAATCCAAAATTTGACGGATGGAGTGCAATATTTAAATCAGAATTTTAATTAATTTTTCTGAAATATTAGGGCTATTATATGTATATCATATATAGGGACATTACACTTCTCCCACATTCTTATTTCCAGAGTGTTAGTGCTCCATTGAAAGGAAAATTGGTAATGGCATACTTTGTTACATATAATATTAAACAAGTGTCCTTATACTTATGAAGTTTGTTCCTCAAAATTTATTTTAAGAATGATAGTGCACTAAACATTATCTCATCCTCCATTTATCCCAAAATCATGGTTTGAGATAAATCAACTAACATGAAATACTCTGACATGTTTTCTTCTAAGTATTGAATTTCACCTAAAATAGTCCATAATTTTGTTACTGCACCATATTTAGTAGGTTTTACCAAACCATGATATTGTTTTGACATTGTTAGAGAAAATCAAGAGGATTGTTGATATAATTTGGATGAATGTAATATACCTCCAATCTCTTCTCTTGTATTGTGGCATTCTTGCCAAAGTGGTGTGCTAAAATGCTCAATTTTGTTGCAAAGTCAACTTTTAAAGTTTTTATATCTTATTCAATTACCAATACTAAGGGTATACCATAGACATGGGATCCAATAATTCATCTTGGGGAAATACTTTTCTTATCTATAATGCTAGTGATTGTGGAATTTTTACCAAATTGTGTTTCACTGAAATCACAAAATTGTCGAATTCGTCTCTTAACACATGGCACTCTTTCGTGGTTTGTCCCATCTTACTAATATAATGAAAGTAAACCATATACCCACACACTTCCATACATACTCTCCCTTTTCATCAATATTCAAATAATTTCCACTCTTTTCTATGGTAATTAGATTAGTTCCAATCGTGAAATGTTGGACTTGAAAAAGTACTCTGGCATTGTATACAAATTATCCAATGAAAGGAATTCCAATTTTCTTTCATTTGTGCATTATGCAATACACATTATGCGAGTTTGATCCATTTTCATAAGGACATTCATTTCATGAAGAAAAGGAATAATTCCATACAATGTTAATAATGTCTACTCTATATCAATTAGCTGAAATAGAAGATCTTGAACTTTGTCTACACTGAAGTGATGTTCATACATCACCCCTACCAATGATTGGTACTCACTAAATAGTATTTGAGTTGTTCCATTCAATGAGATCCATCTTTTATAAACATCTTTTAATATATTTTTTCCATTTGTAACACCGTAAACAAAATGTTGAAATAATGTAAATCACTTGGGACTATGATAAAAGTATACACAAGTCTCATGTACAAGATATTCAAGTTTTGAAACCAGTGGAAACTTTCTTACTATTTTACATGCAAGATTCATCCTATGATCCATATAATGAATATTAATCATAAATGGTGAAGCTAATAGTTGTAGTTTGACACAAAGGGAATTACTATGTCCTTGCATGATTGATGCTCCATCTACTCCAACACATACCAACCTTTTTGCAATCATTAAATGATCCATATCACCAGTTTCCTTCAAAGTCTTAATAACAAGTTCATAAATATTTCTATTTGTAGAACTATTGTTTATTTTATGGATCCCAAGTATATATGAATTCCAAATATATTCATTAACCATATAAATACTCATGTAGATCCATGAAGTATTATTAAAATTTGTAACTTCATCCAAAGGTAGTGAAAAAATCCATGGCATTTGCAATCTTCTCTT
>LPNX010096975.1:0-21207 GCA_001517045.1 Pseudotsuga menziesii | reverse complement strand
TATATTCCTTGAATTTGAATAATCAACTATAGGACAAACTTTATATAATATGTGAAATATGGTGCTTAAATGCGCCATCTTGGAAAACAAAATTCTTTCCATTGTATGTCCAAATAGATATGTGATGGTCCCTCAACTTGTCTCAAGTTTACTCTTATTAGTTATGTATTGTATTCATATTTTGCATGTCAATATTCCTTAGAATATTGATAATATATTTACGCTCTCCATATTACCTTTCCTTCACGCTTCTCTATTGTATCTACTTCTTTCACAATTTTACTACCTTGCCAAGTTTCCAACTACATATAATGCATTTAAATTCTCACAAAACCTCTTTATAAATTGTTGGAGATATTGGTTCAATAAATGGAAATTTTTAGACCCATTCTAGTGTGAATTGTATCCCTTTGTCCCATTGGCTTTTTTTTCCTTTTTTTATGGTGAAATATTTGTGTTTTCTTCCAAGGAAAAACCTTCAACATTGCTATTGCCAATTTTTGGTGAAATTGTGTTTATTTCACCTTGATCACTAGAGGAACCCATTCTATCATCCATTATATGGATATTAGATGCATTCTCAGAATGTTTGACATCTCTCTTGTTGATGGGTTGCTCAAAAGAACTTGAATCATGAAGAGAACGTGGATTATTGGATTGAGGCTTCTGAAAGTATGATAATACATCCCTTTAGTTTGGTGATTTCTTTCCACAACTATAGTTTCGAGTCTAACTACATATTCCACAATTAACATATCAAATCGATATAGAAACCATAAGTGAAACCTACATGAGAGAAATCATAAAATTAGTACGATTTGGAAGATATCCATGAAGACATGAATTCACGGGGATAAAAAAATTCAACCTAGTATCCTAAACCCATCCATGATTAACTTCAAAATTAGAATAAATTCATTAGGATAAATATGATTTTTTATTTCTTAAGTGTTAAAAACATAATGTTTTATTTACATTTTTCATTGTTGAAATACCTAGCATAAAAAGTGGCATATTCATAAGAATCATAATTCAAAATATACAATAACATTACTTCCCTAGTGGCGATTACCTCTAAAATTTAAATTTTTAAGATGTAATGGTATTAAATATAAATAATTCATAAATTTTAAATATCTACTCTCCGAAACTAAAAAACAAAGAAAAAATATACATGCATAAGGATAGAAGAGATGTTCTTTCACTATTTTTGGATGAAGTTATAGCTATTGATAATACTTCATGGAACTATATAAGTAGTTATTAAATATTATCTATTTCTTTTACCATTAGTGGCTTCAGTGAATAATCAAGTAAGAGGGTGATATTCCTCCACCAATATTTCATTCCCGTTGAGTGAGTAGTATGTTATTCCTCCTCACAACATGTGATTCTATCGCGGTGAATCAAAGAAGGAAAAAAATAAAACCATTAGCATTCCCTTCAATTGCAATGCATCAATATTTTCTTTAATCACAATATTGATTGGTGACATAATAATAATTTTCTATATTTAATTGAAATTATGATGAATAACAAATCATTTAAAGGAAGACAATCATTACCTAAAGAGAGACAAGAGAATACGTATCATATCCAAGAATACATTGTCACTTTAACTATAAATTATTCTAAACAAAATAGCTATAAACATGTAGATATTAACAAATAAGAAAGGATAAAATAATAAAATCTTGAGCATCTAATTCCTTTGTTTCTATACAAGTGAAACTAACATACAAAACAAATTATCTCAACAAATACCATATCCTATAAAAAAACATGTTTGTAAATTTAAAAGATATATTAAAAAAATAGCACTCATTTGCAAAATACTAGACTCAAATTAACACTATCACAACCACATACAAACATATGGAACAAATAACATAACACTCTATACTAGAAACTATTATAAAAAAAAATTGACAATGACCACCGATAAATCCAAACAACCACGCTCCCACATGTTGTACCTTGGAAAAGAAAAATGAAGCAACTATCTAGTTCAATATCTTGAACCTCTTTTTTGACAAAATTACAAAAGTAGATATTGAAAAATCCAAACCATTGACATACAAATGACATTAATTATGTATCAATAATCCACACTAAAACATTAAAATGGTAGAGATTCAAACTAGTAACCATAAGAAGAAGAACACAAATAATACCATAAGGAAACTAGTAAAATGAAATTTTGTCATCACAAAGCAAGAACGAAATATCAACAACTAGAACCCAACCCACTAAACAAAACAATGAGGCCGAGGAGCACATTATGAAAGCTACATGTGTTGCAAAATCCTTATGAAGAACATTTGTATCACCAATCCACCCATATAGAGATGGAAACACAATTGTAGTCACAACATGAGTCAATATAGATCCGTGGACTAGAGGGACAATCCCTCTTCCTCCCAACAACAATCTAAACAAGACAAAGGATGATTACATAAGAACAAGGAAATTACTACAAAAAATTAGTTTAGTACCTATATACTCATACAATGAAGATACCACCACTAATTCCATACAAACAAACTATAACTCTAGGACCATGGTATCAGAGATAGGTTCTAACTCTAGGACCATGGTATCAGAGAGAGGTTCTAACTCTAGGACCTTGGGCTCATTGTTATTTAAGTTATTTTATTATTATTATTTACTATGTAGTTTTTGGACACTAATGCATGACTTATTAACCTTCCAAATTCAGGAAGCATGGATGATATGGGTAGAAGAGGAAGGAGAGGTAGAGGGGCTAGGGGACGTAGTGCACCACCTCCTTTGCAGCCTTCACCTCCACGTTCTCCAACATCAGTGGAAGAACCAACCCATATACATGTAGGGGAAGTAATGAATATTATGTGTTCATTCCAGCAGATGTCTGATGCATTGATTATTCGACTAGACCGAGAGAATATAGATGCCTAAGCACCTACAGAAGGATCGCAACAATCATCGAAGGAAAGTGCTCAAAGGGAACTTGAGAAACTGAAATTTCCATAATTTTGGGGCACACCTGACTCGAATTACAGCCAAGGAATGGATCGAGAACATGTCCATGTGCTTTGCATTGTGCGATTATACTTCAAACATGAAAGTGTGCATGGCTATATTGCAACTTAAGGGAAGTGCATTGCTATGGTGGAAGACCTTGTTGCTGCAGCTTGGAATTGAAATAAAAGAGGTCTCTTGGGATATATTTGAAGATTTTTTCGTGAATGTTACCTATCTGAAGAGTTTATTGAAAGGTAGTTGAATGAATTCAACTGCTTAAGACAAGGAGGTTGATCAGTCCCAGAGTATGAATCTAAATGCATGGAACTATTGAGATATGCTCCACCTTTGAGTACAGAGAAGTTGGGAGTTAATAAATCTGTGTATGGATTTAACTTCAACATCAAGGAAAAAGTATGTATTTTAATGCCATGTACCTTGCACAAATAAGTGCAAAAATATATCATAGCTGAGGAAGAGCTTGTAGGAGGTGGGAATTCTCAACCACCTTGATATTCAGGAACAATGGTATAGAGACCAGGAGTCCAGTCAGCTAGTGCTTCGAGAATAGCGACTAGATGTCGAGATTCATATAAGAGTCCCACGACAAGGTGTCAAATACATCTACCCAATGGACAAAGACCACCATATAGACCACCAGTAGTACAGTCACAATATCATAGTGGAAATCAAGTAGTACAATGCCCCCATTATAGTAGTGGATCTACTTTTACTCAATCGAGTGTCTAGGGGCGGGTCCCAAAAGGGGGGTGTTGGAATTATGGAGAACCACATTTATAGAGAGATTTTCCACAAGAAAAGAAATATTCTAATTAGGGAAAGATACATACTACAATTGGAGACTTTGGCAAGGCACACCAAATCCATCCCGCAGTCAACAACCGCCAGGAAGAACATCATTCCATCGTGCTAGAGATGACAGGTAAAATAAACAGTATGAAATTTTCTCTTTTAGTAGACCCAGGAGAAACTGAAAGTTTTATTTTCTATGAAGCATTTTATAGATGTACGGTGATGGCAATCAAGCAATATGATTTCAACGTAGTCTAAATGGCATCGGGTATTACTCAAATAGTAGGATAATTGGTCAAGGATTGTGAAGTATACTTGGGCGTGTGTGTTACAAGAGTATCCCTCTATGCTACGACATTAGGATCATATGATGTTTTCTTAGGGATGGAATGGTTAGAAACCCATTTAGTTGTGTTAGATTGTAAGGAGAAAAAGCTAATATTTATAGATGATTTCAGGAATAAGACAATCCTAATAGGGACTAAAAGAGGTGTATTATTAAGGATTATTTCAGCATTGCAATTAAAGAATAGCATGCGTAAGGGATGTGAGTTGTATGCATTGGTAGTAATGAATAACAAGAAGGACAATGTCAATGTAAGTCAACATCCCATACTGTCCTAGTTCTCTAATGTATTCACTAAAGAATTACCAGGATTACCACCTAAGAGGGAGCTTGAGTTCACTATCAAACTTAAGCCAGGAACCAAACCTATATCTAGAGTATCCTATTGTATGACGACACCAGAGTTATAAGAATTGTAGATACAACTCCAAGAGCTTTTAAATTTAGGTTTCATTCACCCTAGTATATATGATATCACCTCGGGGACCACCAGTGATATTCGTGAAGAAGAAGGATGGTTCATGGAGGCTTTGCATTGACTATCGTCAATTGAATAAAGCAACAATAAGGAATCAATACCCCTTATCAAGAATTGATGATCTATTTGATCATATGAAAGGGGAAATGATATTTTCAAAAATAGATCTAAGGTCAGGATATCATCAACTAAGAATTAGAGAAGAAGACATACCAAAGACTGCATTTAAGACACGATATGGGAATCTTGAGTTTGGCGTAGCACCATTTGGGTTGACGAATGCACCTAGAGTTTTCATGAACTTGATGCACATTGTATTCAGAGAGTACTTGGATAAATTTGTGCAAGTGTTTTTATATTATATCCTTATTTACTCAAGGACGCAAGAAGAACACGAAGAGCATTTGAGACTTGTGTTGCAATGTTTGAGAGATCACAAGCTATATGCTAAACTATCAATTTGTTCCTTCTTCTAGTCAAAGATTCATTATTTAGGACATGTTATAACTGGGGATGGAATACTAGTGAATCCCACAAAGGCTGAGGTCATTATTGAATGGTCGGCACTGACAAATGTGCATGAGGTGCATAGTTTTATGGGATTAGCAGGGTATTATAGAATATTTGTAGAAGGATTCTAAAACATTGGAAGCCCAATTACAGAGTTATAGAAGAAGAACAAGAAGTTCTTATGGATAGAACGATTTGAGGAGGCATTCACGAAGCTTAAGCAGTTTTTTATGATAACTCTAGTTCTCAAGGTACCAAATATGGATCAATATTTATTAGTGTGTACAGATGCATCGAAAGAAGGTATAGGAGGTGTTTTGATGCAAGAAGGTAGTGTGATAGCTTATTCGTCAAAGAAACTTGGACCGCATGAGGAGAACTATGAAACGCATGATTTAGAGCTTGTTGTTGTAGTTTATGCTTTGTGTTTATGGAGACATTATCTAGTAGGAAGGAAATTTGAGTTAAAGACAGATCACCATGGGTTACAATATATTTTTACCCAAAGTGGCCTCAATGCTAGGCAGAGGAAGTGATCTGAATTAATGAGCGAATATGGTGTTGAAATATTGTACATCAAGGGGACAATGAATAAGGTGGCAGATGCTCTAAGTCGAAGGCCCCGTGTCTTTTCTATAGTGCCCTTAAAGACAAATTTACGGGAAAATATATTGAAATTACAATTGGAAGGTGAGTGGTATAGAGAGGTTAAGACCGAGTTAGAAAATGAGGTAATGAAGATCCATATGTGTTTGAGGAAGATAGACTATTGCGGTATAACAAGAGAATTTATGCACCATCCAATAAAGAAGTTTGAGATTTGATCTTGTCAGAGGCTCATAGGGCTATGTATATGGCTCATCCTAGGGTTAAGAATATGTATGCAGATTTAAAACCATTATTTTATTGGAGCAGAATGAAGAAATATGTAGTTAGATTTGTGGAAAGGTGCCTAGAGTGTCAATTGGTCAAGGCTGAGCATAGGCATCCAACGGAATTACTACAACCACATGTAATCCCAGACTCAAAATGGGAAGTTATATCAATGGATTTTAAATAGTTGGGTTTCCAATGATAACAAGAAGACATGGCTCTATTTTTGTGGTCGTAGATACTTTAACAAAGAGTGTGCATTTTGTGCCTGTAAAGACTACCTATCAAGAACCAAAGATTGCAAAAGTATTTATAAATGAAGTTTTGAGGTTACATGGTGTACCCTGCAAGAAGAATTTAAATAGAGGGTCAGTGTTTACTGGAAGATTTTGGACAATTTTCCAAGAAGATTTGGGAACACAACTAAATTTTAGTATAGCATATCACCCTGAGACGCATGGATAGACATAAAGGGTGAACCAGATATTGGAAGGCATGCTATGTATGTATGTGATGGATCAACAAAAGTGTTGGGAGGAATATCTACCATTGGTTGAGTTTGCTTACAACAATAGTTATCAAATATCTATTAAGATGGAACTATTTGAATTTTTATATGGGAGGTCTTGTAGAACCCCATTGAGTTGGGATCATCTAGAAGATAGAGTCCTTGTAGGACAAAGATTGATTCAAGATATGGAAGAATAGATGACAACTATTCATGCACAGTTAAAGGAATCACATGATAGAAAAAAGAGCTATGTATATGCACATAGAATTGATCAGAGTTATGAAGTAGGTGATAAAATATTTCTACAGGTCAGGCCACAAAAGAGGTCAATTAAATTTGGGAAAGGAGATCAATTATCACCATGATTTGTAGGACCATTTGTGATACTCAAGAATTTGGGACCAGTTTCCTATCATTTTGCATTTCCATCATCATTAAGTCTTATGCATAACGTTTTTTCATGTTTCTATTTTATGTCATTATATTTCAAATCCTTCTCATGGTATAAATATGAGTAACTTGCAGATTTTGGACGATGGGGTCTTGATGGCTAAACCAATCCATATACTGGACTGACAAACTCGACAGCTCAATGTCATTTAGTCGTCCAAGGAAAATTCCAATGGGATAACTATAGTTCCAACTTAGCTATGTTATATTTTAACATTCAAGCTAGCATTATGTTAGGATCTTTAACTAAGAGAATAACAAGTACAACAATCAAACACAAGAGACAATGAACACAGTGTTTTTCCTCGGGGAAACCATAAATGGAGAAAACCCCGTAACTTCAACAGAGATAGAATCAGCACCAAAAGTAAAACCCCAAAACAATAAGATGATTTCCCAATAGCAATAACCTCTTTGTTCCTTGCCCCGATGTCTTCTTCTTCCTCAGCTATGCGCTACAACTGAGTGTGAGTGTGTGTGTGTGTTAAATAGAGAGGATAGCTCTCTATTTATACTAATTCTCGACATGACTAAACCCTACTAGGGTCAACTTCTCTAGGAGAGTCTAATAACCCTAGTTCCCCGAAAATACGAGGACTTTAACCCTTGATCAATAGGAGCGTTACCCACAATAACTTGACATGACTTGTTTACATTATAGAACCTCTTGATAGGAACATCGGGGCATGACATGACTCAAGTACATTACAAATACATCCCAGAATAAACATCGGGTTACAATACATAAGAAATACAAGTGAATACATTCTGAAGATACATATACATCAACACTCCCTCTTAACTAGGAAGGTATTCTCTCGACGCAATTTTTCAACACAAGTCTTCTTCTTTGTATCATCTGGGTCATCATCAAGTTCTCATCATATTCATCTAGATATAGATCATCATCACTGGATCTAGATCATCACTCGATATGGATCATCATCACTGGATCTGGATCATCATGGGGTCATCATCACTAGATCTGGATCATCACTTGACCTAGATCATCACTACTAGATCTAGATCATCTTGGAGACATCATAACCGGATCTGAATCATAGCTCAATCTGAATCATCACTAGGTCATCATCATATGTGATATCTCATGATTCTTCTCATCACAGGAATTTCTATAGAGCCAGCCCTTTTTCATGCTGGTTATAGGCCTACCTCCTTGTAGGTCTTTGGTAGCCCTTATATCTGACCCTAAGTCAGAATGGCCAGCACTCACATTTGACCTTGACTTGTCAGAAAGGCACAACACTTACATCTAACCTTTACTCGTCAGAAAGGTGCTCAGTCCTATACTAAGGGTTCCTGGCAACTGACCAGGTGCCTCCATTCAGAGAATGGCAATAGCCCTTACATCTGACCTACTCGTTAGAATGGTCGACACTCACATTTGACCTACTCATCAGAAAGGTGGTAGCCCTTACATCTGATCATGTAGGAACTAATCCTACAGTCACATCAGAATGGTCGGCACTCACATATGACCTACTCGTCAGAAAGATGGTAACCCTTACATTTGATCAAGTAGGAACTTAATTCTACAGTCACATCAAAATGGCCAGCACTCACATCTAACCTACTCGTCATAAAGGCAGTATCCCTTACATCTAATCATGTAGGAACTAATCCTACAGTCACATCAGAATGGCCAGCACTCACATCTGACATGGAAGGAAGCAATCCTCTCACCATGACAGAATGGCAACATCCCTTATATCTGATCAAGTGGGAAAACATACCCCAATCACATCAGAATGGCCATGCGCTCACATATGATCATGTAAGACTACATCTTATAATCATCTCAAAAAGGCCCTCAGTCCTAGACCAAGTATTCTTGGTAACTTACTAGGCAGCTCCATTCCAAGAATGGCAATAGCCCTTATATCTGATCATGTAGGAACGAATCCTATATTCATATAATAAGGGCTTAGCACTCATACCTAACATGGAGGGAACCAATCCTCTCACTATGACAGAATGGCTCATCCCTTACATCTGACCTACTTGTCAAAATGGCTTACGGACTCATCACTTCCCCTTGGAAGGGACCTCAATTTGGAGAACACCAAGCTTCTCCCTAAAGTACTCAAACTTCACTCTGGCAAATGGATTTGTCAACACATCAGCTATATGTTCATCCATCACAACATACTAGAGCTTCACTGCTCCCCTCTGCACCATATCCCTGATATAGTGATACTTGATCTCGATATGCTTCGACCTGTCATGGAACACAAGGTTCTCCGACAACTTCACACAACTCTAGCTGTCACACGGTTGTCACAATGTATATAAGTAGAATCCCTCTGGAGATCAAATAAATCAGACAGTAGCTTCTTGAGCCATACTACCTCACAACTAGCTGAACAAGCTGCGACATACTCTACTTCATCTATACTCAGTGCCACATAGGATTGCTTCCTGCTAAACTAAGAGATCACACCTGATCCCATACTGAAACAACATCCTAAAGTTCTCTTCCTATCGATGGCACTTCCTGCCCAATCTGAATCAACATAACCCTCTAGGTTAATCTTCTTATTCGCATCATACTTGAACCCATAATCAATTGTACCTCTCATGTATCTCAGAATATGCTTTGCAGCAATGAAGTGAACATGTCTTGGATCTGTTAAGAACTGGCTCAAGGTGTTCACATCAAAGAAAATATCTAGTCTCGTGTTCGTTAGGTACATCAAGGACCCAATCATCTGATGATACATTGTGGCATCAACCACTTCTAAAGAAGCATCACTCAATAGCTTCAGGTTCGATGCCATAGGTGTGGTCATGTACTTGCAATCCATCATCCTGAATTTCTTCAGGATCTCTACTGTATATTTCCCTTACCCTAGGGAAATCCCATCTGCACTCTGCCACACCTCTATGCCTAGGAAATAATGCATCATACCCAAGTCCTTCATTTCAAACTCGGCAACAAGCTTTCTCTTCATATCAATAATCAACCCATCCATACCTATTACAAATAGATCATCTACACATAGTAGGAGCATCACTAGGTTTCCATATTCAACCTTGTAGTAAAGGTTGGAATTTGCTTTACTCTTGGTAAAGCCCAAACTAGATAGAAAGCTGTCAATTATGCCGTACCATGTCCTGGGTGCCTATTTCAAACTGTATAGGGATTTCTTCAATCTACATACATGAGACTCCCTATCATATGTCTCAAAAATGAGTGGTTGTTCCACATATACTCCCTCTTCTACTACACCATTCAAGAAAGCAGTCTTGACATCCATTTGGTGTATATTCCATTTCATTACTGTAGCCAGAGCAATTACTAATATGATGGAAGTGTATCTGGCTACAGGTGCAAAGGTTTCTTCATAATCTATTCCTTCTTTCTGGGAGAAACCACGAGCAACAAATCTTGCTTTATATTTCTCTATGCTACCGTCTGCAACATGCTTGATCTTGTAGATTCATTTGGAAGTTACAACTGACTTCCCTTCTGGTCTTAGGAGAACATCCCAAACATCATTCTTCATGATTGATTGATACTCTTCGATCATAGCATCCTTCCATTCTTTCCGTTCTACCGCTACTTCATAATTGGAAGGTTCTTTCTCGATGAAATCACATAGTAATGCTACATACCTGGAGCAGGATCTAGTCCTCTTTCTTTCTCTATGATTCTCTTCTGGAGCCCCATATCTTTCCGCACCTTGGAGAGCTTCTCGTACCCAAGCAGGTTTCCTCTTGTGAGGATTCTTCTCCTGAGGTGGATCTATAGGTCTTTGTGGTTCTTCAAATTCTCGATATTCTTCTTGAATTTCTTCATTCATGGTTGTATCATGAATTCTGGGTGCTTCTGCTTCTTCAGGTTCTTTAGTAGGTTTCTTTCTAGATTTGTTGTAAGCTGTGTCTTTATCAAATGTCACATCCCTGCTGATGTCAATCTTCTTGAATCCTGGGAAGTATATTGTGTAATCCTTTGAGCTTTTAGAGTATCCCACAAATATACCCTTCTTTTTTGAAGGATCTAATTTAGTCCTCTTCTCTTTTGGAATGTGTATGTACACTAGATAGCCGGATATTCTGAAATGGCTGACTTCTGGTTTCTTGCCAGAGAAGACTTCTTCAGGAGTCTTGTTCTCGAGTACTCTGTGTGGAGTACGATTATGTACATACACCGCTATTCTAGCAGCTTCTACCCAAATATGCATAGGAAGATCTTGATCATGAAGCATAGCTCTTGCAACTTCCATGATAGTTCTGTTCTTCCTTTCTGCAATCCCATTTTGTTGTGGATTATAAGGAGTGGATAACTCCCTCTTAATCCCTGAGTCTTTGCATAACTCTTTGAATTCATTTGATGTGAATTCTCCACCATTATCTGATCGAAAGGTCTTGATCTTCTTTTCTGTGTGATTCTCAATCAAGGCTTTGAATTCCTTGAACTTGCTGAATACTTCATCTTTGTTATTCATGAAGTAAATCCATGTCTTCCTAGAAAATTCATCAATAAAAGAAACATAATATACATACCCGCTTAGTGAGCTTGATGACATTGGACCGCATACATCGGAGTGGATGATTTCCAAGATTCCTTTTGCTTTTCTTTCGCTACTTGGAAATGTCTTCTTTGTATTCTTTCCTTTCACACATCCTTTGTAGACCCCATCATGTTTTGCTTGAATTTTTGGAATACCTTCAACAACTTTTCTTGCAAGTGGTAGTGCTCTATAATGCACATGTGCAAGCCTTCTATGCCAAAGTTCATTTGGCTCTACTGTGTCATGGACCAAGGCTTGTTCTGGATGGCCCTTAAGTTTGTATAGACCTCCTTCTTGTTCCCCAATTACTACTGCACCATTAATAGTCTTTCCCTTTGGCCACATGATGACTTGGCCATCTATAAATGCAACCCTCATTCCTTTTGAATCTAATGCAGATATGGAGAGAAGGTTCTTCTTGAGTCCTGGTACAAACAATACATCTTGCATCTTCATAGACTTTCCAGAGTCTAGCTTATAGGAGGATTCCCCACTACCTTTTATTGGATATTGGCAATCATCTCCAAGCTTCACCTTGTGAGGTGATTCATGTTCTTAAAGTTTTAAAAAGGACTCTTTGAATCCTGTCATATGTTTGGAAGCCCCACTGTCTATAAGCCAATCATTGCTTCCATGTGTGATGTTTCCCATGAGAGAAAAAATCAAGACATATTCTTCATCACTTGAAGAATCTTCACTTTCATATCTATTTCTCTTCTTGGATGGTTCATCATCCTCTGCAACATGAGCATGATGTCTTCTCTTGTTTCCCTTTTTCTTATTTTGTCTTTTAGGACAATCTTTTGCAAAGTGTCCTACTTCATCACATGTATAACATCTGCTTCTAGACAAGTCTTTTCTAGAGTTAGTTTTAGAAAAATGCTTACCTCTGGAGTGATGAGAACTTCTTTTGGTTTTCTTGGAGTGTACTATGAGAGCTTAATCTTCACTTCCCATATTTTCTTCTTGAGTTGCTATCCGAGCTTCTTCTTGAGAGCATTCTTCCCATAGTCTGCTAAACTTAACTAACTTCTTTTTGGGACAAATTCCTTGAATAAAGGAGTCCCATGATCTAGGGAGATCATTCAAGGTGGTCATCACAACCTTTGTATTATCCACTTCTTCACCTACTGCTTCCAGCTATTCCTTGATCTGAGAGACCCTTGTAAAGTAAGACTGGATGGTCTTAGCATTTTGGATCTTTACATTCTTCATTTGGTTTCTCAGAGTCATTTTCCGGTTTATGTTCTTCCCTTCAAACAATTTGGTTAGGGCATCAAACATAGCTTTAGGTGTCTTTAGGGAGGACACCTGTGGTATGAGGTGATCCTTGATTGAATCAGCAATGATCGTCTTTTCCATAACCAACTTCTTCTTGTGTAAGGCCTTAGCCTCATATCCCTCTGGAACTGGAACCTCCTCATTGATATAGGAGTCCAACTCATTTTCTTCCCGGACCAGGGAGATGCTATACTTCCAGGCTCGGAAGTTATCAGATCCCTCGTGATTTTCATCAAGCTTGGTATGATGAGACATCTTAACTGAGAACCTCAAATGGAAATACAAAAGATTTAGATCTTACCAGTTCAAGATGGTGGATCTGGATTTGGAGCTAGAATTCTGTAGTGCTGGTTCAGGAGCAGATTAGGGTTTTGCTTTTCTGAAGTTCTATCCAACCAAATGCTTTGATTTTGATCCCTAACTTTGATTTTGAGGAGGATATCAATCCAGGCCTAGGCTCACTGAAAAATTCCACTTCTGTGGAAATCCCTAATTTCCAGCAGTAGTGTCAAGTCCAAAACTGAAAAACCTTAGAATTGGATTTTGCTTCAACAGAAATATGTGCCCTAGGGAGGAGAGTTCTTCCAACCTTCTTTTGCTGAAAATATGTGGAGAGAGATCCACAAAGTAGGAAGCCCTAGTTCCCGCAGCTGCATAATGTCTTCTTCTCAGGTTAGCTCTGATACCATGTTAGATTTTAACATTCAAGCTAGCATTATGTTAGGATCTTTAACTGAGAGAATAACAAGTACAACAATCAAAGACAAGAGAAAATGAACACAGTGTTTTTCTTCAGGGAAACCATAAATGGGGAAAACCCCATAGCTTCCTTAGAGATAGAATCAGCACCAAAAGTAAAACCCCAAAATAGTAAGATGATCTCCCGACAGCAATAACCTCTTTCTTCCTTGTCCCAGATTCTTCTTCTTCCTTAGCTATGCACTACAACTGAGTGTGAGTGAGTGTGTGTTAAATAGAGAGGCTAGCTCTCTATTTATACTAATTCCCAACATGACTAAACCCTATTAGGGCCGACTTCTCTAGGAGAGTCTAATAACCCTAGTGCCCCGGAACTGCGGGGACCTTAACCCTTGATCAAAGGAGGGTTACCCACAATAACTTGACATGACTTGTTTACATTATAGAACCTCCTGACAGGAACATCGGGGCATGACATGACTCAAGTACATTACAAATACATCCCAGAATAAATATCGGGTTACAATACATAAGAAATACAAGTGAATACATTCTGAAGTTACATATACATCAACAAGCTATGTGGGGGGATGCATCTGAAATGCACCATCTGTTTCCTTACTTGTTTTGAAAACTTCAGGACAAAGTTTCTTGAAGAGGGGGTGTATGTAGTGCCCCAATTTGTTAGACTCTTTTATTACTAAACTATATTATTGTTTGAAGGAATTTTACCACAACTTACCTGGTAAAATTTTATAATATGAAACAGCATATATATATATGCTTTGATTATGATGATGCACTTGGTTACTCATGGATAAATGGAATTTTATAAATATATTCATATGATGCACCATTGTAGTTCCTTGTTTTGTTAGACTATTTCAGTGTTAAAAATATGTTATCATTTGAGGGAATTTGAGTGCAAATGACCAGGTTTAATACTATGAATAAAAACTACTTATATATATATTGATTGTTATGTCACATTGGCTACCCATGAATGAATGGATTTTTGTAGATAGATTTATATGATGCGATATTATTGATTTTATAATGCATGAATGAAAGATATAAGTAATTTTCGTTACTTACAATATATTGGTAGATTCTTTGACAATTTTCCAATGTGATAGGGGCCCAAATGCACAATGATACAAGGTGGTGTTAATGCCACATGAACTCCAAATTGAGTATAGATATGACATCAGGTGATATAATTTATTTAATTGATATCTCAATTAATTGTATAGTACAATTAATGCACATGGATTTCATGTGTGCAGGAACATGATCGTGATTTCCAATCGATCCACAAAAAGGATGATGGGGTTGTATGGAAAAAAGAACCAACATGATTAGCACCTATTTTCCATGCAGCGGGTTGGAAAGCGAGAGAGGCTTTTACTTGCAAGATGCATGTTTTCGTGAGGGTAGGCCATGGAATCGATCACTCACAAGGATTAACTGAGGGGCGCGCAATAAGGTGTCGACCTTATTCCTCAGTTACCATAAGTGTCTTCACAACGTAGATCGTACTGAGTTAACATGGTCTCAACAATCGTACTAACTCTCCACCACGGAAAACGGGATATTTGAAGGGAATGAATATGGACATGACACCCTTAATATTGCCATGATAAAAAAATTTAATTATTAAACTATAAAGTTGGAAATGTTTAACTAAATACTAAATCCATGAGTTGGAAATAAATTAAAGGAAAGTGTACCATTATGGAAAAAATCACATACAAAATAAAATAGAGAAAGTAATTTCTAATTGGAAACACAAATGCACACACTAAACTAGGAAACAAAAGCAAAAATTAAGGAAACATGTAAATGAAAATTAGGAACAATTAAGGAAAGAAATTATAAATTATCATTTAGAAAGGTTAAGAAAAGAAAAAGGGAAATTGCATATATGCATATGAAAGTAAATACATTGAAATGGAATAAAAATGAATTCAAAATAGAAAAAATAAATATGATTTTCATTATAAAGAAAGACAAACGAATCTCAAAAAGAGATATAAATAAATGAACAAGGTTTGGGCACACAGACAATGCTAGTCCTAATAGTGGATGGATGAAATAATGGCGAATTGAATTTGAAGGTGACTGTGGAGAGTTTGGTTAATCAGTGTGTGAATGGGGTTGGGAGGCCCCTTAGGGAATCTACACACCCTTATCATGCTAAAGGTATTTCTTCCTACAACCCCATTTCATCTCGGGGGTCCTTGGGGAAGGAGAGTACCCTTTAAAATGGTAGGGAGGCCAACCGGTGGATATCTTATGATTGGAAATTCATTAACGTTCATGGGAACCCGACAAAGATCATGGTGCAACATCCTCAAAAAGAACTTGGCATGAATTTGCACAAAGAAACTCGGGTTTTTATGCATTGTCAATTTGTTAGTATAAATTCGTTGTTGCAGTTTTGTTACTTTGGTTGAGAGAATCCAAATGATACCATGTAAATACAACCCAAAACTAGATTATCTGAATACTACGAAATTGCCAATATAAGAATTTTGTGTTTTAATTATTTAGTTGAATATGCTCTACAAGCAAATATCTGCAACTCTCTCCCTATGACATCCTTTAATGATGACTTCCCTACTCATATAATAGGATGACAAACATATCTGTTTGTCCATATAACGTTCGGAAATTTTGCATAAGCTACTTGAAATTCTCCCCATACACAAAGAAAAATCTTATGTATAACCATATTATGAAATTTGCAAATTTAGAGAAAGAGAGAATTGAGTAGCTCTACAAAAGTAATTCCAAAAACACTGGAGGAGGATTCAAATCAGTTGCAATCCTTTGGAAGCGATAGTTTATTATTGAGAATTCTTGAGAAACTTACAAAGGTGAATAAAAATTATTGTTCAAATTTTAATAGATGAAATATATAACAAGATTTTTAACAAATCAGTAACAACATAGCAAGAACATGGTAGAAGTGCTTCAATTGAATTTTTCCTCTATATAAATCTTCAAAACAATGTCAACATTTCCATTAAACACTCAACTTTCTCCCAAAACATCAGTCCTTTGGTTTAAACGTGGTTTCCTTCATCTAAAAACATAGGTAATCCTGGTGTACATTTTCCCAGAGGATTTAAAAATTCTTGGACCAAATCGTTGCTATCAATGTTCTACCAATTTTCTTCGAGGTGATTTCTATCAGGAAATTACTAAATTCAACTCGATTCTCACTACTCTGTAGTGATTTTCTTCACTTAATGGATCCTCTGTGTTTCATACGAAATGTGATGTTCTCCATAGAAGTTTCACATAAATTTGATCTCACGGTTCGGTGGAAAATAGGAGAATAAAGATTCTCACCTACACTAATAAGATAGGCTAGGAATGAAATATGATTGGGACATTACAATTTAAAGCTTTGAATTTAATATGCAATCAATGTAAGATATGTATTTATTTCCGATAGATTTCTTTGTTGGATAGCTTCCCTACGTGTTACTGGGTGAATGCAACTAACCAGATTAAGGTGAATCCCTTCAGCTTTCAGGGTGAAGCAGACCGTTGCACGCGACTATGGAATCCTCCATTGTGAAAAAAAACCATTTATCCCCTAGAGCATCCATAAATTTTGACTTATGCAGCTTATGTATTACCTGCCTCCCAGGATTCGCCAGTACAGGCTGTTGTGATGCAATTAATATTAAAATTCAGTACAACACAATATTTCAACCAAATTAGCACTAAAAAAAATTAATTGAAGTTGGCGCTGCCCCAGTTTCTTTCTCAGCTCATCAAGGGTATTGATTCCCCTAGTGTCCATACTTGTCACAGTTGGTGATCAATGGCATGCCTTAATTAGCATATGGATAACTAACTCAGTCTGTTCAAATGAAAATCAATGTCAATAGAGAAAATACTCATGGCACATGTCCAACACAACGTAGAGGAAAGTGTGTTGAATGAGCTTGGAAAGATTTTGTTCTTCTTCCTTTATCCATTTGAGATTCTATGATAACAAAAAATAAATTAAGTTTTCAACAAATTATATATTGGCTTGGATGCTCTATTATGCGTTTTTATTATTATATATTATTAGTTACTTGGTAAATACCTCGAAATCACAAGTTAAATGTTAAAAACAAATGTGTATTCTTCTTTGTTACTAGACCTTGGGTTAATGGGGTGTTACAATCCCCTTAATACGTGATCGGGAAATGCAAAGTGTAAGTAAAAAAAACACTATAACTACTAATCCTAAATTCATCAAGTTGTGGATGAAATTGATAATGTTAGGAGACTTAAAACGTTGCACGACTAAAACGATGTTTGGGGATGAATCCACTAGGGGGAAGGCAATAGACTAGTTGGGCCTGGGGAACTGAAAGAAGATTAGTGTTTCCCTTGACGACCTAAGCTCTTGGGTGTCAACCTAATATGAATTAAGTAGTGAGTAGGCTAATTTACTCATAGTGGATATTTATAATCCTATTTTTGTATGTTTTTATTTATTTATGGCATCAAGTGCCAAGGAAGTCCTCCCTAGAAATGATATAAGAAACTTAAGTTTCTCTTAAGGAGACCATATTATAAGTCATATTAAATTAATTTTCTGATTTATCTACATGATTTTAGTGCCAAGAAAGTATGGTTAACACATAAGTGAAGTGACTTAATTTTACAAGTATAGATACAAACTATACTTTAAAATACAGGAATACATGTATATATTACCACATAAAACATAAAAAAGGGTATATATATATATATATATATTTATAATTGAGTACCTTGGGATAAGAGCATTCCCATTTTGACAAAATGGGAATCCATGTTACATATGGACTAGTAGGGAATTACGCTACCAGGGCCAAACACCAACCGTATATAAGAGCAAACATGCATAATTATGGTTATAAAAATTTTAAAAGACAACTTTGGAGGTTGGGAAGGTAATTCATGTATGTCATAAATATATATCTTGGATGTAACGTCCCCGACCCTCTGACTGGCGAAGAGGACACTACTAACACCAAGCATACGAGCAAATAGCCCTATGAATATGAACATGCATATAATGCTGAAATAAAAGCTTAAAGCATAAAACATACTAAGATGCATAATCCTTCATATACATAGCAGAAGCAAACATACATTCAATCAAGCATGCCACATGTTCATTATATTCATTAATCAGTAATATAAATGTAGAGACAAAATAGTCAACAATACTTATCTTAAATAGGATTCGTCTCGCAACCAGCTACGTTGCTGCAACGTTCCACCCAACCATAGGCCAGCGTGCTCATCAATCTCTCAACAATACTACCACCCCTGAGCTGGCCATGATTCCTCAAGGAGTAAGGGTCAAAGCAGGCTTACACGTAGCCGAGGGTCACACAAAACAGCCAAGCCAACACGATTGGTTTATCAAGCCGTCAAGGAGCTAGGAAAGGAAAAATGCTAAGCTAGTGGTATCAATGGAGAGCTAAGGATTCCCACATCAAAGCTAACCTGACTTCTAAGACATCCACACACCCAACCCCAGGATTCAATCCTTTCTCTACTTCGTAGTCCCTCAAGCCTTAACTTCCCTTTCCATACTCTTCAAGGGTTGTGGAGAAGAAAAACAGTGGTCTAACTCTATCTGAGTGGCCCCCAACACCAAGTTTCTCAAGCATACCCAGTCTCTAATCTTGCTCTAAACAGTCCAAAGACCGACCACTGCATACCCGCAGTAAAACAACCAGTTCACAGCTCTATGACGAAAATAAGGACAATAGGGTGACAAACCAAACGAAAGGTGAACACAACTCAGATCAAACAAGACAATTAAGAGTTGTTCTTGGCCCTAGCGTGGCCAAAACAACTCAGAAACAATCCCAAAAGGTACTTGCATACACAACAATCCAAAACCAAGGTAAATCAACAGCAGCCTTAATCGTATAAGGAAACAGCAGTAGCATTACTCGGTCTGCAAAAAGGGAAAGAAGCCCGATTCCCAACACTAAGCCCATAGCACACAATCCTTCATGCAATCGGTGGAAAAAATTACACAGACCAGAAAAGGGAAAAAGGACCAGACTCCCAATTTATGCGTGAGGGAAAAATACACAACCAACAGTCATAGTTCAGCATTGGACCACAGGGAAAAACCACAACAATCTTCGGCAAATGCCACAATGTAAAGGAAAACATAGCCAACAATGTTTGGAGAGAAAATTGGTTCTCTACGTTGATGGAAGGAACACAACCACAGATCGGCAATCACGTGAGAGAGGGATGGTGAACCGACCTCTGCCTGCGTGGGATGGCCAAGACAAAAACCCCCCCGGATTGGAATAGTGGAGAGAGTTTTCTTCTATGCCACACGATGTGAACAGGAGAGCCTACTAGTGGAGTGGCTGCGTGGGCAAGGAATGACAGTCCTGCCACACCCACCACTACTCAGCAATAACTGCTCCCAACTAATAGATAGTAGAATTTTAAATTGGTGGCTGATACATGGCAAACTCCCAATGACCCCCCATGGGTTGGACAACCCCCCCCCCCCTAACCTTAGGAATCATGCCCTTTTCATTTAACGTTGCACCGTCGTAGTTGGATGTGGGTTTATTTTATTTGATGTGCATATTTACATGATGCCAAAACTATAATGTGTCGGATGGCATGATATACCATTGACAACAATCCCTATTGCCAAAACATACACAACCAAATCGATGGTGGGGCTTTTTCCTTTAGCTCCTCACCACGATTAATTACAATATATACATCATGTACCTTTTAATGCAAACGGGGTCGAAACCAGGGTATCACAATCCCCTCCCCCTTGGAATAACACCGTCCTCGGTGTTCCAATACATAGGAATACATATATAATTTGCGCGTCAAAATTTCAAAATTTTGCAGATCTGTACCATGTTCAATTATTTACTTTGAATGTTTAGGACCCAGCCCCTTAGCTTCCACGTACTTCTCTTGTTGGTTCTTAGCTCTTGGCTTATCCCGAAGTCTAGGAACTTTGTGGCTGCTTCCCTCTTTATGTTCCCTCATTGGGCAATCCCAGCGTAAGTGATGTCCTCTGCATTCCCAGCATTTTGCTGGCTGCCTCATCTTTCCCTGCTCAATTTCCTTTGAGTCTTCATGCCTGGACCATTTCTTAACAGATTGCTTGGATGAATGTTCCATCATTGGTCCACTTCCCTTGCCTTTACAGATTGCTCCTAGAAGGATTTTGACCTCCTTTTGCAAACCAATAGAGTCTTGCAAAATCTGGTGGTTCATCTCATTCTTCCATTTCTGTATCTTGAGCATCTCTCCAAGATTCTCTTGGGGCCTGGCAATCATTTGTAGGAGACTTCCAGCCAAGTCTAGCAACTTTTGGTTTGCTACCATGATCAATGTACACCACTAGATTTCACCTTTCACCTGTGAAATGCATCATTGAAACTCTATTAGACCAAGCATAATATAGGCATTAAAATCAGTCAATTAATTGCCCAATTGGCATGATAGTTCAAGTCTTATCAAGGAGAATTTCATATTTTCCATGCCTTCCCAACATGCACATGAGCTCATTCATGTCCATTCTTGGGCAGGGAATTAACCATTCCAGCATTCACAATTTACTTTAAGGAAATACACACATTCCATTTTCAGTCATACATGCATTCAACAATATTTTGTTTTCACAATGCATAAATATATATAT
>LPNX010096960.1:445061-464029 GCA_001517045.1 Pseudotsuga menziesii | reverse complement strand
AAAATTCCAACAATATTTTTTTGGGGGGGGGGGGGGGGGGGTTGGAAAGACCCCCCCTGAAATTCCATTAGGTCTTTTGGGGGGGGGTTTGGAAATACCCCCCCTAAAGGTTTACCCGATAGTTTTTAAAGGTAGCAGTATAATTCAAATATTATATGTAGTATAACATATAGTAGGATCACTAAAAGAAAAACCAAGCATAGAAATAATATACACAATATTTTGACCTTGAAAACCACAAGGGATAAAACTCAACAACCTTGTGATAGATATCTTAGTTCAAAGTACAACATACATCCTAATACATAGTAATCACATATAGGAGAAGATAAACCCCAAGAACAAAGGAGAAACTCCTCCAAAGATAGGGAACCTCGAAAAATACTTCTTCTTGCTGGTAGCGAACTTCTTCCTTGAGTGGAGTGAACTTGGTTGGGTGAAAATGAGTGAGGAACCTTGTTATTTATAGTTGAATTTATGTTTGCTTGTTCACTTTAACTGGAACCTACAACTTGCACACTTAATCTGGTATGAATTGTCTTTTATGCATAATAATCATTGTTTATTATTATATTTTCTAAGGATGACTTGGTGAGGATTCCTCACAAAGCTACTACATCAACACTCCCTTTTAGCCAAGGAAGAATCATCATACTAGAACACGTATGGATATCATTTGTAAATCAAAAATGTCTCTAACATCTCTATATCATAATCAATTTCTTACAACACAATCTTAGTCCATTGAGAAGTGTCAAAAACTCAACCCAATCCATCGAGGAGTCAATATGAACCAATTGATCAACCCTGGCCATTGGGGAACCTACATGTAACAACTCAACTTATTCTATAAAGGAGTCAACAACTCAACCCAATACATTTTTGGATACACATACACCAGCTCAATCCATTCCATTGGAGATCCGACATGTAATATCCGCTAATATGAACTAGTATGCACCAGCCTCTCCACCCCATCACATGGTGTCTCAGAGATCTCCCCACTTCATCTAAGAGTGTTTGGGAGAATGCACTAAATTTCTCCATCACATCACATGATGTCCAAGCGATCTCCACACTCAGTCATAGAGTGTCCAGGAGCATGTGTTGGTCTCTCCATCCGTTCATAGGATGTCCAAGATATCTCCCACTCCATCACAGAGTGTTCGGGATAATGCAGTGGAATCTCCACCCCTTCACAAGTTGTCCAATAGATATACCCACTCTATCATATAGTGTATGAGATAATTTTGTGGCCTATCCACCCATTCACAGGGTGTTCTAGATATATCCTCACTCCATCACAAAGTGTTTGGGAGAATGCAATGGCCTCTCCACCCCTTCACAGGGTGTCTGAGAGATCTCCCCACAACATCATAGAGTGTATGAGACAATTCACTGGTGTCAGCTCCACCCCTTCACAGGGTGTCCAAGGGATCTCCCCACTCGTTCACAAAGTGTCTGAGAGACTATCACTATACAATCATCCTTCCCTCTCAACGAGGGATTCAACATGGGATAATATCCCCACTCAATCATAGAGTTACCAGGAGAAGGTACGGTCCCATTTTTAGCCATCTAGGGACTATTCTCCCCACTCTATCACAGAGTGTTTGGGAGAATTCACTACCCCATTATGACTCATCTACCCTTAGCTAAGTCATGTGACTAATACTAGGAGAATGTCTTCTTGATGATGCATACATCCATGTTCAAGCTCATCACATCTCCCTCTATACTAGAGAACATTTCTCCCTCTACATCTGAGCATCATACTCTCCCTCTATATCTTCCTACATCCTAGTCCATCATCCTATATGTGTCATTTTAGGTGCCAACTCCTTACTGCAAGTATCTATCCTAGTGACGACCTGGTACATCAAGGATCCTCTCAAATTTTTGTATAGTGGGATTCACCAAATATGAATAAAAAAAATAACATCACTTATATTTGTTACCATCCATCTAGACATGTACTCACAGTCCATCGTGTTATATCTTCTCAAGATCTTAACTTTTTTCTTCCCTTAAATGAGGAATATCTCATTAGGTCTCAGCCACACCTCCAATACCAATACTTGGTATAATGGTCCAAGATCCCCATCTTGGACTCAAGTATAACTTCCTCTACACCTGTTAATAATTCTCTCTATATCCTTAGAAGTAAAATAAGTAGTTGATCATGTCCTTCAGGACTGAAAGGCCCTCACCAGTTCTAGAGTCTCCCATTACTCCAACTAGATTCTAACTACTTCTCGTGATCATCGACAGAATAAAAAATTATGCACAAAATCATTCTTTATTATTGTATATTTTGAGGCCGACTTGGTGAGAATTACTCACACAACTACTACATCAACATTACACTTTCAATTTGATGTGATTTCAAGATATATGTTCCTATGTAGAGGGCATAGTCTTCATCATGATTGTTGGTGGTCATTTAGAGTCTCTAGAAATAAGTTATTCATATGTTTTTGTCAGGGCTTATGCAGATTCCCCCCCCCCCTCTCTCTTCCCCCATGCTCCTTCCATCCTTGAATTGACTTTGGAGGCTCCATTAAAGAAGAGTTTGAAGAACCTGTGATAGTTTAACAAGACCCAAAAGTCATACTCTTGTAAATATGGTCTCTAAGCTAATTTCTACTAGTTTATAGAATATATATTTTGACTAAGGGGGGATCTCAAATACAATATCTCTTACCCAAGAAATTTCATACATGATAATAAGATATTCATGTTTAAATACTTTCATCTCATGAGAAGAAAGAGATTCAAACAAAAAACATATAGCTTTGGTGGTTGTATGCCTAGGATGAGCTACCTTTGCATTAAGTATCATCTTGTTTCAAGCTAGACAAATTTTCCAACAAACTTATTTGGGAATGTCCATCCATATTATGGTTAGGTTAGGTTTGAGATGCAAGGATTCTAGGTAGTAATTTTTCAAATGCAATAACAAATTGCACCAACAATAAGAAAGTGTTTTAATTTTCCCTACTTCATTTGTAGCATCATCCCAAATTGATTGAGCATAATCACATTCTAGAAAAAAGAGGTTTTGTAGTCTCATCCTCTGTGAGGAATAATGCACAGTGAGAGGGTCCCTGTCTATTTTGTTTTGTGATATTTTTCAATTTGATAATTCTATTGTGTGTCAATATCTAGTAGAAGGCATTTATGTCCCACAATCACTTGGAATATAACCTCATTAAAAATTAATATTTTAATTACATACCTAAAGCTATTATTAATTTCTAACTTACCCTTTTAAAAGAAAATATAAATCCTTTCCGCATTTTTTTATTATATTAACAACTTTTAAAAGAAAATATAAATCAATCACTTGTGATAATATAAATGTGATAATTCTATTGTGTGTCAATATCAAGTAGAAGACATTTATCTCCCACAATCACTTGGGGTATAACCTCATTAAAAATAAATATTTTAATTGCATACCTAAAGCTATTATTAATTTCTAAATTACCCTTTTAAAGAAAATATAAATCATTTACACATTTTTTTTATTATATTAAGATGTTAATACTAGTGTTAAATATAAACAAATAAACTATATAGAATATTATTGTTGTTAACATTCTATATAGTCTACAAGGTTTATGGTTAAGTCAATTAGAACAATATAAGTCATAAGATTGTTTATTATACTAACATATTTTAAAAGAAAATATAAATCATTTCCATGTTTTTTTATTATATTAAGATGTTAATACTAGTGTTAAATATAAAAATATAAAGTATATAGAATATTATTGTTGTTAACATTCTATATAGTCTATAAGGTTTACGATTAAGTCAATTAGAACAATATAAGTCATAATATTACCCACCAAATAATTTGTTTTTGCAACCCATCCTTACTCCATATCACTTTTCATTGAATATAGACCAACAGACGAGATCATTGACAAATGTTGTTATTTTTTCCAAAAGGGTAGGGGCCTGGCAGGTCATCCTGGGCTCCACGATGGTGGTCTTCTCGTGGAGTCCAAACACCTAGATCCCCCATATACCCTTTTCACTACACATTGATTAACAATGATAAGGATAGTATTTATAGACACTAAATAGATCAACTTCTTTAACAGTGTGGGACAAATCCCAAACAACGACTCAATCTGCACCAATATTGGTTACTAGATCTGATGATTGGTGAGTCTCTTGGATGATTTTTGTTGCAGATTTCATTTCATCGATTGCCATGCTTCCTGCATCGATCACCCATTCCTTCATCACAAGAATATCCTTCTTTTGGAACTCTTCAATGAAACGATGAAACATGGCCTGAGTTCCATGACACGAGGTACAAGCACTTGAATCAAAGGCATTTGTTCTGCAATGCCACCAGGACTTGCAAAAATGGTGTAATGTTTCAATTCATAGACAACATTCACTATTGCATCAAAAATCTTGTCTCAGTTCAGAGCAGTTAGGAGTGAGTGATCCTTATGAAAATTATGCTCCTTAATTACTGACTGATATTCAAATGGAGTGGTATCAGACCTAATGGAGAGTTTGATTAATTTCTAATCAAACTCTAAAAATAGCTTAATCAGCAAGCAAACTCTTTACAACAACATGCCTTCCACTGAAATCTCCTGTCCTCGTTCCAATTTTTCAAATTGATTACCTTCAGGATGGATTTGGAAAATTCTTGCATGAGGTACATAAAAGTGTATAATAGTTAGCATAGTTAGCACTAACACAGATGTAGTTAGTCCATTTAGGGAAGTTACAGGAACACATTATTCATATACCTCCATATTTTATTTTCTAAGGGCACAATTCCATGAATTAACGTGGATGTTTACCATGAGCACAAACTATCAATGCAATTTCATGAAGGGAATCTAAGAATTATATTTGACAACGATGTAAACTATTGCTTTCAATCAAGTCTAGATAGCAATAAGTTTTTTCAATTATTTCTATTCTCATACAGTTCTTAAACAACCAAAAATAAATCTAATTTTGATGGTAAATCTATGCCAACATAGTTTATTGGATGTCGCATTAAAAAAGAGCATTCTATCTATGCATATGGGTATCCTTGAATTTATCTCTACCTCAACAAAGAGTGTCATTCTTAATTGTATTGTTGACTTCTTTATTAGGATTTAGCAGTAAGGCTTCCACTTGTACATTGAAATTCTATCTTTAGTCCCTATCTATATGTGAATTCTTAGTTTTCCTCTAGAGTATTGGCATTCCAGCTTTGTTATTTCCATTAAATATGCACTATATAACTTTGTTACCCTTGCTCTAGAGATGGTAAATTTGACTACTACTGCTTGTGCTTGTATTTGCAATAAGGTTGATTTGGAAAAGTGTCTTTTTTAGGAAATCATTCTATATTGCAATGGTTGTACTGAAATTCAAATGTTGGACTATGAATGCATTACTTTTCACCATAGGATATTATTTTGCACATGACCACTTTGTTTCCTCCTATTTGAAGGATACAACTTCTTCCCATACTACTTCATTTTCAAAGAAGTGTATAAATTGCAAAGACACTTTATGGAAGAACTAATAAATGCCCTGTAGCTAGGGTTTTACCCCTAGCTTGTGCGAATGAGCACCTACTAAGGAAAATGGATTCCTTAGTAGCAGTTCAATAATATGTGAAATAAAAGATGCTAAATAGTAATAAAAATTAATCTAAACATGTTCATGAAGCAAAACAACAAAAAGTAAAGAATGATTTTTTATTGATCTGACCTCCAATGTGGAGGTTGGTGAAGCCCGTTGTGCTGATCCGAGAGGTTGCTCCGAGCTCCAGCTGTTCCTTCTCTTTCTCCGATGGTGGAAATGGGCCAAAAGGGGCTCTCAATGGTGAAAGTAGCTCAATGGTGAGCTAGGGTTTCAAGAGCAATTTTGGCAGAGGCAGGATACTTGTGATTGTGGATGTGAAATGAGGGGTCTCCATTACTTATTTATAGTGGTGGAGTGCCGGTTTAGGGTTAGGGTTTGCTGTTTAGGGTTTCAGTTGTTTAGGGTTTTTTCCTCCTTTTCCTCATTATTTTATATTTTTTCTTCCTTTTTGGAGATTTTTTGCTTTTTTGGAGGAATTTTGGATATTTTTTGGAGGAAAAGAGGGTTTTATGGCCTTTTGGAGGCATTTTAAGCCTTTTGGAGGCTTTTTAGATGGTTTTATGGGTTTTTGATGGAAATATGGTAGGAAAATGGACAAATGAGCCATGTAATGGGGTAGATGAGGTAGTGAACCTTTTTTGGGTGTTAACAGATTGCCCCCTGATGTGCAAGGGCAGGAGCTCATCGTATGGCCGATGGACATCATGAGTCATATTTGTTTTTCCTGGGGTGTGGAGAAGAGAAGGAACCAATTGAAACTCGGAACAACGATCTCGAACCAACTACAAGGACTGAAAAGTACATAACCTCAATAATGGATGAGGAGTCATCTGATAATCTGGACGAGGCAGGCATACCCATGCTCATATCAAGATACATAAAAATAACTGTGAGGCCCAAAAAGAGGGACCTGTAGGATACGTAGAGATCCACTGTGTATATCATAAGGGTCCAGAAGGGACACAAATCTGGAACATACTGATGGGCTGACCATGTCTGAGCTGAACAACTGATACACTGGAATGACAGCAGTGCTACTGAATTTGGTCCAAAGGAACTGAGAAGCTGCTGGATCAAAGTGACAATGGTCATACTTGCCATGGTACACTGATCTGGAACTGAACTGGGTACTCGAGGAAGCATGGAACTGGATGGCTTCCGAATACAATCGCCAACGCATCCCGGACATCCACGGGAACATATGACTGGGCGTTCCGAAGTGACTCACCAATGTGCTAGAGTTGGGGGAAATCCGGGGTCTTCGGCAAATAATGGAATGGATATACATCCTGCGCGATTCTCAACGATGCGATTAAGGCGTTGAAGTCAAGCACGTGAGAAACAACGATTCGGAGAGGAAATGATGAATCCTCCCAAAATGGTCCGTAGGCACTCACCATAGATGGTGATGGGTCCAAGGCGCAGGGGCCTCTAGGTCTATCCTCTGGAATAGAGGGGCTATCGTCGACAGAGGGAGACCTGCAACTATCAAGGCAATAATGTTTCCTTGATAGGAGCGCGAGGTGACAAACCGAACTGTGATAGTACTGATGGCAGGAGTGATAAACTGGGGGGAAATAACTGGGCAAGTAGAGTGGGTGGACTCAAACTTCCTTTGTTCAGAGTATGATGGCGGGGATGATCGGGCAGCATATGAGACTGACTGGTGGTAAAGGGATCATAGCGGTATAGGATCTGTGGGTGAATGGGCTGAGGGAGACTCAAGCTGTGGTAAAATGGCAGGAGATTGTAGAATACTCTGAACAAAGGTGACCTTAGTGGTGGTGCTGCCGAGAGGATCTATCATAGCGCCAAGAGGTGCGGGGGGACTTCTTTAGGGAACTAGAAGAAGTGTGGAGATAAAATGGTACTGTCATGTGGATTTTACAAGCCCAGGACAGTTCATGCTCGTGGTTGCTTTCAATTTTAAGGAGTCTGAAAGCAAATAAGAAGATTCTGAAGTAATAGAATGGTACTATCGTGTGGATTTTACGAGCCCAGGACAGTACATGCTCGTGGTTGCTTTCAATTTTAAGGAGTCTGAAAGCAAATAAGAAGACTCTGAAGTAATAGAATGGTACTGTCGTGTGGATTTTACGAGCCCAGGACAGTACATGCTCGTGGTTGCTTTCAATTTTAAGGAGTCTGAAAGCAAATAAGAAGACTCTGAAGTAATAGAATGGTACTGTCATGTGGATTTTACGAGCCGAGGACAGTACATGCTCGTGGTTGCTTTCAATTTTAAGGAGTCTGAAAGCAAATAAGAAGACTCTAAATTAATGGCCAGGCAAGGAGGAAGTGTTCAATCAAGGAACATTTATGATGACCAGGACTAAGGGTGGGGGGGAACACTGGTGGGCCTCCTTGCGGGGTGAATGAATCGTGGCAAAATAAAGAAACATTTGCAGTATGACAGGAGTGGATGGCTCATGTAAAAAGTGTGAAATAATCTGATGACGGCCGATGTGGTGTGCAAATCGATGCGGCAAGGTGTAGGGACGCAATGTTGAAATTGTACCAAGTGAGAGCAAGAAATGATCTCAAGCATCATCACGAGCTCAGAAAAATGAATCCGGCGATATAAAAAGTGTTAAAAACGGAGAGAGGCCAAAGTGGCACGCAAACCGAGGCGACTAGCGGTGTCTAAAAAATGGGCAAAAAATGACGTAGAAAAAATAATGCAATGAGGTGACCATCGTGACGGTCTCATCGTGCTGATTCCAATGGTGGAAACAGGTACTATTTGCACGGTCCACGTGGGGTGGACCGCAGGTTAGGGGGTCGGAGCCGCGGTGGGGTGCTTCCTGGGGCAGCGATATCAATTTGGATGACAGGTGAGATGTTGGCCATGTTACCCTCTTTGAAGGCGTCAGGAGCAGGAATAGGGTCCTTGAACTAGTCGACCTTGGGGGGAAGGAAGTCTTTGGATTCAATTGCAAAGTGAGGAGTAGTGTTAGAGGAGGGTTCATCTGGGAGGAAGTAGGAGCGATGGTGCATGTCATCCCAGGGATAATCTGGGTTAGTGAGAGCCTGAAGAATCTCCTCATCAGTACGGAATGTTTGTGTCGTCAAATCGGTTGACGAGGGAGTAGTGACGGAAGAGATCATATAAATGGTATTAACCTCTCCGGAAGGGGAAGAGACCGGGGAATGGATTTTCTCAATGTTGAGGGGTGTCGTCTCAAGATCCAGATTGTTCATATCAAAGAGAGCTACTCTGTACTCGGGGAGATCGGGACAGTGATGGGAGTAATGCCCGTAAACATTGCATAGGGCACAGGAGTGGTTAGTGCGCAGGGATTTGTCGCGAGGCTTAGGGGTTGAATCTAGATGGACAACCGGGATAGTGGGGTCATCGTCAAGCAGTTGCATGTATTCCTATAATGCCGGTAACTGAGGACATAGGTGAGTCGCATGGCCCAACTCATCGCACAGCGCGCATTTGGGAGGAGCACGAAACACAGGGGGATTTTTGACTGTCTTAGGAGGTGGGACAGCAGTGTAAGGTTGGGGGCCTCCCCCAGTGGGTTTGGTAAGAGGGGGGGGGGGGTTTCGCGGAGGATGACAGGGTAGCAACACCGGGGGGGGGTTGACTAGTAGGGACAATGGGTTGCACCGGTTGCAAGACACATCTGGTGTCGGCGGACGAACGGGAGGCGAAAGATACCAAACGGGTAATCCTAAGGTTAACCCAGGAAGGCTGAGGGTGGCCATGACCGGGGTGCTAACTACACCTGAGGGAGGGAAGAGGAAAGGAATGGTATGGATGGGTGTAGCACCAATGTGACTAGGTACCAAAGGGGGTTGAGGCACCAAGGGCGGTTGATTAGTAGGAGTTCGCGTGTTATGGGACAGGGTACATATGGCTTCAGAGGTGGAGCCATATTGGTTCCATCGGGTCTGGAGGTTGACCTCATCAGAGGACATCATCAACAAGTGGTGGGTACCTGATTCAAGCATGGGTTGATCAGGAGCAGCGTAAGTGATTTGTTGTTGGATGGGTGTGTTGGCTTGAGGGGGAGCCAATGGTTGGGTGTTCACTACACCTTGGGTTGGTAAGGGGTTTTGCAGCACCAAAGGTGGCTGCTGAGGTTGTGGGGGGTTGGGTGGTGCTTGAGGAGCCGCCTGCCCTTGGCAGCGGGCATCTTCAGCCCAAAGTTTCCGAACGCGCTCCATGTGGGGGCAAAAATGTGTGTAGTGGCCATAGACCCCGCAAATAGAACAAGGATAGTTTGTTCGCAAATTCCAGCCCCTGCCGCGGTTTTGTTGGCCCTGGTTACGTTGGTTGTTTTGGTTTTGCTGTGGGGTTTGTTGGGCGTAAACTTGCCCTTGGGTAGCAGGTAAATTCTAAGGTTGCGCAGGGGCTGGAGCAGGCTGCGGTGGATGATATGTAGGTGGAGGATGCGCAGGTGCAACAACCTGAGGGGGTTGCTGATAGTGCTGTGGAGTGGGTTGTGGGTTTGCCGCAGGGGTTGGCTGTGGCGGGTAATAAACGGGTTGGGCTTGTGATGGCGCAGGAGCTGGTGCAACCTGCTGGTGATAGTAGGGCTGAGGTGCGACCAGGGGGGTGTAAGCGGGAGTCATATGACCGAAACACTGAGGTGGACATGAGGGTCCATGGGAATGGTGGTGATGTGTCATGGGAGCATACGGGTTGGTTGCTCTAGACTGTGAGGTATCCCATGAAGGATCAGGGCCAGGGGTAGGATGGTCTATGGAAAATAGTTGAGGCTACGAAGAGACACGGCCAATGATGCCGTCGGCAGCGTGGGATGCCCCTGGTGCATCGTGCTGGGAGGAATTGTCGCGAGGGGCGTCAGGTATAATGGTATAGAGATAACCTGACTGGGCATAAATGAGATCGAATTGCTGGGCCTTAAGGATGGCCTCTTCTTCAGACTGGGGTCATTCGGATGCTACATCCTTAGCAATGATAGGAAGGAGGGATTTGAGGAACCAGTCTAGGAAGATCCGGTCGTCTAACTTGATCTTGCATAAACTACGGCGTCGACGCCATTCATAAATGTGGTTCGTGATGTGGGTAGCCGTGTTTTGTCTGCATGATAGTAGGATCTCAACGCCTGCGTCATAGCGGATAGGTAACTGGAAGAACTGCAGGTAGGTCGAGGCAAGGGAAGTAAAGGTGGCATGGGTTCCATGGGGTTGTTCGATATACCACTTGGCAGCAGAGCCAGTGAAAGTGCGCTGTAATAAATGGAGGTGAATAGAGTCATCTACTATGGAGTTGGAGGAACACCATAGATGGAAGGACATGATATGGTTTTGTGGGTCCTCACCTTCCTTGCCCTCAAACTTAGGGATGTCAGAGGGGAGCTTGGTGGGCATGTGAGGCCACGCAGGGTCGTGTCGGATGGGGTCATTGGTTAATCTGGCTAGGTTAGGCAGGTTGAGGCTAGCCATGAATGGAAAACTGGATGAAGAATGTGACACGGTAGTGGGTTGGATTAAGTTGGGGTTGATGCCCCCAAGTGGAGGGGTAATGTGAGGGAGGTTTCCCCCAAGTGGGGGAACCGAGGTGGTATAGGACAGACCTGCACCACCATGGGTGGTATGAGTCACTGATGGAGTGAGAATAGGTATTCCTGCTGCGGGAATAGGTGCCGTGAGGGGAATGGTAAATGGGGGCCCCATGGAGGGCATACCCATAGCAGGTGTGGTAACTGGTGTAGTGGTAGATGTGCCACCAACGATCCCGACCAAGATGGGAGTGGGAGTCACGCCAGCCATGGGGCTAGTAGGGGCAGTGTAAAGGGGGTTTTCAGACTCTGGCTCAAAATCAGAGGTAAAATAAGGGGCGTCAGTATCTGGTGACGGAGTCCTATGCCGCTGACGAGTGGAGTCAAGTGACAAGGCTCGAGATCTATGATAAGTGGTATCAAGTGATGATGATCTGTGTCGAGGACGGGTGGTGTCAAGTGAACCGTGCTGTGGGGACTCGCCTCTGAGGCGCCGAGAATGTCTCGAGGACTCAATGGTGACAAATGGTGTCAAATCTCTGTGGGTTGAGGTAACTACAAAACAACTCAAAAAACCCTAATGCAACCGAGTGTGCAGAAGGAGAGCTCAAAAAATAGGGCGCTTAGGCCAACAATCAACTCAAAACACCCACTGTAACAGCTGTGTTACAATAGGCGGAGTGTCAACAAAAATGGTCAGAATACCAACAAGCAGTAGGTTTTCTAAAAATAAAAAACGGTGGACTCACTGGACCAAAAGGAGGTAAGGGAGCATGCAAACACCTAACTAGAAGTATTATGACTCAATTAGACATATCCTCTGCAAGGTGATGAAATCCAAGTCAGACAATATGAATAGGAAAGCTAAGTGGCTAAGGTATCCCCCTACCAGGAGGGACATCGGGTAGTCAAATCCTAGAAGAATGGCAACTAAGATACCCCGTTCATGACATATCCAGAAAGGTAAATCTGCCGCTTGGTCCTTTAACCGCGATACCCCTATACAGGGATATCCCGAGAACTGTGAAAGGTAGCCCTTCAGTTACTGAATGGAGTTCGGTATTCCACTCAGACCTCCGAAACCAATCTCACGACTTCAATCCTCCTAAGGGAGAGGCCCTCTGATAAACCGGTTGTGACCGTGTCAAAAAATACTAGGGGATTTTGGTTCCCTAATTGGACAACAACTATGTCTCAAGTGTAAGTAACTGAGGGGTGTTTTTGGAAGCCTATCCCCCCGATCCTACCTAACTACAAAAATTCTTTTATGTTCCCCAAGTGGGGTTAGAATGTTGGTTGAGTTAAGTAGTTTTTAAGTCTCACTTGAATTAGGTGACAGAGTGTGTGCTCGTGAGGTGATGAACCCGAAATAGAAGTGCCACACAAGGGGGCCAACTTCCTAACAATAATAATACTGAATTTAAAACTTTAAAAGGAAAAATTTTCTGAAGTAAACTGCTGAAATTTTAAAAAGAATTCTGTAAAAATGGAACATAAATTATGTTGCAGAAAAGGCTGTAGGGAAGTAGGGCTGCAGGCAGAACAGATGGCTGTGCAGATGCAGAAAATATTGCAGCAGAAAGCAGACCTCGGGTTTGAGGCGAAAACAAATGGGCGGACCGCAGGTTTGAGGATAAAACAGGAGGGCAGACCGCAGGTTTGAGGCTAAAACATGTGTGCGGACCACGGGTTTGAGGCTAAAACAAGAGGGCAGACCGCGGGTTTGAGGCTAAAACATGCGGGCGGACCGCGGGTTTGAGGCTAAAACATGCGGGCGGACCACAGGTTTGAGGCTAAAACAAGAGAACGGACCGTGGTTTTGAGGTTAAAACAGGAGGGCGGACCGCGGGTTTGAGGCTAAAACATGCGGGCGGACCGCGGGTTTGAGGCTAAAACACGCGGGCGGACCGCGGGTTTGAGGCTAAAACATGCGGGCGGACCATGGGTTTGAGGGAAAAATACGCATTCGGGTCGCGGCAAAAATGGCCAATAGGCGCATTCGTGTCGCAGGAAAGGGCCTGAAAAACGCGGTCGGGACGCGACTGCAGAGGAAAAAATTGCGGTTTACGGCGGCCGAAAACGACAGCCGAAAGGTCAAAACGGGAAATAAAATAAAATAAAAACCAGCAGAGTCACCAAAACTGTAGCTAGGGTTTTACCCCTAGCTTGTGTGAATGAGCACCTACTAAGGAAAATGGATTCCTTAGTAGCAGTTCAATAATATGTGAAATAAAAGATGCTAAACAGTAATAAAAATTAATCTAAACATGTTCATGAAGCAAAACAACAAAAAGTAAAGAATGATTTTTTATTGATCTGACCTCCAATGTGGAGATTGGTGAAGCCCGTTGCGCTGATCTGAGAGGTTGCTCCGAGCTCCAGCTGTTCCTTCTCTTTCTCCGATGGTGGAAATGGGCCAAAAGGGGCTCTCAATGGTGAAAGTAGCTCAATGGTGAGCTAGGGTTTCAAGAGCCATTTTGGCAGAGGCAGGATACTTGTGATTGTGGATGTGAAATGAGGGGTCTCCATTACTTATTTATAGTGGTGGAGTGCCGGTTTAGGGTTAGGGTTTGCTGTTTAGGGTTTCAGCTGTTTAGGGTTTTTTCCTCCTTTTCTTCATTATTTTATATTTTTTCTTCCTTTTTGGAGATTTTTTGTGTTTTTGGAGGAATTTTGGATATTTTTTGGAGGAAAAGAGGGTTTTATGGCCTTTTGGAGGCATTTTAATCCTTTTGGAGGCTTTTTAGATGGTTTTATGGGTTTTTGATGGAAATATGGTAGGAAAATGGACAAATGAGCCATGTAATGGGGTAGATGAGGTAGTGAACCTTTTTTGGGTGTTAACATGCCCCCTAATTACCCACAATTGACTTGGTATGTGTTTGAAGTCTAAGGGTTAAGTAACACTATATGATGGTCAAGTCAAAATCAACTCCAAAAATTGTCTCATTTAATAAGATGATTTATAGATAAATTGAGCTTGATAAAAGTATGTTCATCAAATGAATGAGATAGTGATACTAAAGAATATTAATAAATTTTACAACTAAATAGAAACTTATTTTAAATTTATTATTGTAATTTGAACTTAATAACTCAAATTAAAAATTTATAAAGGTGTGCATACTTCTAAAGTTTACAAACATGTACAATAACTCTTCTCCATTTGAACTTGTAACCCTTAATCCTTAAAAAACACAATACATATTCTTAGTTACTCAAATATACAATATCTCGTAAGACATTATCTTTTACATTTGTAATATTTTTCTCATCTCATGTGTTCCTGTGGTAGGGTCGTTTTGGCATAGCCATTTTCACTCTGGGGTTAATATCTATGTTTCCCTTCCCGGAATTTCTGATCAATTGGGGTTCACCTGCTCACAATTCCATCATAGGTTTCCCTGGTCTAGGGACTCTCTGAGTGGCAGGAATTCACAATCACAACCATGGTGGAGTGAAAGCATCATAGGAAGAAGTGGGCACTCTCACCAGACGATGTTGAAGATGATGAAGAAGAAGAGAAGAGGCGGTGGGAAAGCCCCTCACTTTGGTACTTACCCTCTTATGGTCACAAGATTGACTTAATAAATTTAGTTTATATATTATGGCCTAGGTTAGCACTGGAGGAGATGAAATATTGCAAAAGTAGTGGGAGCGAAAGGAGGGATTTGCTGCAAACAAGTCCAGCAAGGAATAAATCAATAAAATACATGATAATAATAATAAAAACAATAACAATAATAATAAGGTGGAAAGGAAAATGGAAAGGAGTAGCTCATTCTACAAGACACCTTCTGTTGGCCCGGGAAAGGGGCATAAGAAGGAAGTTCATGCATGCAACCAAGGAAAATGTGTTGCACACGCAATAGAAGCAAAGGAAGATCATGAAGGATGAAAAGGGCCCACGAAGGTAGAATAGAGAAGTGCGCGCCAAAGGAAAGGAAAGCATGGAAGCACGAAAGGGGAAAATGACCGAGAAGGGATAAATGCAGAATCTAGATCATGGCCGTATAAAGCGAAGTAAGCCTATAGATGTTGAAATATTATAACTTCGAAGAATATTCTATATGTATCTTTTTGTGGTCCCCGATGGTCCTACTGGGAGAACCACTTGTATTACTTTGTACCCTGATGCTTCTAATGGGAAGAACTAATAAGAGTCATGAGGTAGTCCTCTCTAATTGTAAAGGTGGGTCATTATCACCCCAGTGTGGTTACTTGAGCCTACATGTGTAACTCGAGCGTACATGATTAACTCGAGCCTACATGTCAGATTTAATTATTAAAGTGAACGGATGAATATAAATAGAGGTGTGGCGCTCCTCATTTAAAACACACACTCACTTGTGTAGCGCATTAGTGGAGGAGAGAGAAGTAGCTAGAGAAGGAGGAGGATCAGTCTTTGATCAGTCTTTTGGTTTTACCTTTTATCTTTTGGGGCATCTATATTAAGGAATATTTTGCTGGGTTTTTCCCTTTAGGGTTTTCCTAGGATAAATCTTTGTGTTATTTTTGTATGGTTGTGCTTGTCTATCTTTCAGTGATATTTTGGCTTATGGTTATGCTGTTATGATGCTAAATGTTTTAAGATCTGATATAACCATTAAAAATTCAACATGGTATCAGAGCCACCCTGAAAGAAGAAATTGTGCATCCACAGAAGCTAGGGATTCTTACTTTTTGGGTCTCTCTCCACAATCAATCAGTAGAAGAAGGCTAGGTTGACTCTCCATTGAAGGGCACATCTTTCTGTCGAAGCAAAATTTGATTCCGAGCATTTTCAGTTTTCAGTGCGGGAAATTAGGGCTTTCGACAGAAGAGGAATTTTTGAGTGAGCCCAGCATAGGATTTCTCTACTCATCAAAATAGAATTTTAGAGACCTAGTTCAATATTTTTGGTTGGGTGAAACTATGGGAAATTCAAACCCTAGTTTGACCTCGAGCTGGAAAAACCCTAAATACTAAAACTGATACATTTTGGTACATTCACTATATCTAGGGATTGGTCAAGTATCAGGAGCTGAAAATTGTAGAGGGAGAAGATAAAATATAGATATACATTGTATCCAAAATTCAGCCTCATGTTCGCTATATTTTGGGAGATATGATCCCTCCAACTTGTTCCAGCCTCTTCTAGGATTCATCCCAAAATAGGATACCTGGGGAGAATTGCTATATCTTGGGCTACAAAGGTCCAAATGAAAATTTGGAAGATGTTATAGAAACGGACAGACTGTACTTTCTATGGTCCTAGTTTCAGACTTAGAAGATGAAAAACTGGCACGTGGAAGTTTGTACAACGTCTTTATTCTGAACAGTCCTGTAATAGGTCACCTTGGGAAAATGATCATAAGTCCCAATTGGTGAAACCAATGCTGATGAAACCTGTGGTGTTGGAACATGGACATGTGATGGTACCTTATTGTGATGTTTCAGACATATAGGAGTTGTAATTTCAGAGATAGCGCATAAACACTATCAGAAATTTCTGTAGGAGAAATTGGAAAACTAGGGCTTCCTGTTCCAGGAGCTTCCCTCCACTGTTTTCAGAAAAGGAGTACATTGCATAGCTCAAATTGAAAATATATATATTTCTATCCAATCATATCTGAAATATTCCAAGTTTTGAAAATTAGGGTTTCTTTGACAAACCCTAGATCAGCCAGCTCCGGAACTAGGACAGACACCTCAAATCGGTAAGATCTAATCATTTTTTATTTCCATTTGAGGTTCTCATCAGCTTGATGATAAGCTTGGTGGAGTTGACAACTTACAAGCATGGAAGTATTGGATCTCACTCGTTCTTGAAGAAAATGAATTGGACACCTACATAAGTATGTTCGGGTACATAGGGTACTCCCAAAAGACCAAACACCTTCAACAACCGCTTCACACAAATAGATCACATATCAACACACCAATGTTTGTCACGTGGTTAAAACCCTCAAGAGGGAAACAATCCATGGCCCCAACCAAATATCTACTTGGAGAAATTTATTATGCAAAAAAAAGAAAGTTACATATGAGCTTCTCATAATCGATCAACTAGCTAAGGATCCTCTATGATCTTTAAATAGAGATCATAGACCAATCAGGTGTTAAGCCATGGATCAATGGTAGGTATGATCTAAGAGAAGTTGAACCACCGGATCACTCTATGTCTAGAACATATCGTGACCATCAGATTAGAATATTTACAAATGCATACTAATGCATACTAAAGAAACACACTTTTACCTAATGGATATATTACACAAGTTGATCTTAACTAACTCCTAAGTGTCTAAATATCCTAACATCCCCCCTTAAGAACAACTTGGGATAGGATTGAAGGATTTACAAAAGTGACACTATTAGGAGAAGGAAGGAGGAATTAGAGCCTACCCCCCCCCTTAAGGACACTTCTTGAACTCCTAACATAGACTGAAGTTTAGAAAACTTCACTTTTGTAAGAGACTTGGTGAAGATGTCTGCAACTTGATCATCTGTAGGGAAATAGAGCACTTCAATAACACGATCATGAACAAGATTTCTGATGAAGTGCATGTGTGGCTCAATGTGTTTTCTGCGCTGATGTAGAACTGGATCTTTGGTAAGCTTGATGGCACTTTGATTGTCGCACCAAAGTGGAGTAGTCTGCTGCTGCTCGAATCCAAACTCTGAAAGGATTTGTCGAAGCCATAAAGCTTCCTGATTGGCATTAACGATGGCTCGATATTCTGTTTCTGCTGAAGAAAGAGCAATAGCTTGTTGTTTCTTACAAGCCCAAGTGACAGGTCCAGATCCCAGACTGAAAACATAACCTGCAGTAGGCTTTCGATCATCAGGATCGCCGGCCCAATTTGAATCAATGAAACCAACCAACAAAGGTTTCCCCCCTGTATTGTAATGCATCCCAAACTGAATTGTACCTTGAATATATCGAAGTATTCTTTTTGCTGCTTTCCAGTGACTTTCATGAAGAGTTTGCATATAACGGGCAACACGACCAATGGCAAAGGAAAGGTCAGGACGAGAATGAGTCAAGTATAAAAGAATACCAACAAGATGATGATACAAGGTGGAATCTACTTCCGGGGAAGTACAAGTGGTATAAAGTTTGACTCCAGATTGGAAGGGAAGGTTCCATTTCCAAATGGAAATGAGGCTAAAGCCTTACACCAGAAGAACTTGGTCAAGGCCAAGAAGATCATTGCTGATTCAGTCACAGATCAACTTGTACCACAAGTGTCTTCCCTAAAGACACCAAAAGAGATGTTTGACTCCTTGACCAAGCTATTTGAAGGAAAGAACATACATCAGAAGATGACCTTAAGAAAAAAATTGAAGAGGTAAAAGAAGAAGATGGGAGCAATTGAAGATCAAGCTCTCACCATTCAAAGAAGATCCCTCAAGTGATGAGGAATATGAAGAACTCAATTCTTGAAGAAGCTCTTATCCATCTTATTATCATTTGGATAAGAATATGATGAAGCAGAATGATCAAGAAGGAGTCTACCCATGAAACAAATAAAATATAAGTATTCAATTGTCATTTCATGATATTGTTTTATATTCAGTTGATGTGTTATGCATGATAGATTGTTTGCATTAATGATAGTATACTACTAATATGCATGTGATGGGTAAGTAGCTCATGGTACTATACAACTCTCCATTGCTACTTATCTAGAATGAATCCTCTTTGCTGACATATTGGATTAGTGCACAATCTCAATGATGTCATGGTAGAGATGGAAGGCATCTAGAAAAGTTTCTGTGAGATATGGATGAATATTATATTGGCTAAACAGTTACATGATGCATAAGAATTTGTCGTTATGCATATGTTTTATGAAATAGTTCTAACCATGCAACTTGTGCATCTAA
>LPNX010096960.1:426724-444746 GCA_001517045.1 Pseudotsuga menziesii | reverse complement strand
TTTCTTAAATTTTGGGCCCCTCCTCATGATTTTGCATTTGTTTTAATCGTTGGATCCTTTGAGTTTTGGCCGGTTTTAATTTTGAATGATTTTGCAGACTGATTTTTAGCTATTTTCAAGGATCACCTATATTTGGACTTTGTGATTGATCGCAGATGTGTGTTTGGTTTACTAACTAATGATGTCAGATCTTTTGTTCTTCGAGTCCGCGGTTTCAGAAATAGAATTGGTTTTTAACCTCTGCTGATTTTCTTTTAAGAATCTCTCGGACACCTCAGTTTTCTGTTAAATCAGCTGTTTTTTGTCCTTTTCCCTGCCGCCGTTGCGGCTCCCAAAGCAGTTTAGCACCCAAAGTCCAAATTGTTCCGATTGCCGATTCGTTTTCCTATTTTCTGCTGTTGTGGATGGGGAAGCCGTTTGTCTTCCGATGTTCAAACCTGGCCAACTTCCGATCCAAAGTTTTTTCCTCCCGCGTCACGTGTCTTCAGCTGTATCTCTTCCGCCCTTGCGGCTCTCAAAGTCCTTCAGCTACCGAAGTATGAAGCCATCCGACTTTCGATTGAGTTTCCTCCCACCGCCGCTTTCCCGCCGTCTTTACCCCTCCGTTGTTGCGGCCTAGAAAGTCTTTCCGCTTCCGATGTCTAAACCATCCGACTTTCGATTTTTAAAGTTTCCCGCCCTCCCGTCGCATGCTTGGAGCCTTTACTTTTTTGCCGTTGCGGCTGGAAAAAGCTGTTTGGCTTCCGATGCTAGTTTCCTCCCTTCTTACACCATTGGTATTGCTATCACAAGACTATAGGAGGACAAGGCAGTATGGTTGGCACTTGTAGAATGATGGTGGTGCACCGGGTCATTTTTCTTGTGGATTAGCTGTTCAATTTTAACGTTTAAAATGCCAATCCTATGAATGATGCATTTTGGTTTATTTGTGGGTGGACTCAAGGGATTGGTCAGACTACCAAGATACGAAGGTGTTGCTGGACATTGTAGCTCAGGTCGAACTGTGGTCAGAAGGCGACGAAGGCAATGGCCCAAAAGAGCTATCAGTTACGAAATAGTTCATGGATGCATAACATACAATATAGGGGAGTATGAAGCATTGAGGAACTGAAGGGTCAGACATTTGGGAAGTAGCCCAAGCGGTCTATAGTGGTAGTTTAAATATTTGAAAGAAGGACTTAGAAAAGGGGACTTTTTCCCTCGAAAATTTGTAAACCATTTTGTCTTGTAAGAGGAACTACTTCGTTTTATAATCAGAAGCTACAAATTTTTCCCTGCTGGAGAAAGCGAAATGTGGAATGTATCAACGTGATTAAATGAACAATGTTGAAGGGGAACTATTTCGTTTTCAGCTGTGTTTCATTAACTGTGAGAGTGTTTGATTTCCTGAACCTATGTTCTTGTTGGATGTTCTTCAGTATATTTTTGTGATGTTTTCCACTGTGAGTAATAAGTGTTGTTCATAAAACGATTGGATATCTGGTTGTTTAAATATCTGTAATTGTTCATGTGTTTTGAAAGAATTATCAGCTAACTGTAAATTTTCATAATGCATGTGCAAAATGTATTACTCACCAATAAATAATAATTATGCTCCCTAGGGATAGTTTAGGTAGTTAGTTTATTTTTTTGTTGTATGTGATTTGGATGCTTGTGGGCCTTAAGACAAGAGGTAAAAACCTGCGCATCACATTGTGACTGCTCCATGCATCTTATCACCATGCATGTTAATTAGGCACTTGCATTTCACAATTTAAGTCAAAAAATACAAAAAACTTGGTGGACCGGGCCGTAACTGGTAAAGCCTTTGTTTTTGTTACTTTGACCTACGGTAGCCAGACCGCAAACCGGACGGATTCCCTATACCAAACAGTCAACGGGCTAGTTGGGAACGTTGATTGGGGAGAATCCCTTACTATTGTCTCCTGCGAATTTCGGGGCCTCAACACACCTGTATAGAATGAAGAGGGAAGATGATACTTGACTTCAGGGGGAGTGACTATAGAAGATATTTGAGTTCGACATGGTACAACCTGATGGACAACTTCTTGATGGATTGAGACTTTACCAAGAGTAAAGTGGGTTCCAACCTTCAAGGTTGAATACATAAGACTAGGATATGTTGATTACCTCACAAGACAAACTCATGGAAGATGCTATGATGAAAGAATACTAGAATGATGTATGGGACATAGTTCCCAAACCAGAAGGAAAGAGTATAGTATCCTCCAAATGGATCTATAAGATAAAGCATGCAGCTAACAGAAGTATCGAGAAATATAAAGCAATATTTATGGCAAGACAAGCCTTCCTTATTGGTATGGAAGGATAGATTGTTTCCTGGCGAAAGTCGATCCTAACCTTTACTTCAAGGTTATATAAGATGAACCTGTCATACTATTACTATATGTGGATGATTTATTTCTGACAGGGAATGAGAAACATATTGTAGAATGCAAGAAGAAGCTCGATGAAGAATTTTAGAAGAAAGACCTTGGGTTAATGCATTATTTCCTAGGTCTAGAAGTATGGGAAAATTCAGAAGGAATCTTTCTCAACCAGGGAAAGTATGCAGTAGAGATATTGAAAAGATTCGATATGTTGGAAAGCAAAGCCATGGCCACACCCATGGATTCCAACCTGAAGTTGTTAGATGATGACTCATCAGAGTTAGTGGATGTGACTCAATACCGACATATTATTGGGTCATTGATGTATCTAACAAATACCAGACCAAACCTTTGTTTTGCTGTGAACACCTTGAGTCAATATCTAGTTCAACCTAGATGTGTTCATCTGATAAATACAAAGCATGTGATGAGATATCTGAAAGGGAATATAGAATTTGATTTATACTATGATGGAAACCATGATTATAGATTGTATGGCTATACAGATGCATATTGGGATGGAAGTATCTTAGACAGAAGAAGCACATCAGGTGGATTTTATTGTATGGGATCTGCTATGAGTTCATGGTTTGGCAGGAAACAATCCAGTGTTTCTCTTAGCACGACTAAAGTAGAATACATGGAGAATTGCTCTGCTAAGTTGTGAAGTCATATGGCTTCAGAAGATGATATCAGGTCTCTTTGACCTAAAGATGGATACTACAATGATTCTATGTGATAACCATAGTTGTGATGACAGAGAACCCTGTGTTTCATCGTAACACATAGAAATCCGATATTTCTACATATGAGATAAGATGCAGATGACGATGTTTCAGTATTTACAAACTGTAGATGTAGATGATGATGATTTAAGTATTCCCATACTGAAGATATAGATGCTGTTTCAGTGTTTACATACTGTAGATGCAGATGAAGGTGATTCCGTATTTCTATACTGAATATAGAGGTGATGATGCTTTCAGTATTTCTATACTGAAGATATAGATGATGATGCTTTCAATATTCACATATTGGAGATACAGATGGTGATAGTTCAGTATTCACATACTTAAGATGTAGATGATAATGGTTTAGATGATGATGTGCTGAAGAAGCCTCTGTCTCGATTAAAGTTCGAACACTTTCGAGACAAGCTTGGTGTTGTTTGGAAAGACCTTCCTTGAAAGGGGGAGTAGTGATGTTGCAGTGGGATTGTATCATCCCTGGGCACTTGCCCTAAAGTGATCCGGTGACCTCAGTCCTTGAGAATGAAGAGGGATTGTATCATCCCGAGACATATGTCCATAATAGATCTGGTGACTTTGGTCATTGAGAATGTGGCAAGATTGTATCATCCTTGAACCTCGGTTTAGAATGGATCCAGCGACTTCGGTCATCGAGAATGTGGTAGGATTGTATCATATGTGAACCTTGGTTCAGAATGGATTTGGTGACTTCAATCATCGAGAATGTGGTAGGATTGTATCATCTGTCAACCTCGGTTCAGAATGGATCCGGTGACTCTGGTCATCGAGAATGTGGTATGATTGTATCATCCGTGAACCTCGGTTTAGAATGGATCCAGTGACCTTGGTCATCAAGAAGGTGGTAGGATTGTATCATCCGCAAACCTCGGTTTAGAATGGATCTGGTGACTTTGGTCATCAAGAATGTGGTAGGATTGCATCATCCTTGGACTTAGTCCTAAATTGATAGGTATTGATTATCCCGTAATCAATCTTGTGACTTTGGTTGTCGAGAATGTGGTGGGATTGCATCATCCCTGGACTTTAAGTCCAAAAGTGATCCAAAGACTCTTTGTCTTTGTACTATGGATTGCAAGTTGTTGCTAATGATGATGATGTTCCTGATCAAAAGATCAGAGTATGATGTTGATGATGTTTCTGATCGAAAGATCAGAGTGTGATGATGTTGATATTGCTGATTGAAATATTAGAATATGATGATGATGATGTTGCTGATTGAAAGGTCAAAGTGCTGATAATGATGTTGCTGATCGAAAGATCAGAATATGATGATGATGATGTTGCTGATGTTGCTGATCGAAAGGTCAAAGTTCTGATAATGATGTTGCTGATAGAAATATCAAAATGTGATGCTGATGATGTTGCTGATTGAAATATTAGAATATGATGATGATGATGTTGCTGATCAAAAGGTCAAAGTACTGATGATGATGTTGCTGATCAGAATATGATGATGATATTGCTTATGTTGCAAATCGAAAGATCAGAATTTGATGATGATGATGTTGATTTGAAAGATCAAAGTGCTGAAGATGTTGTTGTTGATCAAAGTGGTCAAAGTGTTGCTATTACTGAAGACTAAAGATCGAAGATGAAGACTACATGATGTTGAAGAGCTTCCAATGATTTATAGATGTGTTACCCTGATGATGTTGATGATGTCCTCTATCTCTCTCCTACTATTGTTATTGTTGATGTTGTTGTAGAATACCCTTTTCATTAAGGGGGAGTGTTGAAATATTGTAACTTCGAAGAATATTCTATATGTATGTTTTTGTGGTCCTCGATGGTCCTACCAGGAGAACCACTTGTATTACTTTGTACCCCGATGCTTCTAATCAGAAGAACTAATAAGAGTCATGAAGTAGTCCCCTCTAATTGTAAAGGTGGGTCATTAGCACCCCAATGTGGTTACTTGAGCCTACATGTGTAACTCGAGCCTACATGATTAACTTGAGCCTACATGTCGGATTTAATTATTAAAGTGAAAGGATGAATATAAATAGAGGTGTGGCGATCCTCATTTAAAACACACACTAACTTGTGTAGCGCATTAGTGGAGGAGAGAGAAGTAGCTGGAGAAGGAGGAGGATCAGTCTTTGATCACTCTTTTGGTTTTACCTTTTATCTTTTGGGGCATCTATATTGAGGAAGCTTTTGCTGGGTTTTTCCCTTTAGGGTTTTCCCAGGATAAATATTTGTGTTATTTTTGTATGGTTGTGCTTGTCTATCTTTCAGTGATATTTTGGCTTATGGTTATGCTGTTATGATGCTAAATGTTTTAAGATTTGGTATAACCATAAAAAATTCAACATCAGCTACACACGTATGAGAAGATATTTGTAAGTCATGCCGATAGTGCCTCGTGTCAAGTCATGATCACCATAGCTATAACCAGAGGGGTGGCTGATGGTCATGACTAATAGACTGTCGGGATGCAGTTGGCCCTGCATGGCCATGTAAATTAGTATAAATAGGAAGGATGCAATGGTTATAAGGTTGGTTTATAAGGTTTCCATTGATCCCTATTCAGTTTTCATTAGTAGTTTTCTATTCAAGTGGTAATCCATGGAAGGGGATGTTGATTATGTTGTAATGCCATAAAAATCAGAAGAGGAGTAGGCTCAAGAAGAGTATGGTAGCATTAGAGGGGTTGTTGAGCCACGGATCTAACTGTAGTGTGAGAAGGCCGCTAGTAGTAGGAGTAGAGTAGGAGAGTGAACCAGAGAGCATGATAACTATGAGTCTGAACTTAAAGACATATCACAAGATTAGTCTGCATCCTGTAGACTACAAGGTGCTATATCCTTTCTCATGCTAGATGAAGAGCACCTTGGTGGTTTTTCCTAGATGGGTTTCCACATTATTTCTTGTGTCTAAATGAATGATTGATGTGGTGAATGTTTATGTGCTTGATTACTAGTTTCTTTCCATATAATGTTAAATGTGGTTAAGTTTATGTTCATTTCTTGCAATTGGTAAATGGACGAAAAAATTGCCTTGCTGAATTGAAACTGTATAAATATATATCATTCTATATAATTCCTATTATGAATCCTGATTTAAGTCCTAGATCTGATTGATGTGAGTCAATTGCACCACACGAGTTGCTCCAGCTGCGAGGGGAAAGGAAATTCAGGTCGCGCATGATGACATATAGTTGTGCTCATTCAAGCAGAACCGACTCCTTCATCCAGCTTCCCTGCTGCCTTCGTTGAGCTCCTTGGTTGCGAGCCAAGGGACTATACTTCCCCGATAATCACAGAAATATGGTTCTAGTGGTTAACCATCTATAACATATCTTGAGTGAGACTGCGCCTTCTTCGCAGGTGTTGCTGATGGGGATTGCTCTATCGAGTCGGTATCTCAGGTAGTTGTTGGATCGACGGGCTGCGCAGAACTTGGGTCGTGTGAGTGGGGAAAAGTTGCCAACACCTTCACTTAGGAAATGAGGGTTATATTCAAAGACCCTAACATGTATTTCTTCATCTTTAATTCCTAGGTTCACTTTCCCTTACATTTTTATTTATTTTCATTAATACCACTGCTTTTACATAGGCCCAAATATGTGGAGCAGGAGCTCAAGTAGAAAAGGGGAAAACAAATTAGAAAAACCAACGAGGAGATCAAGCCTCTAGAGGATGACTTGTATGTTGTGCCTTAACATATTAATGTCATTTTCCATGCCTCGACCTGCTTAATTTTCCTAATGTTAGGGTTTATTTTTGAACAATAAAAGAATTTTTAAAATTTGGAAAAATATAGATTGCAAGAGAAGAATAATCTAGTACAATAGTATGCAAATGTTGTAATAGAACTATCAAAGAGTATGTAAATGATGAAATAGAACTATCAAAGAGTATGCAAATGCTATAATAGAGTGATTAGAGGGTTGGGTTTTGGGGTACATACAGTCTTTTGTATTTTTTATTGGTTTTTTTGAGTTGTTAATGAAAAAACATGTGTCGAGGTGTTGCATGATATAGAGTAGACGTAGAATGAAAAATACACAAATAAAATAGAAGGTTCTCTTGATTTTCCAAAGAACAAAACTTAAACATATCAAATCACCTCATTCATATAGGCACATGGAATTGTGCAACCCCTTGATCTCTTGGTGAATATACATTAGGGATTCTATCTAGGGCATGCATACACTAGTGGAAAATGAGAGATTAGTGACCACGAGACCAAAATATTTGGTCACCACAGTTTTTTTAAAGGGACAAATGACCAAAATTGATAATTCTAAGTGATCTAACTAAAAATAACCAAGATAAATGACCACTTTTGGTCATGGGATAAAAACCAACTAAAAATGACTAAGATAAATGACCAAATTTGATCACAGGATATCTAGACTAGAAATGACCAGATTACAATTGGTCATTTATTTGGTCATTTTTAGTTGTGTCACTCTAGCAATGGAAAAAAATACAAATTTGACAATGAATTTGTACATTTTACTAAATTCTAACACTGCAGATGGATTCAGAGACACCCATGTCTCTGAATCCATTTGCAGTGTTAGAATTTAGAAAATTAATCTATTGTCACAACTCAACATGAATTGACCAAATATATATAAAATACACATAATTAGTTAATAACATATCAATTATAAATATATACTTGCAGGTTATATACTTCAAACACTGCATGTTCTCTATTGATATTTGTCTTTATATAACTATCTAAGCTACAGTATATATGTGGCTAATTATGTATATGCTATGACATAAGGTTTTTTTAACTATGGAGCTTTAGAACACAACAAATTTATGCTTTTAAGGCATATATATATTGACACGTCCCTATCATAACTTCGACATATATTTACACGTCCCTACCAAATTAGTTATGATGATCAAGAAAACTCGATATTACTTATTTTCCTAAGTAACCAAAATTAGTAACTTACTTTTCTTTCATAATAGTAACCATAAGCATCAATTTAATTTCTTTTCACTATAATACCCCACAATAACAATTTAGTTTCCTTAATAAATGTAAACAAAACATTCTTTTCTTACACGAGTAACCCTTTGTAGTAATATATCTTTGCTTAAGCATACAATTTTTATGTTATTAGAACTTTAAATAATTTTCTTCTAGTCTAGATTCATGAATATGTTCCAACCCGTTGAGGATAATTCCAAAGTATGAATATACTTGGTTGTGTATTAACCTTTCCCGACCAAATTTGGAGGGCATGCCAAATTTCAATTTGTATGTTTTTGTTATCCTTCCCTTCAATGCATATACGATGCAATGATTCAAGAACCCGCTAGAGTGTTTACCCCATTCAGAAGCCTTGAAACCTACTCCAACTTCATATCTTATTGGAGGAGATATTTAGCAACCAACTTCCACAAGCTCTGTTGAGGTAAGACTACATTTATCATTGATACTATTCACTGGGAGTTATTTTCCATTTATGCTTAATGTTGATGGTGATATCATTTCTTCATTTTTTATCGGATCAATGCCTAAATTGAGAAAATAGTTTGTAGGTCATTTCTATTAACCTATAGGCCTAGTACGCTCTTACAGGATAACCTATGGTGAAAAAAAAGAAACTAGTACAGACCTCCCAAGACATCATGTGAATATGGATTCCTACAAAAATGGGGTTGTGTTTAAACCTCGAGCTTCCTCCACTAAATATTTCTGCACAACGTGAGATTGGTCAATATTACAATTGGGTTCATTAATAAGTTTTTTTTTCCTTGAATCCTCCCATTTTCTTGTAGGTATCATCTCCGTATTTTATTTAAACTTGAGAGCCCCTCATCTAGCATGACCATTTGCAGAATAGCTTCCCCATTTTACTCATTTGGATGAGTCTTAGACCGTTCATGCTGGATTTTCCTACTGGATTTTTGATTTCCATTTCTCCTTTGTTGATGACTGGAAATTCTTCTTGATGGGATATACATACATATATAACTAATTTTTTTAAGATAATAACTAATTCAAGCCTGGGTTATATGTTGACATGTCGTTGATGAATGGGTGAACACGATTTGCATCTAGGGTTTGTGTTTTTTCCAGGTATGCATCTTGGTTTTCCTTTTTTATTATTTACCACTAAGGGTATCTTATTCAGGATAAGCTTTCCATCTCTAAGACACCATTATTATTAGAAATTGGGGTTAGAGATCTATTTGTACTGTATTATAAATGCAGAGGGTGGAAATATATAATTGAGGATGTCTTTTAATTTCTATTTGTATATGTGCAATTGTTGATGTAAAACTCAGTTTGTCACGTTTCTAAAATAGGACTCAATTATGCTCATATGATATGTAATTTTTTTTATGAATGATATGGTTGTTGGGTGTGGAGAGCCCATTGTAGTTAAAAATTCCATTTAGAGTTGCATCAAGCTACCGAAGAATCCTTAGAGATAGCGTTTACAAGGAAATAATGATATCTGATGTTCTTTTCAATACATAGCAAGTGTCGTTAGGATTAATTACGCATATTCCTAATGATCAAGTCATCGATATTGGCACTACATGCCCATAGTTGTTGGGGAATCTAGTAGTTCATTGGGCAGAACTACACCGCATGTCTGGTTCATTATGGTAAGGTTGTAAGAGAGATTATGGTGACTCGTTCCAGGGAGCCTTTGGCTTAGCATTGGTATCCTTGGATTTTTTTATTTATGAGGATGTTGCACTCTCTATTAGAAATATTTGAAAACATTGGTCAAATGAGAGATAAAATTATTCCATGTTTATGTCATACAAAAGAGAATAAGTTTCTTATCTGCTTGTATCACTTAATCTACTGCCCATGATCACTTGGCACAGGTCTTGTCTGTAAAGGTGTCCTAATTATGATAACCAGTATTTCATCATGTCACCGATGACTCTATGTGTGTGTGTATTTATTTATTTAGTAATTTTGTAGGTAACAAGGCATGGGGTTCTAATGTGTGGTATCTATATGACTTCGATCCTAGTATTAAAATGGCCTTTATGATAACCAGTATGTTATTATCTAACTAATGAATTTGTGTGTGTGTTTATATTTATTTGTTTATTATTTTTCCAGATAACAAATCCTAGGGAGAACCCCCAAGCATTTCCCCTCATTCTAAGGATGGTACCCAGGGTAAACCCTAGATTCTTCAAGGCACAAGGCCATGTCAACAACAGAGCTCAAATCCATTACAAATATATACTCAATATGAGTTCAACATGCTACTTACGGGAATAGAACCTGGGTGGGGAGGATAACACTCCATCCTAACAGGTTTTTCATTTGTTTATTTACTAAGTTGCTAACTTTTTAGAACTGATTCCATAGATATTATTGTAGAACAACATTTCCAATTACTCATTATGTTACTGGAAAAAATGATATGTGGAAGAGACATAATTAGAATTTACAGTATTGCAACCATTTTAAATTTGGTGTATGATTTGTCTATGGGCTATTATAAGTAAGCATTGCATCAAATGGCCTTTTTGAGCTAGCTTGCAAATGTTCCTAAAGCGTTGTAGGAATAATGCATTACCATGTATCTTGCTTATAATAGATAGATAGATAGATTTTATTAAAAATGTACACTAGATCAAAGTTCTATGGTGTGCATTGTGGAATAGTTAAATTAAGAGGAAGCACTCCTTTATAGGTCTACAAATAGATATTTGTGATAAACAAGAATGCAAATTCATAAAGGAAGAGCCATAGAGGAGCCCTTGATATACTTAGCTAAGTATACTTCATGGGGAGGAACATCTTGAGCCTGTGCGTTTTCCAGCAAGACATTTCCCCTAAGGTGCATCATTTGTGATGCCCATCCTTTAGTTAGTTTCCCTAAAACAAAGTGGGGCACTATCTCACTTCCAATAACAGAACCTTTTCGTAATGCTTTGATAGTATGTACAATTGAGGAGGAATTTTCATATGGTTTCCATGTCATTGGAGCCTTGAAGCTGGAAAGTTCTGTTTCTCCATTCCTCCTTGGGCTTCTTCCAACTCCCTACCTCACACCTTAGATTGTGTGAGCTTTTCCTGAGTTGATCCAATACGTTCTTTTCTCTCCATGGCATGCTAATTTTAAGGCGTTTGTGTACTTGATCTACCCAGGCCCTGCATGGTTAAATTGGTCAATATAGTACTGTTTTATTTGTGCCCCTTTTCTCCATTCATCCCCTCTATAACAGTCCCCAATATTCTGGTTCAAAGATTTCCTATCTTAGTGGCATTCTTCTTCCTCAATGTCCCAACATTCCAGCCAAATTTTTCATTGAAGTCCCCATGCGTTCTTCCTTATCTGTAATGTCTCCTTGTTGAATTGGTGTGGGAATTTGATTCTGTTGAAATCTTCCACCTTCTTTCTATAGAATATTGTCCTCCTTAATGCCCCCATTTCAATCATATATAGTGTTGTTTCTGTTGGAAGGATTTCATATCATGTGGAGTTTAGAGGACACATGCATGAGAAGAATAGATATTTTTCACACTACTATATAAATTTGATATTGCATAGCATGCTATTTATACTAAATAATTTGGCAGCCGACAGTGATAATTATTCACCAGCTAAAAATAGGCTAACCTTACTTTGGCTTCCCCTCTAAAAGTGTCACTTACTTTTATGTTTAACCTTGCTTCTAAGTTGAGCTGAGTATCCTGCCTAAAGTTGAGCCTTATGTATTTAACAATAAGGACAACTTTATAGAGCAAGTTAAGAATAAGTTAGGGGCTTGAATCTCCATTCCCATTTCTCACCTACCTTGCCTCCCCTCCTTAGTGGAGTACCTTGCTTGATAGGAAGGAAGAGAAGAGAGTTTAACTTAAGTTATTGATTTACAATTTATTTTGAGATATATATTTTGTATTCCATGGTTGAAAAAATTGGGGATTCTTACATCCAAAGCAATCCTGCTCAGCACTGCCACTAACTATGGGAGAATTGAAGACAACATGCAAGGTATAGGAGAAGGAGAAAATTTTTGATACATCTAGAAAGGAAATGGGGAGGAAGATGTGAGATATCCAAGCAAATAAAATATGAGGGGAAGTATTTGTCTTGTCACATCTTGAGTTTACTGGTAGTTTTCTAGGTTCTATTTCGTTGTGTTTCCTTCTTGGTGGTAAATTGATTATTTCCCACCATTATTCTTTGGGTTTTCAGGTATTTTCCTTGGAATCCTTAGCACTTATGCCTTGAAATGTGTGCCTACTATGTGTTGTTCCTTCTTCTCACATGTACAGCCTTGTCCAAAGGTATTTCCAACTTGCCAGTTCATCAAAATACACGCTTATTGTTCTTGTATTTATTCCTCTGTATGTGTGGGATCATCTTGAGCATTCCTTCCTAAGTCACTCAAGAGTTTTCCTATTTGTATTTCTGAAATATTAGTCATAAGAAGATAGACTGAGTACACAAATTAAAAAAATATAAGTGGGATGACGTCCAAATTTTAAAAATAACCAAGGAAACTTATCTTGTAAGGGAGTGATGGATTTCTCTCAGTGTTTGCTCGACTCCTTTGCTTCCTTTTATATCCAAACCAATCCCTTGGCCATGATTTGTTGTTGATATGCCATTTCCATTCCAATCCTTGAGCATTTCATATGCCTAGCTCTACCATGGCTCCGATACCATATTAGTAAATGCAGTAGCAGAAAACAAGTACACCAAAAATGCGTGAGAGAAAGTATATGAGTAGTTCTATTAATTTTCGAAAGATACTTTTATGAAAGTTCAATACAAGGAAACTCTTCATATTCCACTTACCGAATGCTAATCATAGAAGTGTCTTAAGCTAATCTAAAAGTCACAACATGATGACTTTACACTAACATGTACTTTATAACATAATTGAGATTTTAAATCTTATGTGATTTTTGCTTTTCTATTTGACCATATTTCTTTAATTATTTTCTCTTATTTTATACAAAGTCATGTAATTTCTTTTCCCTCAGAAGTTATACAAAGAATAATATGATGTTGCTTCTAACATAATTGACTTTGAGCTCTCGGTAGTTGGAGCAAGTGGATCCTGATTTTTATAGGATTGGCTATAGTAAGTATTGTAGCAGGAACAACTACCTTGCGTCTATAGGATGGAAGGGTAGGGTTCTTGTTGGTTGGAAGAAAACCTACAAAACAATGTTTGGGATAAGCTATGAAACCCTGCATGAAATGGTTAGGAAACAAAATATGGCTGTAAGAAATCAAGGGAAAACCTGCAGCAAACCATTAGAAAAACAAACCTACAAACAAAATAAGTTAGCAAACTAAAATAACAATGAAAAAAATGGTTATACCTTCTGTTTGGGTGGAAATGGGCCACCATGCCCTAGCTTTGGAAGCACCTCTCTCTTTGGGATGGAAGCTTGGATTGTGGAGCAATGGAGAAGAGGGAGGGTGAATGGCTTGAGAGGAAAAGGGTCTCAAGGAACTCACATGGGTAGCATAACTATAGGGAGAGAAGGAGTGTTTTGAGAGTGACCCCCACCCCTCTATTTATAGTTTTTTCCTAGTGATTTAGGGTTTTAAGCCCCTGGTTAGGGCTTTAGCCCCTTTTTTGGGATTTAAGCCCCTTTCACCCAATTCTTAGCTCCTTTGGGGGTTTTAAGCTCCTTTGAGGGGTTTTATCCCCCTTTTGGATGTTTTAGCCCCTATGAGAGATATTTTGGCTCTTTTTAGGGTTTTTTAAGCCCTTTTTCATATTTTTGAGCCTTTGCAAGGGTGTGGGGGTCAAATGAGGGTCGTACGTAGATGTCTTTGGGTGGTGTAGGTCATGTAGAGATCATTGGGGGATTTTTTGGGTTAAAATATTTCCCCCTGATGTGTGAGGATAGGAGCTCATCGTATGGCCGATGGACATCATAGGATTTTCTGGGGATAGGTGGTGCTTCTGGGGCTTGGGCATGGTGGCTTTTGGTTTTTGTATTGGTATGGTTCCCGTTAATGGGTGAGATACAAATAATGTGTGACATGTATATGGACGAGGCAGGAATTCCCATGCTCGTAATATGTCAAAATAATAATGTGATCTAAGCTCTATAATACAAGAGTTGATCATGTACAACTGATGATACATAGTGGTTTCCTTAATAAGAGGTTGAATACAATACTGATTTGAAGAGTTGCTACATTGGACCCATGGTATTCTCATGGAATGCTATGTCTTCATGACTGATGGCCTACTGGATCTGGAACGATACATAGTTGTAGGGACCCACTGATGGAGAGTCAGAGTCTCTATGGTACAAATATGCTACATCAATCATAAATCTATATAGAAGCACTGCTGGGGATTATGAACACTATCTCCAACGCAACCCAGAAATCACAAGGGACATCAACCTGTTGGGGTCCCTCAAATAAAATCATCAATGTGCTAGAGTTAAAGTGACATCCGAGGTATTCAACCAAATACTGCACAGACCAATACCCTGTATGAATCTCAATGGTGCGATGATGTAGCTGGAGTCATGCACGTGAGAAACAACCATCCTGAGAGGCACTAAGGACTCCTCTCAAGTGGTCCAAGGAACTCATCAATGAGGTTGATGAAACTAGGATGCAAGGACCTCTAGGTCTATCCTATAGAATATGTGAGTTGTCGTCGACAGAGGGAGACTTGCAACTATCCAAGGAAATGGTGTTTCCTTGACCACAAGCATGAGGGAGATAGCTGAAAGATGTAAGGAAAACTGAGGACTGACCCACTGAATGGGGGGGGGAGGGGGAGGAGTTGAACAGGGGAAAGGAATCACAGGGGACTCAAACTTCCTTTGTTCAGAGTATGATGGCAGGGTGGACTGTTACCACCTAAGTTGTACTTAGTGGTTTTTTTATCAAGTGAGCTTGGTGAACCGGGCAAAGATGATTTGTTCAGACTTCAGAAGACCTTCGGAAGTGCTTCCAGGAAATGCTTGTTGTACTATATCACATGTTCATACCCCATAGGGGAGTTTTAATAAAATGTTCTAGCGTGATAGTGTTTGTAAAAGACTCAGTATCTTAGACTTTATTTGTCAATCTGAATAGCCTAGGGTGTTTTTTCCCTTAGTTATTATTGGTTGTTGAATAAACAACTGATAATTTCTGAGTTTTTCACTCAATACCTCCAATGTTGGGGTGGTCGTCTTGGCATTTAGGACTATTGAGGTTATTAGAGTTTATGTGTCAATGTATAAACATGCTAGGCATTATGGTCAAGTCATATGAACATGTCTAAGCCCCCCTAGGTTTTAATTTTTTTTAAGTTTTAATTTTTCCAAAACTTAGGCTATTTTTTAATAGTCTAAATGGAAAAATTAGTTTTCTAATAAAAGTGGGCTTAGAAATCAGTTTTAGTCATGGAGGTGCTCATTTTCAAACTCAGAGCACCTTGTAAACCCATAAACCCACTTTTTCTAAGTTTTGAGTGTTTTTTCCATCACTCAGGTCACAAAACCGTAAAAATCAAATATTGATTATTTTAATTAATAAATTAATTAACTAATGGAGAAAACCTCAAATCCTAAATTAGTGGGATTTTCTTTGATTTGACTGAAATCAGTCTCATTAGCTTGAGATTGACTAGAGATGACCATTCCTTGACATAACAAGGTGATCTAGGCTAAACTGAGAGTGCACCACAACATGCAATCTTGGGAATTGCACCCTCTCTCTCTCCTCCACACATGTGGGCCCATCTGGATGAGTTTTGGTGGATTTTCAGTTAACAGGTTGAGGTGTCAGTCTGATCAGATATTGGATTGATAGTTGCAGTCAATGAGACTCATATCAGACTTAGTGAGACTCAGATCAAGCTCAAATTGACTCCACATACAACTACACTCTCTTTCTCCTTTGGAATTGCACCCCGCTGGGATAGGTTTCCAGTTTTTGTTATAAATAAAGCACAGTCTCCTCCTTTCCAAGCTAGTTAGAGCTGGATTGAGGACCTGTTTTTATTGTATTGTTTACTATTTTGGAATAAAGAAAGCTTTGGAGGCAATATCTATGGTGTAATTCTTTTCATGTGTGGATGGTGATTGTCAAGTGCTTATGAGGTATAATCTGTATTATTGATCTTTGCTTTTGCTAGTTAATTGTCAGCCTTGAAGGAGAGCTCCCTCCCATTGGGGTGAGAGATAATTCTAGTTTGATTTATTCTCTTACAGTTTGCTTGTTCCATATCTCTTGAATTTGCATGTATTTTAAGTTTAATTGCATGATTTCTAATGGTCTTTTTCCAGCAACACCTATGTTTTAACCATCTATTTGTGCAAGGATTTCTAAGTTGCAAGTGATCTCACTTGTAGAAGGGGTTGATCTAGTTTGCATGTTCGTCATCTTTAGGTTCTTTTGGAGGACATAGTCCCTCAGTGTTCCACCAAAGCAGACTCCAAATCCCAACATTCCCAGGCTTCCAACACTCTTTCTATCTCTTCCCCCTTCTAAAAATCAAAATTTTACCTGGTTAATTTGTTTACAAGATTTGATATTATTTAGATCTATTATATTAAAGTAAAACTTAACATATATCTATTGTCTCAAGGCTCATAATCCATATCTTTCTCCTTAAAAGTTTCATAAACATTCTAGATCTAGTTTTAGGGAAAGCGTCCTTTTAGCATGGCACTTTAAAGAGAATACATAGTTTGCATGCATTAGATTTATGTTTTATGTTTTAAAAGATAAAATCCATAAATGAGTGTACATATTATTGGCTTCCCAAAAATAAATCCAAGATACCAAGGAAAGCTTGCTTTCCTTGGTTCCTTTTTTACCTTTTTTACTAGTTTTAACTTAGCTTTTTGTTGGTTTAAAGTAGGCTGACCCAAAGGTACTTTCAAAGTGATTTTGGGAATATTTAATTTTAATAAACTTTCTGTTTCTTAGAAGGTATAACATAAAGAGGAGAATATTCTATTCGAAAGCGACTTTCGGGCCATTCGGATCCCCCCAGGTGTCTCTTGTTTTGACTGTAATCTTTAATTTTGGCACTTTGTAAGATCTTGGTTTAATTATGTATAAGAAAAAAGAGGAATCATATAATTTTTCTGATATTTTAACCTCTGATAATAAAAAATTTCTCCGAATAGGCTCTTTCGAGTCCATTCCCCATCCCCCCTAGGGGGATTCATGCCTTTTTTCCTTTTTTGCATTTTCTTATTTCTTGTTTTATCTAGATTAGTTTCATTTATGTAGAATAATATGCTTTGATTACTCTATCATATATTCCATATTACAGTATCAAAGTAACTTTAATACTTACCCCATGACTTCCCAATTGACTCGAAAGGGGAAAGAGATGCGTCGTAGGACTAATTAGAAAACCTGTGGTTTTCTTTTTTTTGCTGCTTGTCATTAATTTCTGTAAACAATATTTCTAAAATAAACCCCTTCCTTGATTCCTCGATTGAGGTCCACTTGGACTGAAAGAGGTTCCTGGACGGTTTTTCTTTCTAAAAACACATCCATTAAAAATTTACTAGAATTTACAAAGACTCTGGTGTGTATGCTCTGAGTTTGGTTACGGTTCATTTGATCAATCAAGTTGCATCAAAAGAAATGTGAGTGACTAGATTAATTATGTTTCACCTTCCCTAATTAACCACCACCAAGGAAAAATCCAACGCCTTGATGAAACCGTAAATGGTGGAAAAATACCCAAAGGAAGTGGCAACTCCTAGACAATGACCTCGAGGCACCGATCTCTATTACACCTTCATGTGTATTATGAACATAGTCTCAGAGACTCCATTTATCCCACATATTCCTTGCGAGTAGCCGTGAAGATTTATTTTTTGACTTACTCCAAGTACCCCTCGGGTATATCTGGAGGCCCCCCTCGCCTAATTTAATCCACTCATATTCCACATTAAATTAAAACG
>LPNX010096960.1:367412-425991 GCA_001517045.1 Pseudotsuga menziesii | reverse complement strand
TCTATGGTTATTTATGGTTAATTTCAAACTCCTAAGCAACTATCTCAATTTAACATCATCATACTAAAGTAATTTTCCTTAGTAACTTAATAGGGTCTAACCCCCTTGGATTCGTTAGGAGTTCAGCCTAAACGGAGTCAAGAACAAGGTGACAACCTTGAATCGAGAATTTCCCCTAAGGACACACCGAGTGGCTTGAATATTTTTGCCACGTTCCCCCCCAGGTGTGTCAAAAGGCGGAAACACAGACTAGGCAGAAAATGAAACTAACTCATGGGAAAGGGATCATAGTTGTAATATCGGGAATATAATTGTAGATGGGAAATTCTTGGGGGATGTAGACACTTTTGGTATTGATGAGATCGAAGGAAGACACATCACAGAGTACTCTGAACAAAGGCAACCCAAAGTGGGAATGTTGCCGAACTGTTATATGTGCGGCGGTGTCTAAAGACACTGTTGTGGTACGATCTTGTGGATTTTTAGTGAGCCCAAGAAATTAAATGCTCAATGGTGCTTTCAATTTTAGAGAGTCTGAAAGCATGAAGAAGACTCTAGCGGGGTCTATTTTTCATTGATAGCCTCATGTGCCCTAAAAGGTTAAAAGTACATAGGAGAGCTCACCCATCCTTTAGGGGATGGGAGACTTCTTTATCGTTGGTAGTCCAATCAGGCCGAAAAGGGTTAAACCTAAACTAACTGGATGGTCATTTAGATAATTTTACGAGCATGAATGAAACCAAGTTTGCTCGGCAATATTTTCTTGATGAGAATGCTGGAAAAGAGCTTAACGACAACCCATGGTGAGATTTTCCATAAAGTTCGGCCCCTCTGCCTGAGAAAGCATAAAAGGATGTAGAGGGGAACAGTCTTGTCTTGAATATGCCAAGGTTGTCCTTTTCATGTAGTATTCTACATAATCCACAAAAGGAGATAAACGAGATGATGTAGACGCCATTTATTATACTTTAACAAATGAGAAAGGAAGTAGCTACGCTTGACAATCTTTTCATTCTTTTAGGAGTCAGAAAAGATCTTAACGAAAACTCTGGTATGGTCAATTGATCGAGGGGGTACTGATGATGACCCCATGTCGGGACAATAGACAGTGGTCCAAAGGTCATCCGTGTAGTATGGATGGAGTAGGTGGCTCTTGAACATACCAATACATGCATGTGATAGATCACAGTAGAGGCACGTGAATCAGTGTGGTAGAGCCACACAAACTGATGTGGCTCTTGAACAGAGGTCAGGGGAGTCTTATGTGAGTTGTAGTGGATGAAATGGACTACACGTGATGTGAGTGCAAGTCCGGAGGTTGTTAAATGCCAAATTCATGCAAAAGAAATGATCCTCCCTCTGGGTGATGGTCCAGAGACCCACATAAGGTGCGGTGGGCGGATTTGAAAATTATATGATAAAATGATGTGCCTTCCGGGGAGATGGTGTTATCAGCCAAAATGGCACTTCCCAGTCCGAGTACCGACATTCCTCATGTTGGTACACAAAAGGAGAAATTTGGATTGAAGTGGCCAAAACACTATAGATGGGCATGAACTTTGATGCATTATCCTCAAACCAGCCTTATATATTTTTATTATGAGTTTTGGGTTGCATACGCAACTATATGCATTGCAACTCGCATATCATATGCGAGTATTTACATTGCAATCAGCGTATACTTGCATATGCGAGTTCCCTTTAAGAAACTTGCATATCATATGTGAGTTACCTATATTAATACTTGCATATACCTTAATTCGACATTAAAAATATAAATCGAGATTAGATGAGATTAGTTGGGGCCTAATCCAAAACTATCCCAACCATATCAACCATCTCAACCTTTGAAACCACTCTATTTCCCAAAGTATAAATAGAGGCCTTGGGGTGGGGGCTAATCAATCAATTTTGGAGAGCAAAGTTATGCTAGTGGTATATCTTCAAAATCTTGGAGCAGCAGAACTCAGAGTCCTTTGGTTGTAGAGGAGTCCTTGTGTTATAAGCTGGGTTGTACTCTTATCTTATTCAACACTTGTTAATAAAGATAATTATTCTTCCAATCTTGCATTGTGTCTATTTCATGTATATTTTTTTTAATGAATATGTTTGATTATAATATTTATATGATTTTCATCTAACCTCTAATATATATATGCATGATATATTACTTGAAGGATTTTCTCTTTACAGGTGGAGAAGTGCATCCCTAGAAGCTTTGGAAAGAAGTGGAGCGAGAGAAGATCAAGCTTGGATCAACCGTCACTAATCGGGTAAGTCAAGATTTTATTCCTATTCTCTGTAAAATGTTGATTTTCTGCAAGTTAGTAGTAATTTGGTAACCCCAGACCCAAGGTTACAATGGTGTAATATCCTGAACAACAGAATTGGCGACTCTCCTGGGGAGTCTATCCTGCTGTGGGTTTGTCCTATAGGTGTTTTACCAGTCTTTGCTCTGATTCTGAGTGTGGTATTTTTATCTTGCCTTTGAATTGCACTATAGTGTGTCCATAGCCTTTTACTAATTTTTCTTTGAAATTTTTTTGGTTGTATACGCGAGTTGTTGTTATACACAGCTGGGTATATCAACTTGTATACGCGGGTTTCTCTATAAGATAGTAGGCGTATGGTACGTGAGTTGCTCTATAAAATAGTTGTGTATATCCTATAGCAGCATAAACTTTTTTTTGGGGTTTTCTTGTCCTTGTCTTGTTTGATTGTTTTTGCTCAGTGGTCTTCTGTTGTTGGCATGATCATGTAAGTCCGAAGTCCTGTATTCCATACCTTTCGCTTGTCATTAAGCCTTCGAGTTTTATTTGTTTGAATCTTGTTTCATCCAGTGACTTGAATTTGGCCTTGCTGCTTGGTCTATAAGTTGAGTGTTGTGTGTCTGGGTCACTGATCAGGGCTTTAGATACCTTATGTTCTGTACTGCTTTGTGTAGTGTCAGTTAGCCACTTGTCCTTTAGTAAATCTAGTGGATTTTATTCATTAGTTTTCCAAGTCAGGTTTTTCACCAAGTTTTCTTCTTGTTTGGTTGAAGTTGGTTATTGTGGGTCCTTTATACTTCATTTTGCTTTTTATATGTTGTGATTATTCAAACTCGCTCAAAAAAATTTGCGTTTAGATGCATTATAGTTTTTGAAGAATTTGAAAAATTGAAGAAAGGCATCTTATGCTTTTGCATTTAGTTGCACTTAGTAGTTTTCCTTTTAGTATTTTCAAATAAAATTTCAAAAATTATAAAAAGATGTCTTAGTTTTTTTGACACTTAGTTTCAATTTCATTAGATTACATTTACAAAAAAAGAAAAGAAATTTGGTTACGTAGTTGCAATTTTCTTTGGATTTTTCTTTATACACCATTTTTCTTTTACTTTTCGAGTCCATAATATCACAGTCTTTCATGCCATTTACCTTTTGACTAAGAACAACCCTTAAAATGAATGATATAATTTAAAATTTATTAGTAAGTTTTATTTTATAGGGTCATACACCAACTAGCTTAGGCTAGACTTGTGGGATAGGAAGTTTAAACTCTCCACAAGTTTTTAAATTCAGACGTAGTTGGCCAATCAATAAGTAAACCCTTTTCTATGTTGATTGTATCGAGGAAGCTCCTCTCAAATGGGAGTTAAGCACGAGGCCATGTGTAGGCTTAGAATGGGGAGATAACCCTTCGATTCCTTGTCAAAGCGTAGACCAAGGTTTTTGCGCATCTGGGGATTCTCTCTTAGACAGGGTTTCAAGCTTTGCTACCCTACCCATGCGTATGAACCGGGATTGCAACTGTCCCCCAGATTGTCAATATAGTTGAGGTAGCCTTTAATCTCTCTGACATATATGGTTCATACACAGGTACATCGAAAGGCTATTTCTGGTTGGCCTTGGACGGGCTTGGAAGGTAACCCTTGTAGAAAGTGTGGGAGGGTGGTGGGTGATTCCTCCACTTGTGCCTAAGAACATCTTCAAGGTCACCAAGTAACTGTCTCTCAGATTTCTTATAGAAAGCATATGTTATACCCCTTGTGTTTGTTGTGACTTTAGGAAATTTTGTAGTGATTGCTCTGTGGTTTGTTTGTGTTTAGTCGTCCTTAGGGTGTGAAGAGTCAAATTTTCAATCACGGAGGACCTACCTCTTAGAAGGTCAAGAAGGTTGCAAAACATTCCTCCGCTTGTTATGGAACCTCCACCACCCTCTCAAAGGTGGAGATTAGACATAAATGTTTCTTTTGAACCGGTAGGAATTAGTGAAGTTCTAGGTGAACCAGAACTTAGGACAAACCAGGTTGATACAACCATAGTAGAGATAGAATAATTGTAGGCTAATGAGTTTGCGAGAAACTTTAATTCACCTCTTACTGACCTAAACGATCTAGTGATCATCCAGGTTCCTCCTTTCAATTCACCTGTGAATGGTGTTCCTGTGGGTAGACTAATCTCTAGTGCAGGAGAAAGTCCTTCTACGTCCACCTTAGCTACTATGCCTGAAGGGGTGCCACCTCTCCTGGTTGGTGCCCCTAGAACAAATATACCTACTACTCCTTTAACTCCAGCTAGTCGGGTGGTTCAACCACTAGCTTCAACAAATGTAATAGGAATTTCTAGTGGGGTGGTCGTTGGGATCCCTAGTGTAGTTTATGCTTCAACTTCTTTTGCACACACTACTTAGAGTGGTCCTGTTGGATCCTCTTCATCTGTCTAGGGTTTTCCTTGCAATGGGAGGCACATTTCCCCATCCACTCCATATGTAGGTCCAACACTTGCATATGTAGGAGTGCAATTCAAAAACAATAACCCTTATCACCAAGGTTTCCAAATGTTGTTTTAGCTCCTTTCACGAGCTCTCCTTTCTCGCTTCTTAGCAGAGGGATACCTGCTACTATTTTCCAAACTCCAGTTACAAATGGGGCAGCCCGAACCTCATACACTACACCACATATGAACAATCCATTGGCTTATGGGTGGAATCCTTTCCAAAGTGGCCCGACTACTTCACAACTGGTAGCTAGGGTAAACCCTACCTTCACATTTGGGAACTAGGGGACAAGTCCTTCTACTTCCCAAGCTGGTACTTTTCATGCTCCAGTTAGGCCCAAGATTCCTTTCCTGGAAACTTTGAATTTTCCAAATTTGTCCAAGCTAATGAATGACCCAGTGAGACATGATGCCTCATGGCCACCCATTCCTACCAAGCTGCTCTCGGATATCCAAAAATTCAAAGAAAAAATTGGTGAAGACCCAGGGGATCATATCACCACCTTTCACTTGTGGTGCTCCTCTAATTCACTAAACGATGACACTGTTCGGTTGAGATTGTTCCAAATAACTCTTACTAGTGCCGTAGCAAAGTGGTACATTGAACTACCCTCTACTACATTTGGTAGTTTTTGGGACTTAGCCAATGTGTTCCTTAACCATTTCCAACTTCCTGTCCGGTATGATGGTGGGATAGACTTATTGTCCACCTTTTGGTGGGACAAATCCACTCAAATTTCAGATCACATCCAAGAGAGGAGAAGGCAGAAGAGGATCATTAAGGCCAATATCTGTCCTGAGTTTCTATTAGAATGGTTCCTTAAATCCTTATTGCCATATATATCTAAGGATGTATCCACTTCGGGAGTAACTAATGAGGAAGAGGCTATCCTCAAGGCCCAATAGTTAGATTTGATATATTCTCAGTTTGGGATTCTATATGAAATCATCCCTGATCACCGAGGCCAACACATAGTGTCGAGAAACCTAAGCTTGGACCTCATGCTGATGGTGTGGTTGGTTCACTGAAATCTCCCACTATAGAGTCTTTGGCTAAACAACTCCATGAACTTTATATCAGACATTCTACGATGGAGGCAACAAAGGATTCCCCCTCACCCCAGAATGAAAATGTTTTTGCACAATGCTCCCAAAAGGGAAATCAATAGCCTAGTGTGAAAAAGAAAAAGGGGAAGAAAGGTGAGGGAAACCAAAAAAAGAAAAAACCCACAAACAATGCTGATGGGGGAAAAAAAGAGAATAACAACGTGAAATTTCCATGTAAGTTGTGCCAAGAAGATCACTTAACCAATCAATGTTCCCTTATGTACCAAGCTCAGAAGCTACTCAAAAGTCAACAACCGGCTGTCCTACAGGATCCTTTTCCCCAAGGACAGAATTTAGCTTCAGCTTCAAATGTAGCAGGGGGCACCCCAAATGCCCCTGACCCAAATTATATCAACATGGTTCGATCCCAAACACTACTCTAGAATAGGAACAAGAACTATGAGACGGAGGCTCTGGAGAAAGGTAAGTCTATAGGTGAAACTTCTAACCCTCTCATAATTCAAAAACCTTCCAAAACTATGCCTAAGATACTGAAAGGTGTCTTCAAGAAAACATTACACAATCCTGATGCTAGGGCTACAACCTATTACTCTGTAGTTGAAGATTTATCCCAAACCCCTTGTGGGATGTCGGCTTTAGAGGTGTTATAGAGTTGTCCCGCCCAGCGAGATATGCTCTTAGCAGCCTTAGGTAGTATGGGTTCATCAAGCTTGATGGTGAAGTTTAATTTTTCTAATGTCAAAATTCTCCTGCGATATCATGTATCCTTATCGATATATGTCATCCATGGTAGAAAAAACATTGGAAGGGTAGTTATCGATAAGGGTGATTCTATATGTGTCATGTCCTTGTCTTGTTGGAAAGCTCTAGGGTCTCCAAGGATAGTTCCATTGAACACCGTACTTACTGCTTTCGATGGAAGGTCATTTCGTCCACATGGTATCCTACCAGTTTTCGAGATAAAGTTGATAGGGAAGGAAGTATCTGTTGAGGTAGAGGTGATTGATGCACCATTGGATTATAACTTACTTTTGGGGAGAAGTTGGACATATGCCATGTGCACTATTGCATCGGTCGTTCTTCGGGTAGTAGTGTTTCTACACGAAGGGAAGTTAGTTACTGAAGACCAACTCAGTTTTACTCAGAAGGGCTGCATAGAAACTAATGAGTCCACCATACCATTGGTTGATTAGGTTAAACATGCTTCAGATAGATTAGCGGCTAGAAGGTATTCATCATTGATGGGAACATTCGATTTTCCAGCTCCGATTAATTACTTATGTTCTACTAGTGAACGGAAGTTTATTGCAATAGTTGTCGATAGAATGGACCCTTGGGTTCTTCCTTCCTGTCATGAACTTGAAGTGCCCTTATCGGCATCAGAAGTAGCTTATCAAGTTATCATTCATACCGCTATTGATCTTGTTTCGGTCCCTCTCATAGCCTCAGAGGAGCGGGAAGAAGCCTATCTGCCTGCTTGGGAAGATAACTCTTTGCACACTGAAGAATGCTTAGATATGGTTTTTCCATCTAACGAAGCCATACTGGAAGCAATGTGCGGACAAGATAAGATCTATGAAGATCTTCACCATCGATCCTATTTTCTTCCAGAGTTAAGTAGGATTGAAAATCTGAACTTATCCTAATGAAAAACCAATTTGACAAAACCTTACACCTATCAATCCACATAAAGTGGCATCTATTAAGGTTGAAGTTGAAAAACTGCTGAAAGCCAGTTTCATTTACCCGATAGCTTTGATAGAATGGGTATCCAAATATGTTCCTGTTGAAAAAAATAAAGGGAGGATATGTGTCTATACTGAATTTCATGATTTAAACAAATCTTGTCCTAAGGATAACTAACCCACACCATTCATAGATCAAATCATTGATGCTTGTGCGAGTAGTGAAGTATTTTCATTTATGGATGGTTTCTCCGGGTATAATCAAATTCAAATTAAATCGGAAGACCAACATAAAACAAAGTTTATTTGTCCTTGGGGTACATTTACGTACAAGAACATTCCTTTTGGATTGAAAAATTCAGGGGCTACCTTTCAGCGGGAAATTAATTTTTACTTTCATGACATCAAGTCTATTGTTTAACCCTACCTAGATGATCTTCCAGCACATTCTCAAAAGAGGATTGATCACCCAGATGACTTGCGTTTAATTTTTGAAAGATGTAGACATTATAAAATACATTTGAATCCCCACAAATGTGTTTTCTGTGTCGAGTCAGGTAGGGTGCTTAGGTTCATTGTTTCTAACAAAGGTAGTCAGGTGGATCCTTTCAAAGTTGAGGCCATAGTAAATCTGCCTCCTCCTCGTTCCATCAGTTAGCTTCAAAGCCTACAGAGAGAGGTCCAACTTCCTTCGATGTTTTATTGTGAATTATGCCAAGATCACTAAAGGTTTCATGCACCTATTGAAGCAGGACACACCATTTGTATGGGATAAAACCACACAACTTGCATTCAAGGAATTAAAGAAAGCTTTGTTGTCGGCACCTTTATTGGGTCCTCCAGATTACTGTCAAGATTTTATATTGTATGTGGCCGCATTCGAGTCGACCATAGGGTTAGTACTAGTCCAGGAGGATGATAAGATCCAAGAGCATGTCATCTATATCTTACCCATGCTTTAGCTGGCCCTAAACTTAGGTATTCCCACATCAAAAACTTGGGATTAGCAGTTGTGTATGCTGTTCAGAGGTTGCGTCACTACATCTTACTGAGGACTACGATAGTAGTGGTGGACGTTAATCCTTTTCAGTATTTTTTGTCACGATAGATAGTTGGAGGAAAATTCAACAAATGGATAGTCATTCTCTAGGAGTTTGACTTATATTTCCAATCCGCCAAATCCAAAAAATCCTTAGTTTTTGTGGAGCTCTTTGCAGAATTTTTGGTTGAGGAAGATGTAGCCATTGAAGAAGACTCTTGGATGAGCACATCTTTTTGATTTCCACCTCTGACCCTTGGTATGGAGATATACTTGTCTATCTCCAGACTTTGAAGTTCCCTGTTGTTAAGGCCTGGAAAATTGCAGGCGACAACAACAAGGGATTCTCCCTAGTAAACGTTCCCAACTAGCCCGTTACTATTTGGTATGGGGAATCCATCTGGTTTACAATCCGACTACCATAGGTCAAGTAACAAAAATAAAGGGTTTTACCGGTTATGGCTCGGTCCACTATGTATCTTTTTTATATTTTTAGTTTTAAGTATGAGATGTAAATGCCTATCTAAAATGCAGATTGATAGAGAATACAAGGAGCGATCACAATGTGATGCGCAGGTTCTTACCTCTCGTCTTAAATCTCTCGCATCTAAATCACACACAGCAAGAAAATAAAAAATAACTTAACTAAATTGTCCCTAGGGAGTGGGATTATCATTTAATGAGTAATGTATTACTGCTCATGCATTAAGAAAAAAATCACAGGTAGCTGTTCTTTATTTCAAAACACATAAACATGAATATATATATGAACAACAAGATAGCTCATTGTTTATGAAAAGCATTCATTACTCATAGTGGAAATTCCATAAAATAAACTAGAGAGCATTCATACAAGAACATAGGTTCAACAAGTTAGAATGATCTCACAGTTAATGGACAAAAGCTGAAAACGAAATAGTTCCCCTTCAACAACATCCAATGCATAGCATTTGAACAATCCACCAAAGCTTTCTCCAACAGAGAAAATTGTAGTTATATGATTGCAAAAGAAAATAGTTCTTCTTACAACATGTTATCACAAGTCTAACTAGGAAAAGTCCTTTTCCTTATCAAACTATCCTATACTTATACAAAAAGCAAAACTTTTGGGCTGCCCCAAATGACTCTTGGGCTGCCAAAATGTTTCAACTCCAAAAATTTGTCCTATAGTGAGTGCTCATACATTTTACAATATTTAAAACAAAAACTAATAAAGCACTACTAAGTAGAGGGCCCCGCTGATCATTTAAGAACTTTTTCCATGCTTGGGCTTCCACTGCTATGCTCTCAAATTCTGAAGGTTCAAGAAAAAGTATTTTTATTTCATACTTAGCAGCCTGATTTTTAACTGCTTCGATTCTGACTGGGCTTAAATGTAGTTGATCTTCAAGCAAATGGATGCTAACTACTGCATGATCTATGACATCTTTCAGGATTTTCTCATCCAAGTCCTTGACTTGTTGTATCTTCTGCTCATCCTCTTCATACCTTATCTGTAGCATTTCTGTGAGTAGCTCATGCTCTGGTAATGCCTCTAGTCTTTGTTGTGCAGCAACTTAACATCTGTTGTAGGTGAGCAGCACCCTTCTGCAGTATTCAGTACAAGCTCCTCTTGTTTTCTTCACAGTTTTCTTGAACTCCTGTGCTGTATTTATTGCAAATTCTAACAAATTGTAATTTTGCTTTAAGCTACGTTGATCTTTCTTTGGTAAATCTGCAGGAATTTCTCCATTGGTCTCTATCCTTACTATCCTTCTAGTCAAGACTTCCAAAATGTCCTGAGACCTATCAAAAAAATATGAGGTAGGCTCCAAAATTTCCTCCAATCTGTTATCTATCTGCAAGACTTTACATCTTTCCTCTTCAATAGACACCTGCAATTGGTGCATTCTTCTTCGTTGGGCTAGGACATGCTCCTTTAGAGGCTGGATATTAGTTTTCTATTCATTGGCATCCTTCAGTGATGCTCCTAATGAAGTAATATGTCCTTCAAAATATGCTACCTGCACTTAGAATTGCTTTTCTTTCTCTTCCATAGTAGCCCTCTGTCCCTCCAACTCCACCACTTTGCTCTACAACTGGTCCTTTTATGCACTAAGAGTTTCATATGATGCTTTGAGTTCATCCTTTTCTATATTCAACACCTAATATTCTTGCTGTAACCTCTACAATTCTATAGAAATTGAATCTAGGTGTTAGAACAATTACACTCACAACAATTGCCAATTACACATGCAAATTACTCATAAAGGAGATTGAATATGGAGTAGAGCACTAATATGTATTGAATAAGTGTACAATAGCCAACCCTATGAAGTCATAGGCTGCCACAATAAATAATTACATGATATATTTAAATGCATAAGGATTCCATTCGAATTTGGTCAAAAGCAGGCTTACTAAATCTAGGCAAATCCCCCATAGGTGCATAAAGCAGTTTCCAACTCTGTCTAGGAGCTCACGAATTGCCAAAATCAATTAGGCAAGCTAATAGATTATGGAAGGACAAATCATACATCATTTTATTAGGAGAAAAGAGTGGAGGATGATGAGTACAAAAAACAAGTTAACTTCACCTAGTCAAACTTTCCCAATTTCCTTAAAACTTAGAAAAAGCAGGCAATAAAGCAGAAAAAGCAGACATGCACTAGGAAGAATAGGAATAAAGTAGATTTGATTCCAAGTGGTTTCCAAAGTGCTCCATGACTCAAATTTAGCAAGTTTGACCACTTTGGATATGTGGAGGACAACTTGCATAAGGTGGAATATGGAAACTAGGCAAATAAGACAAAAATTGGATTAATTAATGTCTAAGGTAGCTAACTATGGGTTGATTATTCTAACACCCCCCCTTGAAATATCAGAAAATTATAGGGCCTAGCAACAAGCCTTAGTCACCCTTTACATATTGCATGTCCATTTAACCAAGGAAAGAGGCAAAAACCCAGTGGGAAAAATCCTCCCTTAAACATGGACAGTAAAACAAAATTTGAAAATATTGTCATCACTCATGCTTCACAACATGATAAAAAATCCCCAGCAGTGATTTGAGATTGTTGAATGTTGTCTCACAAAAAAATTTGGTGAAGATATCTGCTACATGTTCTGAAGATGAACAGAAGAGTAGGTGAATGGTGCCATCATGCACAAGCTGTCTGATGTAGTGCATATGGATCTCAATGTGTTTGGTTCTCTGTTTCTAAATTGGATCATTGCAGATTCGAATGGTACTCTGATTATAACAATAGATAGTAGTTGAGTATTTTTATTCGAAGCCACACTCACCAAGTAACCCCTGCAACCATAAACATTGATTTGCTGCATTTACAACTCCTCTGTACTCTGCTTCTGTAGATGAGAGTGCAATGGAACTCTGTTTCTTGCTTGACCAGATGATTAGCCCTTCAACAATCATGAACACATATCCTGATGTTGACTTTTGATCTGTGTTTTCACCTGCCCAATCACTGTCAGTAAACCCAATCAAATCAAGATCAAATTTAGCTTTGTAGAAGATCCCATGAGTCCTTGTTCCCTGAACAAAGTTAAGGATACTTTTGGCTGATCTCCAATAGATCTCATGAGGCTGATCCATGTATATTGAAGCCACACTTACTGCATAATAAAGATCAGGTTGATTATGTGTAAGATACATCAAACATCCAATCAATTGCTTATACAGTGTATTGTTTACCATAGGTGAAGAATCAGCTTCTTCAAGCTTAACTCCTGAAAGGAAAGGAGTCTTGCTTGGCTTGCAATCCTTCATGTTGAATTTGTTCAGAAAATACAAGGCATACTTGTACTGATGTACTTTTATTCCATCTTTGGTTTGAGAAATATCAAGCCCCAATAATTGGCTCAATAAGCCCAAATCAGTCATTGAGAAGGCATGGTTCATTGCATCCTTCAAGGAGGCAATTTCATCCTTTGAGCTTCCTGTAATGAGAAGGTCATCAACATACAAAACAATGATCATTAATGAACCATGAATCAGCTTCAAATAGACATTTGGATCTGACTTGCATCGAACAAAATTCAGTGATAGCAGAAAGCTATCAATCTTGGCATACTAAGCCCTGGGGGCTTGCTGAAGCCCATACAATGACTTCTTTAGCCTGCACACAAGAGATGGATTAGTAGAAAATACTTGAGGCTGATGAATGTAAATATATTCAGTGATATCTCCATTCATGAAAGCACACTTCACATCCATGTGGTGTACCTCCCACTGCTTCGAAGATACAATGGCTAAGGCTAGCCTGATGGAGTCCATATTTTCCACTGGTGCAAAGGTCTCATTGTAGTCTATTCCATGTACCTATGAGTAGCCCTTGGATACCAATATGGCCTTTTATTTCAAAGGTGAACCATCAGCAGCAAATTTGGTTTTTTAAACCCACTTACACTAAACTAGCTTCCTCCCTGGGGGAAGATCAACCAGCTCCCAAGTGTTGTTCTTCTGGAGTGAGATGAACTCTTATTTCATGGATGTTTGCCACATTGGATCATTTTATACATATTCATATGTCTGTGGGTCTGATTCAACCATCAGATAGCATTTCTCTACAAACATAGGATCTCTCATGCACAGAGCACTCTCAAACTGAGATCTAGTCCTCCTAGGATCATTAGGATTTCCAGCTAGTTCTCCAGCTGCATGAATGGTATTTGCTGCCCATTTTGGTATTGTAGGACTGGTAGGATCTGCAATTAAATCATCATTATCATACATATCATAATCAGCAAGTTCAACTATCTCTTTACTTACATTCAAAGGTTCTGGTGGTGAAAAGGATTCTCCAACTTCCACTTCTGCTAGGGGCTTTTCTTGGAACTGAACACACCTTTAAATGAAGGATTTATTTGTGGTCAAATTGATCAGATTGTACTCTTTTGAATCTTCATATTACCCAAGAAATAGACACTCTTGGATTTGGGGCTACAAAGCCTTCCTCTTTTCTGTTGGAATTCTAGCCCAAGCCCTTGAGCCAAAAATATTGAAATGGGTTACATCTGGCTTTTTCCCACTCCATGATTCAAAAGGAGTCATACCATCAAGATATTTATGAGGCACCCTATTCTAGATATAGGCTGCACAGTTTATAGCTTCAGCCCAAAACTTTGGTGGCAAAGTCTTAGCCTCCATCATGCAGGTTGCCATCTCTTTCAGTGATCTGTTCTTCCTCTCAGCAACACCATTCTGCTGTGGTGTGTAAGGGATAGAATGCTGCATCTAAATACCTGCATCTACACAATATTGAATGAAATTAGACTTGAAATACTCACCACCATTGTTAGATCTGAGGACCTTGAGTTTCCTCCCAGACTAGTTTTCAACCAAATCGTTAAAGACTTTGAAGAGGCCAAAAGCTTCAGACTTGTGTTTCAGGAAGTAAACCCAACAATACCTGAAAAAGTCATCTATGAATGTCAATGCATATTTGGCCTGATTCATTGACATATGAGGAAATGGGCGAGCAACATCACTATGGATCAACTCAAGAGGTGCAGAGGTTCTCTCATGACTAGCTTTCTCAAATTTATGCTCTGGGTGTTTTCCTAAGATGCAACCTTGACAAACTCCTTTGGAAAAATTAATCTTTGGTAACCCTATGACCATTTATTTTTCACTAAGATCAGAAAGATACTTGTAATTGAGGTGGCAAAATCTTTCATGCCAAAGTTTTCTTGCCTCATTAGCATGAATGAGAAGAGCATAGGGGTTTGAGTAGGGTAAGAAGTGTGAGAACATGTATACCTTTGAAGTGTGATTTGCAACTCCTTTTGCAATGAATTTACTACTTGAGATCTCTGTGATCTCAACTTCATCAGGGGAGAATATGACCTTCTTTGGAGACCCTGTGTGGGTCATCTGATACACTGATAAGAGGTTAGAGGCAAGACCTGGAACATACAATACATTGCTGAACTTACCATGGTCAAGATCAATCCTCCCTTTGCCCAAACTTTCAGTGAGAGAGTCATCTCCCAGTACAATTGGTGGACCTTTCGACATGTCAAGTGAGGTGAATGCCTCCTTGGTTGAAACCATATGTCTTGAAGCTCCAGAATCAATGATGAAACTAGGTGAGCTTGATGTGCCAGCAACCAATGCATGAACTTTCTCTCTGTCTTCTGAATTTGATCCTCCTTCCCTCTTCTTTGAGCTGTCTGGAAGGGAGATGCCGTTCTTCTCTAGAAGTTGGGTCAGCATGTCAATTTGCTTCTTCATGCAGGAGCTTTTAGAATTATTTCCCTTACTGCAGTATGCGCACTTGCTCATTTCTCCTTTGTTCTTCTTCTTTTGGGGTTTTTTCTTGGAACCTTGAGGCTCCTCTAGAGACTTGTTCTTGTATCTCTTTTGCTCAGGTGGCTTCGTAGATTTCTTCTTGCATTTTTAATCCACCCTCGAATCTCGAGCAACCAAATCTTGGTCTTTGGAAGGTTTGATGGTGCCCATCATCACCAATTTATCTTGTTCTTGTGTGAGAGATTCCATGAAATCTGCAAGGCTAGGCATTTTCTAGGCTTGAGCTATCAACTTTGTGGCATAGAAGGTCGATACAAACACTGAATAGTTAAGGCCAAGCTTTGAGAGTATGGCCAAAACTAGTTGCTCATCCTTCTTTTTGATCCCACACTGTTTTAGCTGCAAAACAAGGGCTTTGAACTTGAAAAAATAGAGTTGTAGGGATTCAAAGCTATTGGGACTCAGGGAGATCAATTCATTTTCAATTTGATGTCCCCTCATCTCATCTATCTTACCAAAAAACTCAACAAGAATCTCCCATACTTCATTTGGTGATGTTAATCCATCAAGATGGAAAAAGAGGTCTCTGGATATGCTCAGACACAGGAGACCACAGGCCTCATCCCTCTTGTTGTGCCATTTAATTTTCTCTGTAGCTGCATTGGGATTTGCTTCTATTTCCATATTCACTCTATAGAGGCCTTTCACTCTCAACAGTATCTCCATCTTTTCTTTCCATTCAAAGAAGTTAAATGGAGTCAAGCTGATCTTCTGAGATTGATCCATAGCTTAGAAATTGTCCCTTTAGTCAGCAGAATGCTCCCAGTCAATGATGTTGAACATGCAATAAAAAATTGGAAGGAGAGAAATCAATCTACAAAGGCTCTGATACCATGTGGAAATCAAACCTAGGTGTTAGAACAATTACACTCACAACAATTGCCAATTACACATGCAAATTACTCACAAAGGAGACTGAATATGGAGAAGAACACTAATCTGTATTGAATAAGTGTACAATAGACAACCCTATGAAGTCATAGGCTACCAAAATAAATAATTACATGATATATTTGAATGCATAAGGATTCCATTCGAATTTGGTCAAAAGCAGGCTTACTAAATTTAAGCAAATCCCCCACAGGTGCATAAAGCAGTTTCCAAATCTATCTAGCAGCTTACGAATTGGAAAAATCAATTAGGAAAGCTAATAGATGATGGAAGGACAACTCATACATTCTTTTCTTAGGAGAAAAGAGTGGAGGATGATGAGGACAAAAAACAAGTTAACTTCACCTAGTCAAACTTTCCCAATTGCCTTAAAACTCAGAAAAAGCAGGCAATAAAGCAGAAAAAGCAGACATGCACTAGGAAGGCCAAGAATAAAGAAGATTTGATTCCAAGTGGTTTCCCAAGTGCTCCATGACTCAAATTTAGCAAGTTTGACCACTTTGGATGTAAGGAGGACTTGCATAAGGTGGAATATGGAAACTAGGCAAATAAGACAAAAAATGGATTAATTAATGTCTAAGGTAGCTAACTATGGGTTGATTATTCTAACAAATTATGCTAGGTTATTCTGATCATCCTTACCTGTCCTTTCCATGGAAATTTCCAAAGTCATCTTCTTTGCTTGAAGAGTGCGAATTTCTGCTTTTGACGTCTTCACTTCATTTTGCATGTCTTCAAATTTCCTCTTTAGTTTATAACCTTCATTTCTCTCCTTCTTCAAAGTTTCCTTCAACTAAGATGCATTTTTTTTTACTGCTTCGGATTTGTCATCAGTCTATTTACATTATTTTCAGTGGCTTGTGTCAATGTCACTCTAGCTCTTGCTGTTAACCTCAGATCTGCATTTGTCCCATGCACCAAAGTTTTATCAGTGACCATCATGCCTAGTTGTCCCCCTGTTTTGATTTTTATCTCAGTCCTTTTGACAATTCTCTTTTTCTCTTTGTCATAAAAAATGGTGCTAAAATCTGGGATTTCTTCTCCTTTCTTCTGCACAAACGGTATCAGATTCAATTCAGAGAAAACAACTTGTCCTATATTGCTACCAGAAGTTACAACAGGCTCCTGAGCATTAGGATTATTTTGTCCCTGCCCCTGAATTGTCTGTACTTCTTGAATGTCTGTTGGGTCAGTAGTCTGCTGGTCTGTTGTAGATCATGTCAGCTTCAGACCTTCATCTTCTTTTTGTTTCTTCTTCATCTCTTCATCTTCTTTCTTATTTATTTCTTCTTCTTCCTTCTTTACAGCTTCCTCTGCACTCTTTGCTACTTCTTGTTCAAATTTCTTTCTTTCCTCCTATTCACTCTTTAACCAACTTTTTGCCTCCTGTGCTATCCTCCTAGAATCCTCTTCCCTTTTCTTGGCCTCCTCTTCCTCATCTTTCTTCAGTGCGGTTTGGCTCTTATCTCCTTTGAGAGTAATTTTCTGCTTAAATATTCTCTTCAATGTAGTCTTATTCCTTGCATTCCTGAAGATTTCCTCATCCTTGTCCCAGAAATTTGGATATTCAATATGAACATTTGCTTCTTTGCAATGCTCTGCAACCTTCTTTTGGGAGTCATTTCTGTGGAAGCTCATCTCCCCAAAATGAAACTGCTCCAACTCTTGTACAAATTTAGCAGCTCGTTTAATATTTGTAAACTTATAATTCCTTATCCAAAAAGGGATAGCAGGGTAGGCTTCCTTTTTATGCTCAAACAAGAAGCTTCCTACACCATCTAGATAAACTTTCCTAACTGCTTCTTTATGCACTACATAATTAGTGGCATACTGGAGTAGTAGGGAAGGTTCCCTAGAGCAACCATACATTCTGATGTACATCCCTTCGTCAGTCAAATAATAATTTGCATGCTCCTTGATGACTTTAAATGCCTCCTCAGACATACAATTGCATTCTGTTAAGAAAATTAAACTGTATAAAGGCATAATAAAATGTTCACATATCTCTTTATAGTGGCTTTAATATTTATGTGCCCAGTCACAGTTTGTATGCAGTGTACACAGGGGTTCTGTCCGTGTCCCAATTGCACCTTAAGTATGGAAATGGTTGTGTACTTAATATACAGTCCACTAGGATGGAGCTCATATAGAACTCAGACTTCTTCTGGGACATTCCTCCCAAAGCTGAAGATATGCAAGCTAAGAGGCTGTTGGACACAATGTTTTCCCAGTTGAATACAGTTTCTTGGGTGGCCATATAGAAAATAATGGGACTCCATCCCAACTTGAAAGTTTTTCCATGAGCTCTCCCAAACACCCTGTTCAGCATCAGTGTTATAAACCTATAAGGAGTCCAAAGAGTGGCTGTATCATACTCTCTTGATGGCCTGGTTCAAAAATTCTTCGCTAGTATCATCATCCTCTTCACTGTTTCAACCAAGTCCAAGTTTATTTCCTTCATCCAACTTTCATTTAAGTATACTTGGGCAGGAGGTAGGTGATAAGCCAGTGAGACATAACCAGGACTGCAGGCCGCATAGCCCTATTTGGCAGTATTGGATAAAATCATTGTAGTCACATCAGCCTTAGGTAGAATCCAACTGATCACCTCTAAAAACGGGAATGACTCCGGTCTTGTGGCTACCTTCATAGGAGCTGACTTCTCTATGTTGGAATATATGGTCAATTCTTCAAATTCACCATTGGGTACATTTTGATTTGAAATCATCTAATATCTTTCACCCCACTAATAATTAGGCTCTACCCCAGTGGTAGCTCTAGTGTCTTCATAGATATATTCCACCTTGGTAACAATTTCCACATCAGATTCTCCTTCAGTAATAGGGCCTTCTTCTTCTATCTCTTAGACATGTTTCCTTTGAAGAAATTACCCTGTCATAAACCAAATGCATTTAGGCTATTTGAGATTTTAATCAGTATTCTAAGAATGAAGAAAAACTGTATAAACATTTACCTCTTCCATATTTGAAATAGCTAAACCTATCAGAATGCAAATGCAAAATCGGGAATAACTAGCAGGAAAACTTCTAAAAATTGCTAAGTCTAAAAAATCCTAAGTCCGTCTGCAACTAGAAATAATCGTGATTGACAATACATCACCTAAACAGAAATTGCAATCCAATTATTTGCCATAATGAACCCTCATATTCAATAATTGAAAAATCTTGAAACAAAACCCTCCAGCATTTAGAAAAAAAAGGGAAAATGCCTATGACGGAAAGAAACTGAAACTTCCCCCCTCCCCCGGACGGCCGTAAGCAATCTCACAAAACCTAGTGCAGACAACGTAAAGCTTATATGCACCCTGATCTACCCTAGTGGTAGCTCTAGTGTCTTCATAGATATATTCCACCTTGGTAACAATTTCCACATCAGATTCTCCTTCAGTAATAGGGGCCTTCTTCTTCTATCTCTTAGACATGTTGCCTTTGAAGAAATTGCCCTGTCATAAACCAAATGCATTTAGGCTATTTGAGATTTTAATCAGTATTCTAAGAATGAAGAAAAACTGTATAAACATTTACTTCTTCCATATTTGCAACAGCTAAACCTATCAGAATGCAAATGCAATATCGGGAATAACTAGCAAGAAAAATTTTAAAAATTGCTAAGTCTAAAAAATCCTAAGTCCGTTTGCAACTAGCAATAATCGTGATTGACAATACATCACCTAAATAGAAATTACAATCCCATTATTCGCCATAATGAACCCTCATATTTAGTAATCGAAAATGCGTGAAACAAAACCCTCTGGCATTTAGAAAAAAAAGGGAAAATGCCTATGACGGAAAGAAACTGAAACTTCCCCCCTCCCCCGGACAGCTGTAAGCAATCCCACAAAACCTAGTGTAGACAACGTAAAGCTTATCTGCACCAACACCCTAATCCTTCAAATCTAGGTCAAAACTCAATAACGGCTCACACAAGCTCAAGAAACAAAACCCCCCTCATACATACAGTGAAATTGACTGCTACCCCACGCTGTAAGGATACAAATCAGACTTAGACGACCAACTTCCAAACGGTGGGAACCTCTAACCAAAGGAAAAAACCCTATTTCTTAAAACAACCAGTAAACTCAAAGAAAGGATAACTATGGTTGGCCTACCTGGAAAACTAGACGTAGTCGACGGGATGGTCTGAAAAATCCATGGCAGCGCTTCAAACGAATGGAGTCCCGACAACTAAGCACGAATGCACAGTTGGATAGCGAGGATGGAGGAAAACTTGAATTAACAAGGGTAAGAATAAAATAATAACCAACCCATTATATATAGACCTTGGTGAAAAAAAAATCGATGGGAAAACCTTCATCGGTGAGAGGAACAACCAAGGCATCGGGTGGTTAATTCATTAGGGAGCCGCAATAGCAGGCGATGGACAAAGTATGGGTTCTGTGACCAAATAAAATGTCGACGAAATAAAAATTAGAGACTATAGCATCGAACATCAGAATGACTATAGCATCGGATGGTTAATTGAAAGAGGAGTTGCAACGGTGAAAGCCACATGGACTAAGGGTTCCGCAATAATAGAAAAAAATTGGCAAAAATCAAACTAACGGCGAAAATCAAAACATCAACAAAAAATAGAACAACCATGTCAGATGGTTAGTCCACTTCGGAGCCGCAATGGCAGGATTCAAATAGACTAGAAAATCCGCGGCAACCAAAAACATCGACGATCAGAACACCGAAAGACTAATCCCCCGATCAAATGTCTAACACAGTTCTGATAGCAAAATAAGGAAAATAAAACACCCCATGGGATCGACAAGGATAAAGACTTCCGTCAGAGTGCTTGCAATCTACCATCCAAAACGGTGGCCACACAAAGGACTTACGCTCCGACAGTGATGAGACAAAAAATGCCGATATGAATATAAAACGAAAAATGCATCAGTGAAAAACAAGGCTTTGGATCGGTCCATTTGTTAAGTAAGCTTCCGCAACGGTGGCTACATAGATGATTACGAACCCGGTTCACAGTTCGATAAGCTTCTGACTGCGAAAAGAAAATCACCCATAAGTCAAAACATCAGTAGACAAAGATAGTCATTCAACAATTTACATCAATTTAACCTCAAAGATTGAAATCTGTAGTAGAGGACAACAAAGTTCATCCATCAAAAGCAAATCCAGGAAAGATAAAATTAAAAGGAGGGTCCAAAATTTTTAGAAATTTGGGAAAATGGTGCAGCTACAACAATTGGCGACTACCTAGTGAACCTAGATCTTTGGACAATTTATTCCTTAAGTAACAGTCTGTTTAACAATAGAACCAACATGTTGAATTCTTCTAGATGTCTAGATTTCCCAAATGGAAACCATATGTACTTTTAATCATTGATGATAGTCCAATTAGGAAAATGCGAACTAGGATTTCAAATTCAAGATAAATCTTTAGAGGCCAGGAATATGAGTTTCATTTATTACCTCTATCTTCGGTTAGTTTCCAGCTTGGACACCACATGATTGTAACATATGGTAAATAGAAATATTCATTTGTTCCTCATTCCCATGCCATTTTTCACTTTTTTGTGCTTTTGGAATTTTTTGTCCTTTTGAGTCCTCCTCATGCCTTTCTTTCTAAATTTTTTATTCAGGCTCCTCTATCCATGGTGTCCTTTTGTGTGAGAGATGTATTTAATTTTCATCTCACGGATGGAGAAGAACATTTGGCAATTTTGTACTCATATGATTCAGTATTTTTTTTAGATGCATATTGATTTCTTAGGATTTTTTACTCTTATTATCCTTTTGGCTTTCAATTCTTGGCATGGGATCATTTATATATAATATATTGTTTACCCTGCTTCCTTTCCTGGGTCTTTTGTTGTCACCCCCTAGGAAATTTTTAATTGTGAGATGGATGGAGCCTCGAAATAGTATTCCATACCTTTTGATCTTGAGTTATTTTACAGGGATTAAGTAGTACTTCAATGTGTTCATAGCCATTTCGGAAAAATATTTAAACTAGAAGAAATTCTTTTAGATAAAACAATAGTACACAGTCTTATCATCAAGTATTTTAGTTAATCCAGAATTCTGATGCTCTCCATGCAACCAAAAGTTTTGCTCTTTTTTATTGAAATCAATCAAAATCTAAACTAAAACAAAAAAGAAATAAAGAAAATCAAAATAAACAACCAACTCAATTTATTTATGTACAAGATAATCAAGAAAAATAAAAAATCAATAAAAATAAAAATTTGAGAACTAAACCACTAATTGGTCAGTTCTCTGCCCACCCCTATAAATCTGGCAGCTTGTAAGTTAAGGGGCTAGGATTGACTACAAAATGATAAAGACCTAACCATTATCTAATTCTACTGTTCTTGAAACAAAAACTACATCTACTATCTTACAATCAATCTCATTATCCCGTGAACATTGAAGGAGATTGGGCTGGGTGTCTGATCTGTTGCTGGCTTCTTCTGATGCAAAGTTTCCTTGTTCAAGTTCAATTAGATAATTTCCCAATACATAATTCACTGATTCATTTTTCTCTTCCAATTGCATGACATTGTGTTTCATGTAGGGTTCTCTTAATATTTTAATCTGATTTGGGCTTCCCTTCTGAGGCAACCAAAAATGTGACCAATCTAAAGCAAAATACCCGTTTAGTCTTGTTGACCAATCTTGATTCAAAATAAGTCCATAACCATCAGGTATGTCTACTACCACAATATCAATGTACTGACAAATCTTTTCATTTGAAGATAATTGAATCAGGACATCCTCCATTTCCTGACTACTTTCACATTAGTCATGTCTAATTGAGTAAGCTCCCAGGTAGTAGGTTTAGGCTGTCCATTAATATTTTTGCAGATTGCAAGTGGCATAACATTTACTGATGATCCTGAATCTACCAAACAATTGTGCACATTATGGTTTAAAATCTCCAAATTCAGGAGGAATGGTGGGGTTTTAAACCTAGTATTAACTCCCACACTTGCTTCAACAATTTCTTCTATAGGTTGGTTGTTTGTGGGAAGCTCTTCCTCTGGTACTTCAGGTGTTTTGAGATTTTCCTTGACCTTACCCACTTTGTCTTCAATAGGCTTAGCAGGCATGTTGACTTGTTTTGGATTTTGACTGTTAATAGTAAGTTCAGGAATTTTATCATCTGTGTTTTTCTTCTATAGTTTCTTTACATTCTCTTGCAATTTCTTGATCTTTGGGAATATTGAATTGTATTTATTCACCAAATTATGGATTCTTGTTGTCACAGTTGTTTCCAATATCTCCTCATGTTTTAGAGTACCTTCTTCTGTGTCAGAAAACGAGATGCAATCCCATAATACCAAAGCATCATTATCTTATTTTTCTGTGGATTTACCACCCTTTTCTTCTTCATCATTAGCCTCTGTTAATTTGGAATCCAGCAGCTGATTCATCACTAATGTCATTGAATTTATCCATTAAGGACAATTTTTTTCAGAATGGGGCTGCTAGTGGAAAGAGAAAAAGTTATCCATACCTACCTCCGTTAATTTCATTGATGCAGGAATGTGTGGAGGAGGTTTAGACTGATTGTTATCCTCTCTTCTCTTGTAGTAAGGCTTATATGCTTTTTGAGCTTCCTTTTCATTTTCCAAATCTATTATTCTGTTAGAAAGTTTCTACATCATCTTTAACATTCCTTCAAAATCATGTGATTGCTCCTCTTTAGGCTTAGACAGTAATAAGGCTTTCTTTCCAAAAGTTTTCTCTCCTAACTGCTTAGGATAATCTTCTATGCTTTCTTTTTCCGCTTCTACTCTCTCAACCTCTTCATAAGTCTCTGATAATGTAGGTTTAACTTGAGCCTTTGCAAACATGGCCAAGTCAGGCCCCAAAGATGAAGTATAATACTCAATCAAAACTTTATTAGAGGGCTTATTAGTTGCAGAGAAATTTTTAAGATAAACAACAAACCTTTGGGTAAAACTATGGACCTTTTCTTTTCTTTCTCTCTTTAAAGCGCACAGTCCTTTCATGAGAGCTACATGAGTCTTCTAGGATGCATATTTGCTTCTGAATATCCTTTCAAAAGTATCCTAATCTAGGATTGAGTTTGCAGGTAGACCAAAATACCATGAGGCGGCTGCTCCTTTAAGTGTATGTGGAAAAAATATGCAGACTACATCTTCGTGTTCTCTCTTCTATGGCCAAGTAGAAACTTTGCAAGTGATCATCTACTAAAATATTTTCACTTGGGTCAAATTTGGGCAACATTTTCTCAAAATCCTGAGGTAAGTCATGCAAAGGAGGTGTTAGGTTAAAAGGTGATTTGGATTTCCAAGCAGGTGGTGGATTTGGTGGGTTAGGTGGTTGATTAGCGTTTACGCTTGCCATGAGTCTGGGTGGAGAGTGAGGTGGTGAATGAATAGGAGTATTAACAGGTGAATCGTAAGTTGTGTTTGGTCCCACTTGATTCAAAGGATGAACAACTTCCTGTAAGGCTGTTTCTACCAATTCTTCCAATTCTCTAGCCAAAACTGAGTCTTCCAATATAGGACAATCTTTTTTATTATACTCTCTTCTGGGTAAATCAAGGATAATCGGTAATCCTCCAATACTTTTCACATATTCCCTAGTATGTCTTCTCAGATCATTAACTACTTTGTTGTTTACATAATACAAATGTTCTTTACCTTTCTCCTCAGGAATCGGATTAGGAAATAAACTGCTTTCAAGACTATCACTGGTGGAGTAATTTCGAGGAAATGGGTTTCCTCGGCTAGCCATGCATTGGCTTCCCTCCTTCTAGCACCAAAAATTGTTGAGGCTTGGAAAATCATAGGAGACAACAGCAAGGGATTCTCCCCAGTAAATGTTCCCAACTATCCCGTTACTGTTTGGTATAGGGAATCCATCCGGTTTACGGTCCGGCTATCATAGGTCAAGTAACCAAAATAAATGGTTTTACCGTTTACAGCCCGGTCCACTGTGTATCTTTTTTAGTTTTTTAGTTTTAAGTATGAGATGCAAATGCCTATCTAAAATGCAGATTGATAGAGAATACAAGGAGTGGTCACAATGTGATGCACAGGTTCTTACCTCTCGTCTTAACTCTCTCGCATCTAAATCACACATAGCAAGAAAACTAAAACTAACTTAACTAAACTGTCCCTAGGGAGTGAGATTATCATTTAATGAGTAATGTATTACTGTTCATGCATTAAGAAAAAATCACAGGTAGTTCTTTATTTCAAAACACATAAACATGAATAGATATATGAACAATAAGATCGCTCATTGTTTATGGAAAGCATTTATTACTCATAGTGGAAATTCCATAAAATAAACTAGAGAGCATTCATACAAGAACATAGGTTCAACAAGTTAGAATGATCTCACAGTTAATAGACAAATCTGAAAATGAAATAGTTCCCCTTCAACAACATCCATTGCACAACATTTGAACAATCCACCAAATCTTTCTCCAACAGGAAAAATTGTAATTATCTATTGCAAAAGGAAATAGTTATTCTTACAACATGTTCTTACAAGTATAACTAGGAAAAGTCCTTTCCCTTATCAAACTATCCTATATTTATACAAAAAGCAAAACTTTTGGGCTGCCCCAAATAACACTTGGGCTTCCCCAATGTTTCAACTCCCAAAATTTGTCCTAGAGTGAGTGCTCATAAATTTTACAATATTTAAAACAAAAACTAATAAAGAACTGCTAAGTAGAGGGCCCCACTTGATCATTTAAGAACTTTTTCCATGCTTGGGCTTCCTTTGCTATGCTCTCAAATTCTGAAGGTTCAAGAAAACGTATATTGATTTCATACTTGGAAGCCTAATTTTTAACTACTTCGATTCTGGTTGGGCTTAAATGCAGCTGATCTTCAAGCAAATGGATTTTGACTACTGCATGAGCTATGGCATCTTTCAGGATCTGTTCATCCAAGTTTTTGACTTGTTGTATCTTCTGCTCATCCTCTTGATACCTTCTCTGTAGCATTTCTGTGAGCAACTCATGCTCTGGTAATGCCTCTAGTCTTTGTTCTGTAGCAACTTGACATTTGTTGTAGGTGACCAACACCCTTCTATAGTATTCAGTACAAGCTCCTCTTGTTTTCTTCATAGTTTTCTTGAACTCCTCTACTATATTTATTGCAAATTCTAACAAATCGTAATCCTGATTTAAGCTATGTTGATATTTCACTGGTAAATATATAGGAATTTCTTCATTGATATCTATCCTTACTATCCTTCCAGTCAGGACTTCCAAAATTTCCTAAGACCTATCTACAAAATATGAGGTAGTCTCCAAAATTTCCTCCAATCTATTATCTATCTGCAATTCTTTACATCTTTCCTCTTCAATAGACACCTGCAGTTGGTGCATTCTTCTTCGTTGGGCTAGGACATGCTCCTTTAGAGGCTGGATATTAGTTTTCTATTCACTAGCATCCTTCAGTGATGTTTCTAATGAAGTAATATGTCCTTCAAAATATGCCACCTGCACTTGGAATTGCTTTTATTTCTCTTCCATAGTAGCCCTCTGTGCCTCCAACTGCACCACTTTGCTTTGCAGTTGGTCCTTTTTTGCACTAAGAGTTTCATATGATGCTTTGAGTTCATCCTTTTCTATATTTAGCACTTGATATTCTTGCTGTAACCTCTACAATTTTGCTAGGTTATTCTGAGAATCCTTACCTATCCTTTCCATGTAAACTTCCAAAGTCATCTTGTTTGCTTGAAGAGTCTGAATTTCTGCTTTTGAAGTCTTCACTTCATTTTGCATGTCTTCAAATTTCCTCTTTAGTTTATAATCTTCATTTCTCTACTTCTTCAAAGTTTCCTTCAACTGAGCTGCATTCCTTTTCGACTGCTCCAGATCCATCATTAGTCTATTTACATTATCTTCAGTGGCTTGTGTCAATGCCACTCCATCTCTTGCTGTTAACATCAGATCTGCATCTATCCTGTTCACCAAAGTTTTATCAGTGACCATCATGCCTAGTTGTCCCCCTGTTTCAATTTTCCTCTCAGTCCTTTTGACAATCCTATTTTTCTCTTTTTCATAAAAAATGGTGCTAAAATTTGGGACTTCTTCTCCTTTCTTCTACACAAACGGTATCAGATTCAATTCAGAGAAAAAAATTTGTCCTATATTGCTTCTAGAAGTTGCAGCAGGCTCCTGGGAATCAAGATTATCTTGTCCCTGCCCCTGATTTGTCTGTACTTCTTGAATGTCTATTGGGTCAGTAGTTTGCTGGTCTGTTGTAGATCTTGTCAGCTTCAGACCTTCATCTTATTTTTGTTTCTTCTTCATCTCTTCATCTTCTTTCTTCTTTCTTTATTCTTCTACCTTGTTTGCATCTTCCTTTGCACTCTTTGCTACTTCTTGTTCAACTTTATTTCTTTCCTCCTCTTCACTCTTTAACCAACTTTATGCCTCTTGTGCTAGCCTCCTAGAATCCTCTTCCCTTTTCTTGGCCTCCTCTTCTTCAGCTTTCTTCTGTGTGGTTTGGCCCTTACTGCCTTTGATAGTAATTTTCTGCTTAAATATTCTCTTCAATGCAGTATTATTCCTTCCATTCCTGAAGATTTTCTCATCCTTGTCCCAGAAATTTGCATATTCAAAATGAACATTTGCTTCTTTGCAATGCTCTACAACCTTCTTTTGGGAGTCATTTCTGTGGAAGCTCATATCCCCAAAATGAAACTGCTCCAACTCTTGTAAAAATTCAGCAGCTCGTTTAATATTTGTAAACTTATAATTCCCTATCCAAAAAGGGATAGCAGGGTAGGCTTCTTTTTTATGCTCAAACATGAAGCTTCCTACACCATCTAGATAAACTTGCCTGACTGCTTCTTTATGCACTACATAATCAGTGGCATACTGGAGTAGTAGGGAAGGTGCTCTAGAGCAACCATGCATTCTGATGTACATCCCTTCATCAGTCAAATAATAATTTGCATGCTCCTCGATGACTTTAAATGCCTCCTCAGACATACAATTGCATTCTATTAGGAAAATTAAATTATAAAAATGTAATAAAATGTTCACATATCTCTTTATAGTGGCTGTAATATTTATGTGCCCAGAATAGTCTGTACGCAGTGTACACAGGGGTTCTGTCCCTGTCCCAATTGCATCTTAAGGTTGGAAATGGTAGTGTACATAATATACATTCCACTAGGATGGAGCTCATATAGAACTCAGACTTCTTCTGGGACACTCCTGCCAAAGCTGAAGATATGCAAGCTAAGAGGCTGTTGGACACAATGTTTTCCCAGTTGAATACAGTCCCTTGGGTGGCTAGATAGAAAATAATGGGAATCCATCCCAACTTGAAACTTTTTCCATGAGCTCTCCCAAACACCTTGTTCAACATCAGTGCTATAAACCTATAAGGAGTCCGAAGAGTGGCTATATCATACTCTCCTGATGGCCTAGTTCAAAAATTCTTCCCAGGTATCGTCATCCTCTTCACTGTTTCAACCAAGTCCAAGTTTATTTCCTTCTGCCAACTTTCAGTTAAGTATACTTGGGCAGGAGGTAGGTGATAAGCCAGTGAGACATAAATAGGACTGTAGGCCACATAGCCCTATTTGGAAGCATTGGCTAAAATCATTGTGGTCGCATTATCCTTAGGTAGAATCCAACTGATTACCTCTAAGCATGGGAACAGTTCAAGTCTTGTGGCTACCTTCATAAGCGCTGACTTCTCTATGTTGGCATATATGGTCAATTCTTCAAATCCAGCATTAGGTACATTTTGATTTGAAATCATCCAATATATGTCACCCCACTTATAATCAGGCTCTACCCTAGTGGTAGCTCTAGTGTCTTCATAGATATATTCCACCCCGGTAACGATTTCCACATCAGTTTCTCCTTCAGCAACAAGGGCCTTCTTCTTCTATCTCTTAGACATGTCTCATTTGAAGAAATTGCCCTGTCATAAACCAAAATGCATTTAGGTTGTTTGAGATTTTAATTAGTATTCAAAGAATGAAGAAAAATTGTATAAACATTTACCTCTTCCATATTTGCAACAGCTAAACCTATCAGAATGCAAATGCAAAATCAGGAATAACTAGCAAGAAAAATTCTGAAAATTGCTAATTCTGAAAAATCCTAAGTCCGTCTGCAACTAGCAATAATCGTGATTGACAATACATCACCTAAACAAAAATTGCAATCCAATTCTTTGCCATAATGAACCCTCATATTCAGTAATTGAAAATGCACGAAACAAAACCCTCCGATGTTTAGAAAAAAAAGGGGAAATGCCTATGACGAAAAGAAACTGAAACTTCCCCCCTCCCCAGAAGACCGTAAAAAATCCCACAAAAATTGGTGCAGACAGTGTAACGCTTGTCTACACCAACCCCCTAATCCTTCAGATGGGGATCAAAACTCCATAATGGATCACACAAGCTCAAGAAACAAAACCCCCCTCGTACATACAGTGAAATTGACTGCTACCCCATGCCGTAAGGATAGAAATTAGACTTAGACGACCAACTTCCAAACGGCGGGGAACCTATAACCAGAGGACAAAACCCTAGTTCCTAAAACAACCAGTAAAATCAAAGAAAGGAGAACTATGGTTTTCCTACCTAGTAAAATAGACGCAGTCGATGGGATGGCATGAAAAATCCACGACAGCGCTTCGAATGAACGGAGTCCCGATAGCTAAGCATGGATGCACAGTTCGACAGCGAGGATGGAGGCAGACGTGAATTCACAAGGGTAAGAATAAAATAATAACCAACCCAATATATATATACCTTGGTGAAAAACAAATCATCAGGAAAACCTTCATCTATGAGCGGAAGAACTAAGGCTTTGGGCGGCTAATTCATTAGGGAGCCGCAACAGCAGGCGACGGACAAAGTATGGGTTCCGCGACCAAATAAAATATTGATGAAATAAAAATTAGAGACTACAGCATCAGAAATTGGAATGACTATAGCATCGGATGGTTAGTTGAGAGAGGAGCCGCAACGGTGAAAGCTGCATGGACTAAGGGTTCCGCAATAATAGAAAACAATCGATGAAAATCAAAACATCGGCAAAAAATAGAACAACCATGTTGGATGGTTAGTCCGCTCTGGAACTGCAATGACGGTATTCAAATAGACTACAAAATCTGTGGCAACCAAAAAAATTAGTGATTGGAACACCTAAAGACTAATCCCTGGATCAAATTTCTAACATAGTTCTGATAGCCAAACGAGCAAAATCAAAGACCCCGCGGGATCCGCAAAGATAAAGGCTTCCGTCGGAGTGCTTCAAATCTACCATTCGAAACGGTGGCCACACAAAGGACTTATACTCTGATGGTGATGAGATGGGTCATTTGTTAAGTAAGCTTCCACAAGGGCGGCTGTGTAGATGACTACAGCCCCGATTCACAGTTTGATAAGCTTTTGACAGCGAAAAGAAAATCATCCATAAGTCAAAACATTAGTAGACAAAGTCATTCAACAATTTACATCAATTTAACCTCAAATATCGAAATCTGTAGTAGAGGACAACAAAGTTCATCCATCAAAAGCAAATCCAGGCAAGATAAAATTAAAAGGAGGGTCCAAAATTTTTAGAAATTTGGGAAAACGTTGCAGCTGCAACACCTGCAAACTTTTCGCCGGAAGAATGATGCAAATTACAATTACATGCATAAAACTACCTCATTATTGGAGATACTTTATATCATAGAGGGGTAGACTCTATTTTGTGTCGATGTATTACCCACGAAGAGGCCGATATTGTCCTAAATGATTCCCATAGCGGAGCGTGTGGGGGTCATTTATCTGGGTGAGCAATGGCCTAGAAGATCTTATGTGTCGGTTATTTCTAGCCCATGATATTTAAATATTGTGTTGAAGTCATGAAGCACTATCATCCTTGTCAGCTTTACACCAGAAAGATGCGGTCGCATCCTTCTCCATTATTTCTCGTCATATTAGTGGGCCCCTTATTGGGGCGCGCACCTTAACGGTCCTTAACTTTGGTAACTCCACGGTTTTTATGGAAGCTTGGAAGCGGAGTTACGACTCAAAATAGTCTTAGGGGTGTCAGGGTTAAGTCAAAGCCCTCTTTTTGTAATCAAACCATGGTTTAAGTCCAGGGTTTAGGGTTTGAGGTGCCCATGGTTTCAGCCCATGGTTTTGTAATAAGTGCACTGTATAAATAAGCACTCTTGTAAAGGAGTCAATTTAGACTTTGATGTAAGATGAATTGATGCGAAGCTAAGGCTAGTTTTGCAAGAAAGGTTAAGTCCCAGCTGTGTGTGTGGATGACCTCTGCAGTTGTGTGCACAAAGGGTTTTTGGGTGATTAAGAAGATCTGCAGCTGTGTGTGCAGAGATCTGCAGCTAAGTGCACAACTTTAAGGAATTTAAGGGATCTACAGCTGAGTGCGCAGATCAGAACTGTGGGTTTTGTAAAGAGTTGAATAAAACACAGTTCTATGGACATAGCCCCTAAAATGGAGGTGAACTATGTTATATCTTGTGTTTTGGTTCTTTTGTGTTGTTCTGTTATGTTCTTTTATGTATTGATAATTATATAACTGATAAATAAGATCACTGCTAAATACTAACTTCGTTGTGAATTCCCAGTTAAGGGTTAAGCAAGACAATGTTTGTTTATCTAACCGTGAATCTATATAAGTGAATGTCGAAACTCTGTATGGTATTATTATTATTTGTTAAAGGCTAAAGGTATAGTAATATCCCTCTTCTGCTTGCAGAAACTTGATTCTGCGGCACCCCATAGCTGTTTCGGGTGAGACTGCAACCTGCTCGCAGGTTGTTGCTGAAAGGGCCAACACTATGGGTCTTTTGTTGGTGCGAAGACAAAAGTATAGAACCCGAGTCTGCCCTAAGCCCAACAAATTGGTTCCGTTGCCGGTTGAACTCAGTATCTGCTCAAGAGGGGTTTACATTGTACCTAGCGGGCTATGTTTTGGAGACCCTCAGTGAAAGAAATCGGTGATTGGATTGAAGAGACTAATCTGAAATTTGCTGAACAAGAGAACAAAGATCCGCGTCATAGTGCAAGCAACTTTTTACAAAGGTATGTTTTTTCTGATATTTATGAAATTTTCTTTGGTATTATCCACATAGAGTTGCACCAGTGGTTATCTAGGTTGACAGAGAGAAGGAAGAACTTCCAAGAAGGTCAGAATATTGAGAATACTGAGTATACCCCCGTAAGTCTAGTAGACTCAGAGCCCGAAGAAACCCCTTCTGTTGGAAACCCTCCAGTAACCCCGCAGCGAATACATGTTATCCCTGAGAACCCATCACAGTATGAAAGTAACCCTATCCCAAGTATTCTTGTCGTAGGTCAGTCTACCCCAGTAAGTTCCCCCCCCTACTACCAGTCCCCTTCCACCCTCCCCTAGATCCACTATGACCCACATGAATGATGATATTAAGCTCCTTGTTTTCAAAGGAACTGGATCAGAGGATCCAGACTAGTTTTGGTTCTTATGTGAAGCCGTGTGGACTGCTAAAAACATTACGGATCAAGATATAGGAAGAGCGCAGCTCGTTACTTCTTTTAGAGACCGAGCTCTGACCTGGTTCATGAAGTTTTCTAGTTCTCAGAACCATGTCTTGGATGATATTAAAGAAGCAATGATCAAAGAGTTCAAGAAACCTAAATCAGAGTCACAGTGTATAACTGAACTGAAAGAGTTTCAGCAGAGGCGAGGAGAATTAGTTTGGGACTTTGATTAGAGTTCAAAGTTCTACTCGATCAAGTTAAATTCACTATTGGACTAGCGAAGCATAAGGAATGGTTCATTGCAGCGTTGTTACCACATATTAGGATGCCCTCATGCAATAGAAGGTTGCTGATCAGCAAGAGGCTTTGGAAATTTCTATGAAGCTTGAAACCGCTCCTGTCGAAGATAATTCTAGAATAGCTGAAATACAAGTGCAGTTGGCAACGATGGCTCTGGAGCTTCGCGACATGAAGAAAGGGAAATCCAGTCAAGAGGAGGTTTGGTGTACATGATGTCAGACAGAAGGTCATGACAAGGAACAGTGTCCTGCGGTAAGAAATTACCTGAATACTGGTGCGCCAAACCTGTTTAACCCTCAAGTTCTATATTGTGAGATTTGTAGAACAACTGGCTAGCATCGACCTGAAGACTACTATCTGCTGTAGAGATATGTGCAAGTACCGAAGAACCCCTATTGCAAGTTCTGTAAGTCAATTGGACACAATGAAGATGAATGTCGTAGTTTTGACCTCATGAAAGAGTGCACCTACGATGCCTATAGGGTACAAAATGATGGACAAGGAAATGATGGATATGGTTACCATGGTAGTACATCAGGTAGAGGTACTTTTGGAGGTTGTGGTCGTGGTGGTATGGCTGGAAGAGGACAAGGCCAGGTTGTGTGTTATAATTGTAACCAGGGTGGACATCTAGCTAGAGAATGTCAAAACCCAACTACGACGTGTCGATATTGCAGAGCAGTCGATCATGTCATTGAGCAGTGCCCATAGCTGATAGCCAAGATTCAAGAAATAAATAGTGCTCCTAGTCAGAATATTCAGATGATTGCTGTGGAGCAACGACCTGTCCCAGCCATTAATGTTGTTACCAGGAGTGGAGCTACGATGCAAGTGAAGAATAAGGAGAAACAACCTGATGAGGCTTGGGTTCGTAAGTCCCCGGAGAAAATTCCAACCTTCGATATGGGAAGAGAAAAAGAGACATTTATGGAAGCCAAAAAATATTTTCTTGATCCAAGCACATCAGTAGCACCTGCATAACCACATCAGCAGCAGTCACAGTCTCAAGAAGGTTCAATGGATAAAGTAAGTACACTGTCTTCATTTTTACAGAGTTATATGAAGCTCTTAAGAAATCAGAATGCTTTAAATGAGTTGCAGAAAGTTATTGCTTCTTGCGAACCTCAGTGAAGCTCTGGTAATGAAAAAACTATTAATAGAGTCAGAAGAACGGGAAGAGAAATGAGATTGCATGCTCAGATAGGAGAGTATGACATGAATGATGTCATCTTGGACCTAGGATCAGAAGTAAATGTATTAACTAAGAAGACATGGGAACAAATGGAAAAACCTACCCTTGAATGGTCCCCTATATAATTGAGATTATCCAACCAGTAGAAGATTGTGCCCCTAGGAAGATTCCAGAGTGTCCCAGTAGATATTGATGGCGTCTGTACTTTAGCAGACTTTGAAGTCATTGAGACAATCAATGATAGCAACCCCTATCCAGCCTTTCTAGGTATTGAGTGGGCACTCGACAATGATGCAGTCATTAACCTTAAGAAGAGACAGATGAAGTTTGAAGGGAAAGGTTTGAGAGTCATAGTACCATTGGACCCTTCTCAAGGAGAAAGGTACACCGAGCCACTCAGAGATGAATATTAGGATGTTTTGGATTATATCTACAACATCACAGCTAAGGAACAAGATTATGTTGATCCTACTGCCGAAGGTATCATGGATTGGTAGTGTGACAGCTCCTGCATGATGGATTCAGATGATGGTTTAGAGCATTGGCATAATAGACTTTATGAACTACATGGACACTGATGTGCAAGAATTACCAAGTCTCTCAGGTGGCTTGGCTCACAGACAAGAGTCCTACCTACTTATGATGGTTTGATAGACCCAGAAGATTTTATTCTCCAATTCTCAGAGCAGGTACCAGATTCACAGAAAAAGGAGACTCTAGATTTAGTATTTAGAGCCACATCTGCTAGATGGTGGAATGGCCATAAAAAGTACATTCCTATTTGGGAATCTTGTCAAAAGTCCCTTCGCCTAAGATTCAGGGATCAGCCCCAGCAGGTGCGCAGTAGGTTTAATGGGAAGACTAGCCCCCAGGAACATTTGGAGCAATGCTACGAAGCCTGGAAGCATGTACCTCAAGAAGAATGGGTACATAGGTTTATTCACACTCTGGAACCTATAGCAAAGAACTGGTATGTGGAGGTTGAGCTTCTCCAGGATACTAAATAGCTGAGTACCAACTTGATTGGAAGGCACAAGAAGCTAATGCAGTAGAATGTTATAACCTCGTAATTGACGAGGATGACGATCCGCACAACATTGACATTCCTGAGTCAGAAGGACACTACAAAGTACATGGACCAGCAGTCAAAGCACCTGAAGTGACTCAGCCCTTGAAGATGCAGACTGTAAACATTGGATCAAAAGAAAAGCCTAAGTATGCTACCATTGGAGATTATTGGGATGAAGAAATGGTGAGCAAAGTGACCCAACTTCTCCATGAGTATCAGGACCTATTTTCGATAAAGTTCTCAGAGATGAAAGGTATCCTTGGTGATATAGGAGTGATAAAGATCCCTTTTAAACCTGATGCGAAGCCTGTGAAACAACGCCCTTATTGGTTGAATCCTAAGTATAAAGAAAAAGTTAAAATGGAGCTAGATAAGATGCTTGCTGCAGGAATCATTGAGCCTGTGGAAGAATCTGAATGGCTCAGTCCTATGGTGGTGCAAGAAAAGAATACCAAAGGAGAAATCAGAATCTGTGTTGATCTGAGGAAGCTGAATAATGCTTGCTTGCATGATCCTTTCCCTACTCCCTTTACATATGAAGTTTTAGACAATGTCGGAGGTCAAGAAGTGTACTCTTTTACTGATGGATTTTCAGGTTACCATCAAATCAGAATTGCTCCAGAAGATTGACATAAGACAACCTTCGCTACGGAAATGGGATCCTTTTAGTATACAGTTATGCCCTTTGGATTGAAGAATGCACCTGCTATGTTTTCTAGAGTAGTCATCTCTGCATTTAAGGAATTTATACAGAAATTCTTAGAAGTTTATTTTGATGATTAGACTATCTTTGGGTTACTAAAAGACCATATAGCTAGTTTAAGACTTATGCTGGACAAATGTAGACAGCATCAGATTTCCTTGAACTTGAAAAAGTGTATCTTTTGTGCACCTTTTGGAATTCTGCTAGGTCACATTGTATGTAAGCAAGGATTGATGATGGATCTTGCGAAGATAGCCATTATTGTGAACCTGCCACCTCCAAAGTCCGTTAAAAAACTTCGCACTACGCTTGGTCATACTAGATATTACAGGAAATTCATTAAAGGATATGCTCAGATTATAGCCCCTATGGAAAATCAGTTGCAGAAAGATATTAAGTTTGAATGGACACCTGAGTGTCAAGCAAGCTTGGATATTTTGAAGAAAAAGATGGTAACTGCACCTATCTTAGTATTCCCTGACTAGAATAAGGAGTTTCATGTGCATGTCGATGCATCCTCCATTGCTCTGGGTATAGTATTGGCTCATTCAGGTGAAGGTAATATTGATCACCCTATTTCTTTTGCAAGTAGAAAATTGTCCACAGCAGAAAAAAAATTATACTACGACAGAATGAGAAGGTCTAGCTATGGTTTATGCATTGCAGAAGTTTCGACATTATCTGTTAGGATCTCATTTTAAGATGTTCACTGACCATTCTGCTTTGAAGTATTTGGTTAACAAGCCTGTGCTAGGTGGAAGGATATGCAGATGGTTGATTCTATTTCAGGAATATGACTTTGAGATCATAGTTAAGCCTGGAAGACTTAACCTAGGGCCTGACCACTTGTCGAGGCTCGAGTCAGGAGAAGAGCCCACTAGTTTGGATGAAGGTCTTCCTGATGCCTAGTTGTTTTCCATCCAGATGGTTGATGACTATTTTCAGGATATTGTTTAGTACTTGTCTATAGGTTTTGCACCTGCCGAGATGACAACATAGCAGAAGAAGCAACTAGTGGTTAGAGCAGCTGACTTTACCTTAATAGCATGACAGCTGTATAAGATGGGACCAGATGAAATACTGCGCAGATGTGTCCTGGAGCACGAAAAGCCATTGATTTTGGCTGAGGCACATTCTGGAGCAGCAGGAGGTCATTATGCAGGAAAAGCTACAGCATAGAATATTTTGACAGCCGGATTGTGGTGGCCCAAAATTCATAAGGATGCAAGAGAATATTGCCACAGCTGCGACATCTGTCAGCGGACAGGAAAACCATCCAGGAGGGATGAGATGCCTCTAGTTCCACATGTAACTTTACAACCCTTTGAAAATTGGGATATTGATTTTGTTGGACCTATCAATCCCCCTACGAAGAAATCCGGAGCGAGATACATTATTACAGCAACTGACTACCTTACTCATTGGGCCGAAGCTCAACCAGTCAAGAAATGTAGTGCTACTACAGCTGCGAAGTTCATCTTCGATAACATCTTGTCAAGATTTGGGTGTCCTAGAATTCTTATGAGTGATCAAGGATCACATTTCCTAAATAAGACTATTGAAGTATTGACTGAAGAATTTCAAGTATATCATCAGAAGAGTACTGCCTATCATCCTCAAGCAAATGGAACTGTCGAAGCCTTTAACAAGATCCTTGAACACGCTCTGACGAAGGTTTGCAATGTTAATAGAAATGACTGGGATATTATAATTCCAGTAGTACTATGGGCTTATAGAACCACCTGCAAGAAGTTGATAGGACATACACCTTTTAGGTTGGTTTATGGAAAAGAAGCAGTCATGCCCATGGAGTACATTGTTCCTAGCCTCAGAATATCTGCTTTCATAGAGATGGATGACCCAGCTATGATGAAAGAAAGGCTGGCAAAGATACTAGAACTTGAAGAGGATAGATTCATTGCAGGGTTACAGCAGCAAGTGTAGAAAGATAGAGAAAAAGCATGGCATGATAGACACATTAAGAGGAAGCAGTTCCAGAATGGTGATCTTGTGCTTTTATATGACAGTAAATTCATGAAATTCCTGGGTAAGTTCAAGACACATTGGAAAGGACCATACATAGTGCAGAGATTTACCGATGGTGGTGCAGTCCAGTTAGCTAAATTGAATGGATACATTTTACTTTCCATGGTGAATGGAAGTAGATTAAATAAGTACAGGGACAAGTCGGGACCCCCTAATCAGAAGTAACAGCAAGAAGGAGAGTCTAAGTACCAAGAATAGTTGAAATTGGGTACTAGACTATAATGAAGCTGTTCTCAATGCTACGAAGTGCTGAAGATTGTCAAAGTTTGACGGTTGAAGTTTGGTTGCCGCGTGGGTCAGGATGGGTCGAAGGAGAATATTGTGTCGAAGGTACTCATTGAGGTGAAGCTGAAGTTAGTGGTTATGTCAAAAATGAAAGGTGTGTCACAGCCTAAAATGTGACTGATGGGACAAACTCAACTTGGCAGTGTCGGCACGAGAACTGCCTTAACTTCCTGTCATGATGAGATCTTGGGAAAATCTAGCGCCGTGTGGATAGGATTTACCGCTACTCCATCAGATTCAGAGTCATTAATGCACCATGATGACATATTTTGTTGCGAGATTCTATAAGAAGAGACATCAACCTTCGACTCCTGCATTGTGCACTTCTTTGAGTTTATAGTTAGCACCATGTCGAATGATCACAAAGTCCAGGAATTGTTACGAGAGTTCAGGGAGAGAGGTCTGCAGAACCTTATGAGCAATCCACCCTACAAGGAGACGTCCCCAGCACTGAAGCAGCCAATACAGACACGACCAACCAGAAAGAAATTTAAGGGAGAAGTTCGCTCTAAGCAGAATGAAGAAAGGCACAACCCCTCAGGAAAGATTCAAGAGGATCCTGAGATGTATCCTCCTGGCTTAGCAGAATGGAGGCATGCTATTTGTCTTATGCAAAATTACATTGGCATGCAATCCCAGGGGTACCACCTATTAAGGACCCAAAGTTGTGGATGGTCAAATGTTCGATAGGACATGAACAGAAGGCAGTTCACAGGATGGGGTCACTGACAGATTTAGAAGGCCCAATGAGTCCCATGACCATCATAAATATACAGAGATGTAGACGGATATAGAGCCTGACACAGTGCTAAAGGAGACCATAAAGGAGCAAGCAGCTGACGACAGCATGTATGGCTCCAGAAAGTAGTGCACTATCTTCGCCAACAAGATTCTACCACCAGAAAAGCAGTAGAGTGTCCCGGGACGGGACACTGGTGAGTCTTAGGGGCCTGTTGGGGCACGCACCTTAACGGTCCTTAACTTTGGTAACTCCGTGGTTTTTGTGGAAGCTTGTAAGTGGAATTATGACTCAAAATAGTCTTAGGGGTGTCGAGGTTAAGTCAAAGCCCTCTTTTTGTAATCAACCCATGGTTTAAGTCCAGGGTTTAGGGTTCGGGTGCCCATGGTTTCAGCCCATGGTTTTGTAATAAGCGCACTATATAAATAAGCACTCTTGTAAAGGGGTCAGTTTAGGCTTTGATGTAAGATGAATTGATGTGAAGCTAAGGCTAGTTTTGTAAGAAAGGTTAAGTCCCAGCTGTGTGCATGGATGACCTCTGCAGCTATGTGCGCAAAGGGTTTTTGGGTGATTAAGAAGATCTATAGCTATGTGCGCAGAGATCTGTAGCTAAGTGCGCAGCTTTGAGGAATTGAAGGGATCTGCAGCTGAGTGCGCAGATCAGAACTGTGGGTTTTGTAAAGAGTTGAATAAAACACAGTTCTATGGACGTAGCCCCTAAACTGTGGGTGAACCACGTTATATCTTGTGTTGTGGTTCTTTTGTGTTGTTATGTTATGTTCTTTTATGCATTGATAATTATATAACTGATAAGTAAGATCACTGCTAAATACTAACTTCACTGTGAATTCCTAGTTAAGGGTTAAGCAAGACACTATTTTTTTTATCTAACCGCAAATCCATATAAGTGAATGTTGAAAATTTGTATGGTATGATTATTATTTGTTAAAGGCTAAAGGTACAGTAATATCTCTCTTCTGCTTGCAGAAACTTGATTTTGCGGCACCCCATAGCTATTTCAGGTGAGACTGCAACCTGCTCGTAGGTTGTTGCCGAAAGGGCCAACACTGTGGGTCTTTTGTTGGTGCGAAGACAAAAGTATATAACCCGGGTCTTCCCTAAGCCCAACACCCCTTCACTAAGTGGGGGATAGATTACGTGACATGCAACCCAGTTTCGGTTGGGGGGCACAAATACATCATTGTCACTGTAGATTACTTCATGAAATGGGAAGAGGCAATTCCCATCTATAAATCTAACGGGGAAACTGCAACTTTTTTCATTTTCAACCAAATTATTGCATGTTTCAGTATTCCTAAATGAATTGTCACTGACTATGGCAGTCACTTCCAAAAAGGCATGATGACTGAATTGACCACTATGCTAGGGTTTAAACAAGAACATTCATCTTCTTTCTACCTGCAAGCGAATGGTCAAGTCGAGGTAGTAAATAGTACCTTGAAGACTATTCTCAAGCATACTATTAACGCATCTCGATCAAATTGGCACATCATGCTGTATCCTGCACTTTGAGATTATAGGACCAATGTGAAAACTTCCATAGGGTTTTCTCCTTTCCAACTCATTCATGGGATGGAATCAATAACCCCAGTTGAATGTGAAATCCCATCTTTAAATATTTCCATTCATGTTCTACCTAATATGACTGAGCGGGAAGAACATTTGTTACACTTAGAAAATCTAGATTAATAGCATAGGGATGCATTGACAACAAACGAGGCTCATAAAAATAGGGTCAAAAATCAATACAATAAATCGGTTAAACCTAGGATTTTTTCTGAAGGGGAGCTTGTCTTGGTTTGGGACAAAGACAAAGAACCCATGGGGAAAGGGAAATTCAGGTCTTTTTGGTTAGGACCTTATGTTGTGTCAAATGTATTGAAGAAATGTGCATATGAATTAACTGATTTTGAGGAAAATAAGTTGCCTGAGCCTAGAAATGGGCTCTACCTGAAAAAGTACTATGCTTAGGCTTAACACTTTTTTAAGTATTTTTATTCTATGTAAATTTATGTACAATAGTTCACCGGTTTTTGTTCTTATATCATCCACTGGTTGTTACAGATGTCTTCTGAGTGGTTTGTAGGTTTTGCAGATGGTCCTAGTCGTCACACTTGCAACCTGGATTCAGCCGCATGGGTTATTTACTCACCCTCAAGACAGCTAGTTGCCTCTGGAGGCGCTTGCCTAGTTCTTGCTACCAATAATGTGGTCGAGAACAGGGCCATCATTGAGATTTTAAGGGATTCCTTTTCATGAGGCATTACCCAGCTAGAAGTCAGGCTTGACTCTCAATTGGTAGTTTCCTAGCTCAATCGAGCTTATCAGGTGCGAAACCCTATTCTACTATGTCAGTTTATGCAAGTTAGGTTATTGGAAAGAAATTTTGATTTTATTACATTTAATCATATTCCAAGAAATCAAAATTCATTAAATGATGCATATGCGAATTATATCTTGGATTGGCATTTAACACATATTTCAAAAAAATACACAGCAGAGACATTGAAAAAACACATGTAAATAAACCGACAGTATATATATATGTCCCTATAGACAGGTTGAGTTTTTGATCCTCATATCCAGTCATAACTATATAATATACAAAAAATATACAAAATTTGGATCATAATCCATAAAATTCCCCTAGGTCTAATCTTGACCACCCTGGTCGTCCTAACCACCTTGGTCATCCTAACCACCCTGGTCACCCTGCTTATCCTGGTCATCTTGCTCTTGGGATTCTTCATCTTGTTTAGCTGCAGTAGCCTCAGTGACATCTATGTAAACAAGCATTGCTTTAGCTACCCTTCTCATAAGGCATATCCAGATAGGTGGGATACTAACCACTAGTTCCTGCATAATTGCAGGGATCTGCTCAATACGTAAAGTAAGTACTCTTTGGGTAAGCCTAGCCAACTTTCCCTCAAGAACCCTAATCAAACCATGATCCTCTCCTACCACTGGACACACATACATACGAGGATTCCCAACAAGGTGGACTGGTCCAATATCTACATTTTAAACATTTACAGGATTAAAAACTTGTATGCATATGTATATATGTTAATGATTAAAAATTCATAAAAAAATTTAAAAACTTGAAAAACCAAAATACCTGACGTTCCCCATGATCCTCTAGGAGGGAGGACAAGGTCATTGTCACCCCGAAAATCCATCCGAGCATATGGAAACTGCTCCAGTGCTGGTATCTATCGCTCCCACCATAGGTAGAAGTCATTATCATAAACACTTTGAACCAATCCACCGCCACCCTGGTGGAGGAATATTTATCCCCACCTACTCAGTCTAGGCTGACGGGGAGAGAAAACTGGTGAAGGAACTGCAAGGCTCAGACTAGGCACTCTCTCAAAGAAAAAGGCCACTAATATGCTAGAATAACCGAATTTTTTTCCATTGACCTCTCTTGAAGTCAGAGAGTTGCTTCTTCATCATCAGGATCACTCCCAAACACTAGTCAAATAAATCTCCCTGTAGACATTCCACCGCAATTCAAATTTGGTTTCGAGTTGCAAGATGAAGTGATGATGATCCTGCAACTCTCGCTATTGTGCTTACCAACACCTATAATGGCAAGCTGTGAATATGAAAAATAGGGATGTAAGTACCTTTCTTTTCAATACCAGGCACACAATAGGTGTCAATGTAGTTCGTAACACTTAGAAGGTCACCACCCCTGCCGGTGCCTTCCAAGTTGACAGGAGCTCCCCATTGTGACAAACCCGATATTAAAAATAGATGTCTTCTAGTGTAATCTATAGAATCTCACCTTGTAGGTCAAATGCACCTAGATCATGATAGGTGAGGTGAAAAAGAATTTAAGCAACCCACTTTCCCGCAATGCATGCACTGTGTTGCACTTTGAAGAGCATCTTGGTCCATGTCTTCATGTTCCCTCTCCCTCCACTCCAACAACATGTTTTATCCTATCAATAAAACCATTTTCAAACATTAAATTCATTCAAAAAACTTTGATTTTGGCCCTAAATATCCTTTTCCTATGTCGCGCAGTATACACGACTGTTCTTTGAACATGTCGTGTATCATACGCGGGTTGCTTTTGGGAAAGTCACGTATAAAACACGTGTCTAAGTTGCATACCCGTGTATACAATGAGACCTTCCTACAACCGGCTTAAAACATCAAATTTTACATAAGATTAATTTTTTTTTTGGATGAAATGAAAGAGCACGATGAGCTGATTTACCTGGCACTTGTGGATTTCAAAATCGTCCACTGAGTTGTCCACACCAACCAATTGATGGTAGAGGTAAAACTTGTCTATGTTGGGTAAAAAGATCAAATGGTGATTTTTGATTTCTATTTTGAACTATTTATAGAATTATTTTCAAAATATTGGTTTTTAACCTATAGTTTTTAATTTTTATCAAAATCAAACTAATGCCATGTCTTTTTTCCTAGTGTAATAGGTTCAAGGTCACTTAAAGTTGTTTTTCATTCATATAGGGTAGGATTTTGGTCATTCATATGCATTTTTGCATTTATACCTAATCCTCCTTAACCCTAGGATTACTACTTTTGACCACAGACTATGGTATTCAACCATTAGTACATTGTCTATACCATTGTTCTTCCATGGATAGGGATTTCTTTCCATGAGTACCCTATCTTAGAACACATTCATTGTCTTTTGGTACTCATGCCGCATTTGCTGTAGGTTCAGGGGAGCCTTCTTAGCTATTTTTCATGCCAAATTGAGTCTCATTTCGGTCTCTTTTTACAAGCTATCCCCTTTATAAGGCTCCCCACCCTTATTGAGTTTCTTTAGGCCCAAGTATAACTCCTTAAAATAGACTTGACTTATGAGTAAAATTGTCCATTCAGGCTCATTAAGAATATGTGAATGGGAATCCAAATTGGTGGTAGGTTATCTCTTTCTCGGACCACATGGAATAATATGAGAAAGGATCACTCTCTTTTCTATGGAATTGAGAAGAGTATTCTCAGGCATAGATTTATCGCTTTTCCGGACATGAGGGACTAAACTTACGGAAAAGGAAAGCCCGGTATGAGCTTAGTTTTCTCTTTTTCGTTCTCTGGACCTAAACATGAAAAAGATTTCAAGTGTACTTTATGACTTTGTCATGCTCATTAAACACCAAGATCAAAGCATCGAGTTTACTGTTGTAAGCCCCATTCCTCATAATCAAATGGATATTTTTGAGTGATATTGCTTTCCTTCACACTTGTAAAACTCAAGCTATATGTTGCTTTTGAAGGAGCATTAGGTAGGTGGTAATTTAACCTTTTTCGGACCTCCCCGACTAAGTACAAAAAATGTTCTCCTTTTCTTATTTGGAAGTTAAGAGAATTATTCTGAGGTATGTTTTATACTTTTTCAGCTTCAGGAGACTAAATTGGATGAAAAAGGACCCCCTTGGAGTCTTCTTTGGAGTTTTCAGACTCTCTAAACATGAAAAAACCAAACGAGCATGTACTAGTTCGGGCTCATAAAATCCACAAATAGGTAACATTATCAAGCATTATTCCCTCTTCTCTTCAAGCTTGTCAAAAATGAAGAGAGACCTGAGTTGACTTTCCTAGGCTTGTTAAAATTTACAGGAAAGATAAGGAAGAAATTTTCTTTTTGGGTTACAGTTGGTGGCAGCATGTCCTCCTTGAACATAGCACTCTCTGATTTTTCTAATACTCATGTCTCAGTGTACACTTTCAGTTCATATATCACTTTGAGCTTCTTACTTGTAACTTATGCTTGGGGAATCTGATCATGTTTCCTACATGATAGATAAGTGTAGTTGTATTATCTGCAAAGTTAAAAGCTACCTTGGGTCATCTTTGTGTTGTGTTCATTGTTCAAGTATTTATCCTTATTTCTGCTTATTATCCCGATTCCATCATTATCCTATCTGATATCATTTGTGTCTACCTTCCTTTATCCAATTCCTAGTCACTCTGGTGATCCATTGGAGGATCTATTTCCTTCCTCATCACAACATGGTTTCTGATTAGTACTTCTTGAAGACAAAGACCTAGATTTTTTTTACGATGATACCCTAGGATTCACTTTCATCATTGGTGAATTCCTTTGCTTGAATTGTCAATTATCACCTATTGATTGATAATCTGTTGAGTCCTATCCATGTTCAACTTTGACACATCTATTCACATGTCCTGGATTGTATTGGTTCCTTTGGATTTTGATAAATACCTTAGGTTCATATTTATAACCTAAGTTGCACAAGATTTTGTTGTGTTCACCTACACATCTTTCATATTTTGAAGACTCATCATTGTATATTGTGGCTTTGATCCACCTTTGTCATATACATGGTCTTGTACCCATATCATATGATGTAATAAAATATAGTAAAGGATCTTTTGTTCCAGTATATTGAACATGGCATCCTCATATATGATTTTGTATATGACATTGATATGTATTTGTTTCAAGTACTTCCTCTAGTTCCTTGGACTTTTGATTTCTCCAAGATAATGATTATAATGTATTTCAGCCATCGCTTCTCTCTGACCTCACATATTAGGGGGCATCTGTTATCATACAAAATGGCACTTCTCCGTCTGAGTACCGACATTCCTCATGTTGGTACACAAAAGGAAAAATTTGGATTGAAGTGGCCAAAACACTATAGATGGGCATGGCCTTTGATGCATTATCCTCAAACCAGCCTTATATATTTTTATTATGAGTTTTGGGTTGCATACGAGACTATATGCATTGCAACTCACGTATCATACATGAGTATTTGAATTGCAACCCGTGTATACTTGCATACACGAGTTCCCTTTGAGAAAATCACGTATCATACGCGAGTTTCCTATATTAATACCCACATATACCTTAATTCAACATTAAAAATATAAATCGAGATTAGATGAGATTAGTTGGGGCCTAATCCATAACTATCTTAACCATCTCAACCATCCCAACCTTCGAAACCACTCTATTTCCCAAAGTATAAATAGAGTCCTTGGGGTGGGGGCTAATCAATCAATTTTGGAGAGAAAAGTTATGTTGGTGGTATATCTTCAGAATCTTGGAGCAGCAGAACTCAGATTCCTTTGGTTGCATTGGATTCCTTGTGTCAGAAGTTGGGTTGTACTCTTATCTTATTCACCGCTTGTTAATAAACAGAATTATTCTTCCAATATTGCATTGTGTCTATTTCATTTATATTTGTTTTAATGAATATGTTTGATTATAGTATTTATATGCTTTTCATCTAACCTCTAATATATATATGCATGATATATTACTTGAATTATTTGTTCTTTGCAGGTGGAGAAGTGCATCCCTAGAAACTTTGGAAAGAAGTGGAGCGAGAGAAGATCAAGCTTGGATAAACCGTTGCTAATTGGGTAAGTCAAGATTTTCTTTCTATTCTCTTTCCATTCTCTGTAAAAAGTTGATTGTCTGTAAGTTAGTAGTAAGTTGGTAACCCCAAACCCTAGGTTACAAGGGTGTAATATCCTGAACAACAGAACTAGCGACTCCGCTAGGGTGTCGAGCCTGCTGTGGGTTTGTCCTGTAGGTGCTTTACCAGTATTTGCTCTGATTCTAAGTGTGGTCTTTTTATCTTTCCTTTGACATGCAGTATAGTGTGTCCAGATACTTTTACTATTTTTTCTTTGAAATTTTTTTGGTTGTATACGCGGGTTGTTGTTATACATATTCGTGTATAGCAACTTGTATATGTGGGTTTCTCTATAAGACAGTCGTGTATGGTACACGAGTTTCTCTATAAGAAAGTCGTGCATATCCTATAGCACCATAAAATTTTTGTTAGGGTTTGCATGTCCCTGTCTTGTTTGATATTTTCTGCTCAGTGGTCCTCTGTTGTTGGCATGATCCTGTAAGTCCAAAGTCTTGTATGCCATACTTTTTGCTTATTGTTAAGCCTTTGAGTTTTATTTGTTTGAATCTTCTTTCATCCAGTGAATTGAAGTTGGCCCTGCTGCTTGGTCTATAAGTTCAGTGCTATGTGTCTGGGCTAGTGATCAGGGCTTTAGATACCTTATGCTCTGTGCTGCTTTGTGTAGATCTAGTTAGTTACTTGTCCTTTAGTAAATCTAGTGGATTTTATTCATTAGTTTTCCAAGTCAGGTTTTTCACCAAGTTTTCTTCAAGTTTGGTTGAAGTTGGTTATTGTGGGTCCTATATACTTCATTTTTCTTTCTATATGTTGTGATTATTCAAACTCGCTCAAAACAGTTTGCGTTTAGATGCATTATAGTTTTTGAAGAATTTGAAAAAGTGAAGAAAAAAATATTATGCTTTTGCATTTAGTTGCACTTAGTAGTTTTCCTTTCAGTATTTTCAAATAAAATTTCAAAAATTATAAAAAGAAGTCTTAGTTTTTCTGAGACTTAGTTTCAATTTCATCAGCTTACATTTACAAAAAAAGAAAAGAAATTTGGTTATATAGTTGCAATTTGCTTTGGATTTTTCTTTATACACCATTTTTCTTTTTCTTATCGAGTCCATAATATCACAGTATTTCACGCCATTAACCTTATGACTAAGAACAACCCTTAAAATGAACGATATAATTTAAAATTTATTAGTAAGTTTTATTTTATGGGTTCATACACCAACTAGATTAGGCTAGACATGTGGGATAGGAAGTTTAAACTCTCCACAAGTGTTTAAATTTAGACATAGTTGGCCAATCAATAAGTAAACCCTTTTCTATGTTGATTGTCTCTGGGAAGCTCCTCTCAAACGGGAGTTAAGCACAAGGCCGCATGGAGGCTTGGATTGAGGAGATAACCCTCTGATTCCTTGTCAAAGCGTAGATCAAGGTTTTTGCACATATGGGGATTCTGTCTTAGATAGGGTTTCAGGCTTTGCTACCCTGCACATGTGTCCAAACCAGGATTACAACTGTCCCCCATGAATATCAATATAGTTGAGGTATCCTTTAATCTCTTCGACATCTAGGGTTCATACATAGGTACACTAGAAGGATATTTTTGGTTGGCCTTGGATGAGCTTGGAAGGTAACCATTATAGAAAGTGTGGGAGGGAAATGGGTGATTCCTCCACTTGTGCCTAAGAACATCTTCAAGGACACCAAGTAACTATCTCTTTTCTTTCTTCTGGAAAGCATATCTTATACCCCTTGTGTTTGTTGTGACTTTAGGAAATTTTGTAGTGAATTCTCTATGGTTTGTTTGTGTTTAGTCATCCTTAGGGTGGGAAGAGTCAATTTTTCAATCATGGAGGACCTACCTCTCAGAAGTAAAGAAGGTTGCAAAACCTTCCTCCACTTGTTACAGTGGAACCTCCACCGCCTCCTCAAAGGCGGAGATTATACATAGACGGTTCTTTCGAACCGGTAGGAATTAGTGAAGTTTCGAGTGAACCTGAACTTAGGAAAAACCAGGTTGATACAACCATAGTAGAGATAGACAACTTGCAGGATGATGAGTTTGTGAGAAAATTTAATTCACCTCTTACCGAACTAAACAATCCAGTGATAGTCCAGGTTAGTCCTTTCAATTCACCTGGATTGGCGTTCCTGTGACTAATGTCTAGTGTAGGACAAATTCCTTCTACCTCCACCTCAGTTGCTATGACCGAAGGGGTGCCACCTCCCCCAGTTGGTGCCCCTAGAAAAAATATACCTACTACTCCTTTAACTCCATCTAGTTGGGTGCTTCAACCACCAGCTGCAACAAATGTAATAGGCACTTCTGGTGGGGTGGTCACTGGGATCCCTAGTGTACCTTCTGCTTCAACTTATTTTCCACACACTACTCAGAGGTGTCCTGTTGGATCCTCTTCATTTGTCCAGGGTTTTCCTTTGAATGGGGGGCACATTCCCCCATCTGCTCCATATGTAGGTCCAACACCTGCATATGTAGGAGTGTAGTTCAGAAACACTAACCCTTCTGGTCAAGGTTTCCAAATGCTGGTTTCGACTCCTTTCATGAGCTCTCCTTTCTCCTTTTTTAGTGGAGGGATACCTTCTCCTATTTTCCAAACTCCACTCTCAACTAGGGCAGCCCGAACCTCATACACTGCACCACATATGAACAATCCATTGGCTTATGGGTGGAATCCTTTCCAAAGTGGCCTGACTACTTCACAACCAGTAGCTGGGGGAAACCCTGCATTCACATTTGGGAACTAGGGGACAAGTCCTTCTACTTCCCAAGCTGGTACTTTTCATGCTCTAGTTAGGCCCAAGCTTCCTTTCCTAGCAACATTGAATTTACCATATTTTTCCAAGCTAATGAATGACCCGGTGAGACATGATGCCTCATGGCCACCCGTTCCTACCAAGCTACCCTCAAATATCCCAAAATTCAAAGGAAAAGTTGGTGAATACCCAGGGGCTCATATCACCACCTTTCACTTGTGGTGCTCCTCTAATTCACTAAATTATGACACCATTTGGTTGATATTGTTCCAAATAACTCTTACTAGTGCCATATAAATGTGGTACATTGAACTACCCTCTGCTGCGCTTGGTAGTTTTTGGGACTTAGCCAATGTGTTCCTTAACCATTTCCAACTTCATGTCCGGTATAATGTCAGGATATAATTATTGTCCACCTTTCAACAGGACAAAGCCACTAATATTTTGGATCACATCCAAGAGTGGAGAAGGTGGAAGAGGCTCATTAAGGCCACTATCCCTCCTGAGTTTCTATTAGAATGGTTCCTTAAATCCTTATTGTCGTATATATATAAGGATTTATCCACTTTAGGAGTAACTAATGAGGAAGAGACTATCCTTAGGGCCCAACAGTTAGATTTGATGTATTATCAGTCTGGCATTCTATATGAAATAATCCCTGATGCACCGAGGCCAACACATAGTGTCGAGAAACCTAAGCCTTGACACCATGACAATGGTGTGGTTGGTTTAGTGTAATCTCCCACTGTAACATCTTTGGCTAAAAATCTCCATGAGTTGTCAGTCAAACATTATATGGAAGAGGCAACAAAGGCTTCCTCCTCACCCCAGAATGCAAATGTTTTTACACAATCCTCCCAAAAGCGAAATCAGCAGCTCAGTGGGAAAAAGAAAAAGTGGAAGAAAGGTGAGGGAAACCAAAACAAGCCAAAACCCACAAACAATGATGATGTGGGAAAAAAAGAGAATAAGAAGGTGAAATTTTCATGTAAGTTGTGCCATGAAGATCACCTAACCCATCAATGTCCCCTTATGGACCAAGCTTAGAAGCTACTCAAAAGTCAACAACTGGCTATCCTAAAGGATCCTTTTCCCCAAGGATAGAATTTAGCTTCAGCTTCAAATGTAGCAGGGGTCAGCCAAAATGCCCTTGACCCAAATTATATCAACATGGTTCGATCCCAAACATTACTCCAAACTAGGAACAAGAACTATGAGATGGAGGCTCCGGAGAAGGGTAATTCTACAGGTGAAACTTATAACCCTCTCACAATTGAAAAACCTACCGAAACTATGCCCAAGATATTGAAAGGTGTCTTCAAGAAAAAAATACACAATCCTAATGCTAGGGCTGGAGCCAATTACTCTGTAGTTGAATATTTATCCCAAACCTTTTGTGCAATGTCGGCTTTATAGTTGTTACAGAGTTGTCTCGCCCAGCAAGATGCGCCCTTAGTAGCCTTAGGTAGTAAGGATTCATCGAGCATGATGGAAAAGTTTAATTTGTCTAATGTCAAAATTCTCCTGCCATATCATGTAACCTTATCGATAGATGTCATCCATGGTAGAAAAAATATTAGAAGAGAAGTTGTCAATGAGGGTGCTTCTACATGTGTCATGTCCTTGTCTTGCTGGAAAGCTCTGGGGTCTCCAAAGCTAGTTCCATTGAACACCCTACTTTCTGCTTTCGATGAAGGGTCATTTCTTCCACATGGTATCTTACTAGCTTTCAAGATAAAGTTGGCAGGGAAGGCAGTGTTCATTGAGGTAGAGGTGATTGATGCACCATTGGATTATAACTTGCATCTGGGGAGAATTTGGACTTATTCGATGTCCGCTATTGCATCGGCCATTATTCGGGTAGTAGTGTTTCTGCATGAAGGGAAGTTGGTTACTGTAGACCAACTAAGTTTTACTCAGAAGGGCCACATGGAAATTAATAAGTCCACCGTGCCATTTGTTGATTAGGTTAAACCTACTTAAGAGAGATTAGGGGTTGGAATGTATTCATCATTGATGGCACATTCAATTTTCTAGCTCCGATTAATTAGATAGGTTCTACTAGTGTAGGGAAGTCTATTGCAATGGTTGTCAATAGAATGGACCCTTGGGTTCTTCCTTCCTGTCATGAACCTGAAGTGCCCTTATTGACAGCAAAAGTAGCTTATCAAGCTATCATTCATACCGCTGTTGATCCCGTTCTAGTCCCTCTCACAGTCTCAGAGGAGCCGAAAGAAGCCTATCTGCTTGTTTGGGCAGAGAACTCTTTGCATACTGAAGACTACTTAGATATGGATTTTCCATCTAACGAAGCCATTCTGGAAGCTATGTGCAGATGAGATAATATCTATGAATATCTTAACCATCGATCCTATTTTCTTCCAGATTTAAGTAGGATTGAAAATCAAGAGTTCCATATGAGACTGGCAGGTGATGTTGATACACTGATTAATCCCTTAGCTAGGGAGCGAATATTTGCCAAGGGGAATATGGCAAACATTTCCATTACTATTTCTATCAACATCTCTGCAAACCCAAACATTGTGGAAAATGAATATATCGGTGCAAGATACCCTCCAGAGGAGATTGCTATCTATACAACCTTATTTAAGGAATCCCACGACGTGCACTGATTAATCCCTTAGCTAGGGAGCAAATATTTGCTGAGGGGAATATGGAAAACATTTCCATTACTATTTCTATCAACATCTCTGCAAACCCAAACATTGTGGAAAATGAATATATCGGTGCAAGATACCCTCCGTAGGAGATTGCTATCTATATAGCCTTATTTAAGGAATCCTGCGACGTGTTTTCCTGGTCATATGAGGAGATGCCAAGCATAGATCCATCTATATTCGAACATGAAATATGAACCTATCTTGATGCCAAACCAATGTAACAAAAACTTAGACTTGTCAATATACGTAAAGCGACAACTGTTAAGGCTGAAGTTGAAAAACTGCTGAAATTTGGTTTCATTTACCCGATAGCTTTGATAGAATGATTATCCAACCCTGATATTGTTGACAAAAAGAAAGGGATGATACGCGTTTGTACTAACTTACGCGATTTAAACAAAGCATGTCCTAAGGATAACTACCCCACACCATTCATAGATAAAATCCTTGATGCTTGTGCAGGGAGTGAAGTCTTTTCATTTATGGATGGTTTCTCTAGGTATAATCAGATTCAAATTAAACCAGAAGACCAACATAAAACAACTTTCATTTGTCCTTGGGGTACATTTGCATACAAGAAAATGCCTTTTGGATTGAAAAATGCAGGGGCTACCTTTCAACGGGAAATGAATTTTTCCTTTCATGACATCAAGTCTATTGTCGAACCCTACCTAGATGATCTTCTAGTACATTATCGAAAGAGGATTGATCACCCAGATCACTTGCGTTTAATTTTTGAAAGATGTAGAGATTATAAAATACGTTTGAATCCCAACAAACATGTTTTCAATGTTGATTCAGGTAGGTTGCTTGGGTTCATTATTTCTAACAAAGGTATTCAGGTGGATCTTTTCAAAGTCGAGGCCATAGTGAATCTACCTCCTCATCGTTCCATCAGGAAGCTTCAAAGCCTACAAGGGAAGTCCAAATTCCTTTGACGTTTTATCATGAATTATTCCAAGATCACTAAAGGTTTCATGTGCCTATTGAAGCAGAACACCCCATTTGTATGGGATGAAACCGCACAACTTGTGTTTGAGGCATTAAATAAAGCTTTGTTGTCGACACCTTTACTGTGCTCACCAGATTACTGTCGAGATTTTATATTGTATCTAGCCGCGTCTGAGTCGACCATAGGGTTAGTACTAGTCTAGGAGGATGATAAGCTCCAAGAGCATGTCATCTACTATCTCAGTTGTGCTTTATCTGGCCTTGAACTTTGGTATTCCCATGTCAAAAAGTTGGAATTAGTAGCTGTGTATGTTGTTCAGAGGTTTCGTCACTATATCTTACTGAGGACTACGACAATAGTGGTGGATGTTAATCCTTTCTAGCATGTTTTGTCCTGAGGGATAGTTGGAGGAAAATTCAACAAATGGATAGTCATTCTCTAGGAGTTTGACTTAGATTTCCAATCTTCCAATTCCAAAAAATACTTATTTTGTTGTGGAGCTCATTGCAGAATTTATGGTTGAGGAAGATGTAGCCATTGAAGAAGAATCATTCCTAGATGAGAACATATTTTTTATTTCCACCTCTGATCCTTGGTATGGAGATATACTTGTCTATCTCCAGACTCTGAAGTGCCTTGCAAACGTTTCGTGGGAAGAACGGTGCAAGTTACGCTTACATGCAAAAAAGTACCTCATTATTGGAGATAATTTATGTCATAGAGGGGTAGACTCTGTTTTGGGTCGAAGTCTTACCCACGAAGAGACTGATATTGTCCTAAATGATGCCCATAGCGGAGCATGTGGGGGTCATTTATATAGGTTAGCAATGGCCCAGAAGATCTTACGTGCTGGTTATTTCTAGCCCACAACCTTTAAAGATTGTGTGGAATCCATGAAGCGTTGTCATCCTTGTCATCTTTACACCAGGAAGATGTGATCACATCCTGATCCATTATTTCTCGTCATCTCAGTGGGCCCCTTCACTAAGTGGGGGATAGATTACACGACGTGCAACCCATTTTCAGCTGGGGGGCACAAATACATCATTGTCACTATAGATTACTTCACGAAATGGGCAGAGGCAATGCCCACCTATAAAACTGATGGAGAAACTGTAGCTTATTTCCTTTTCAACCAAATTATCGCATGTTTTGGTATTCCTAAAGGGATTGTCACTGACCATGGCAGTCACTTCCAAAATAACATGATGACTGAATTGACCACTATGCTAGTGTTTAATAAGAACATTCATCTTCTTTCTACTCGTAAGTGAATGGTCAAGTTGAGGTAGGAAATAAGACCTTGAAGACTATTCTCAAGCATACTATTAACTCAGGCCAGTCAAATTGGCACATCATACTGTATCTTGCACTTTGGGCTTATCAGACCAATGTGAAAACTACCACAGGGTTTTCTCCTTTCCAACTCATTCACGGGCTAGAAGCAGTAACCCCGGTTGAATGCGAAATTCCATCTTTAAAGATTGCCATTCATGTGCTACCTAATAGGACTAAACTGGAAGAACATTTATTACACTTAGAAAATCTAGATGAAAAACGTAGAGATGCACTGACAGCAAACAAGGCTCATAAAAATAGGGTCAAAAATTAGTACGATAAATCAGTCAAACCTAGGATTTTTTCTGAAGGGGAGCTTGTCTTACTTTGGGACATGGACAAAGAACCCCTGGTGGAAGGGAATTTCAGGTCTATCTGGTTAGGACCTTATGTTGTGTGAAATTTTTTGAAGAAAGGTGCATATGAATTAACTGATTTCGAGGGCAATAAGCTACCTGAGCTTAGAAATGGGATCTTCCTGAAAAAGTACTATGCTTAGGCTTAGCACTTTTTCTTGTATTTTTATTGTATGTAACTTTATGTACAATAGTTTTCTAGTTTGTGTTCTTATATCATCTATTGGTTGTTACAGATGTCTTCTGAGTGGTTCATAGGTTTTGTAGATGGTGCTAGTTGTCACACTTGCAACCTGGCTTCAGCCGCATGGGTTATTTACTCACACCTCAGGATAACTAGTTACCTATGGAGGTGCTTGCCTACGTCCTACTACCAATAATGTGGCCGAGTACAGGGCCATCATTGAGCCTTTATGGGATTCCTTGTCATGAGGCATTACCCAGCTGGAAGTCAGGCTTGACTTTCAAATGGTAGTTTCCTAGCTCAATTGAGCTTATCAGGTGTGAGACCCTATTCTACTACGTCAGTTTATGTAGGTTAGGTTATTGGAAAGAAATTTTGATTTTATTACATTTAATCATATTCCAAGAAATCAAAATACATTAATTGATGCATATGCGAATTATATCTTGGATTGGCATTTAACACATATTTCATAAAAATACACAACAGACACTATGAAAAAACACATGTACATAAACTGGCAAAAAATATATGTGTGAATATCTATCCATATAGATATGGCAAGTTTTTGATCCTCAGATCCATTCATAACTGTATAATATACAAAAAATATAGAAAATTTGGATCGTAATCCATAAAATGCCCCCAGGTCTAATCTTGACCACCCTGGTCGTCCTGACCACCCTGGTCATCTTGACCGCCCTAGTCACCCTGCTCATCCTGGTCATCCTGCTCTTGGGATTCTTTAGCTTGTTCAGCTACAGTGGCCTCAGCGGCATCTATGTAAATAAGTACTACTCTGGATACCCTTCTCATAAGGCGTATCAAGATAGGTGGGATACCAACCACTAGTTCCGGCATAATGGCAGGGATCTGCTCAATACGTAAAGTAGGTACTCTTTGGGTAAGCATGGCCAACTTTCCCTCAAGAACCTTAATCAAACCATGATCCTCTCTTGCCACTAGTTGCACATACATACAAGGATTCCTAACAGGATAGACTAGTCCAATATCTGCATTTTAAACATTGAAAGGATTAAAAACTTGTATACATATGTATATATCTTAACAATAAAAAGTTCATAAAAAATTTTAAAAAATTGAAAAACCAAAATACCTGATGCTTACGATGATCCTCCAGGAGGGAGCACAAGCTCATTGTCACCCTAGAAATCCATCCTAGCATATGGAAACTGCTCCAGTGCTGGTAGTTGTCGCTCCCACCATAGGTATAAGTCATGATCGTAAACACTCTGAACCAATCCACCGTTGCCCTGGTGGAGGAATATTTCTCCCCACCTACTCAGTCTAGGATGACGAGGAGAGAAAATTGGTAGAGGAACTATAGGTCTTAGACCAGGAACTCTCTCAAAGAAAAAGGCCACTGATATGATAGAATAACCAAAAAATTTTGTCGGCCTCTCTTGCAGCCAGAAAGTTGCTTCTTCATTATCGGGATCACTCCCGAGCACCAGTCAAATAAATCCCCCTGTAGATATTCCACCGCAATTATCATTTGGTTTCAAGTTGAAAGATGAAGTGATGATGATCCTGCAACCCTCACCATTGTGCTTACCAACACCTATAATGGAAAGCTATGAATATGAACAATAGGTATGCAAGTACCCCTTTTTTGAGTACCAGGTGCACAAAGAAGATCAAGCTTGGATTAACCATCGCTAATCGGGTAAGTCAATATTTTCCTCCTATTATCTTACCATTCTCTGTAAAAAGCTGATTGTCTACAAGTTAGTAATCCCAGACCCTAGGTTACAAGGGTGTAATATCCTGAACAATAGATGGTCTAGAGTCCTGCATGAGTTGCGGTAGGCAAGTGTGATGCAAGTATAGGTCCAGAGACACTTACATTACAATGTGGTATGAAAACCAAGGTAACTTCCTAGAAGTGGTCCCAAAAATTACTTGTTAAACATGAGATGATGGTCTCATTAGAAGATATAAATTTGAGCCCGAAGGTGTGAGAGGTGTCTCGAACAGGCTCTGGGTGACTCTGAATTAGCAGCGAATGGTGTTTCCCTTGAATGGGGGTTTTTGATTTGTGGTAAAAATGTTGAAAAACAAAAAAGGAAAACCAAGCGACTCATTGGTGATGTTAATCATAAAATATCTTGAGTTATATCCCATTGTGGGGCTTCTTCAAGAGTCGATCGTCTAAGTTAGCAAAGAGGTATGCCCCCTTTCTGAGACGAAGGTCATTGGCAAGGAGGGGTGACAAAATTTGCTATTTTATGGGAAGAACTGATTCCACACTATGGTTTAAAGGGAATTGGGTAAAACTGGAGGTGGTCTTACAAATCTCTTCGTCATCGCATAAGTGGTTCTGGGATAGATCAGGTGGATCTTCCACAGCCGATGAGACGGAAGGGCGATTGGTGCTGTGATCATGTAAATGGTATTGGTTGTGATTTTTGTGTCCTTGCCCCTAGTCTCTGTTGGAGGAAGAGGGGAAGGCCTAGAGACAGGAGGAGTCTTTGATTGACCCAGAGGTAGATGCAACATCATCTCAATTGGCTAGACAGGAGTCAACACATCTTGGGGCCTCAGAGGTAGGGTAGGTGGTTCAAGGTACCATGAAGGAAATGCCAATGTGAAATCGAGTAAATTGCATGTTTCCAAGATAGACTTACTCACTATCCTGAATGGTAGGAAAAGGAAAAGGAAAAGAAAAAGGAAAAATATCATGTTGATCGGGAATGAACCCCAATGTTTCCCTGGTAACTGAGGTTGCGGCTGTGGATGGAGCTGTAGCTACACATAGAGCTATGGCTGAGGATGGAGCTGTGATTGCAGTTGGTGCTACAGTTGCGGATGGAGCTATGACTGTGGTTGGTGCTGTAGCTGCGGATGGAGCTGCAACTGCGGTTAGTGCTATGACTACAGTTGGTGTTGCGGTTGCGGTTGGAGTTTAGGTGCAACAGTGCTAGATGAGAGCATGCAAAAATCCACAGTCTCGCTTGGTGTTGGTGGGAGAGGTAAGAATGGGAAGGAAGTTGTCATGGTCATATCAGGGAACAAACCTGTATCTACATCCAACAATGAAGGAGTGGTTTCATTTTCGAAGGAAGTATCCACAGTGGGGATGACATTGGCTAGTGTAGTCAGCCCATGTGGATCATGGTAAGTTATTTGATCCACAGTCACAATTTTCCCATCATGAGGGAAAATCATAAGGCAGAACATTGTGGATTCCATGGCTCTCATGGCGTGCATGTAGCTTCATCCTAAGAGCAGGTTATAGTCCAACTGTGTGTTGACCACATCTATGTCAATTAGGACTGTCTTCCCTGCTAAAGTGATGGGGACACGCGAAAGGATGCTTGGGCTCTGGTGGGGTAGCAATCATAGGAACAAGTGTAGTGGTAGACAGTTGAAGGGTAGGGGACCCGAGTTTCTTCCAGACAGATGTTGACATCACACAGGTGGATGCCCCTTCGTCGACGATGCATTAATGGGCCACCAAATTTTGGATTGAGACCTAAATTTGGAAGGTGATGGTGGATGGAATTTGTGGTTCTCCGTTCTCCATGTCGAATGTGATCAACTTGGAGTCAGACGGGTCTACGGCACCGAGGGAAGCTAGTAGGGATTTCCGCTATGTTGGGCAGGTTTTTAGTACCTCAAGAGTGGACATGGCCATAGGTTTTTGGGCCAAGTCATCCACGATGTTGTACGTCACAGCAGCTCGAGCCGTGACATTATTGGCAACCCACCGTATGGGGGGGCATGGGGGAAAACAAGGTAATTAAAGAGGTGTATTGGTTGTTTTGGATGTGGATGCTGCTGATGGGTTAGATGGTTCAGTGTTGGATCTGTACTGATTTCATCTAGTCTATAAATTGACCTCTTCATTTGTCAAGGATAGCAAGTGGTGAACACCTGTTTCTGCTGTCGGAGGTGTCGTTGGGGCAATGGGATTGGATTGGGGAGCAGGTGCAGTTGCTACTAGTCCTTGGAATGGTAGTGGGATTTGGAGCACCATGGGTGGAGGTCCTGGTGATGCCGGGTTGGTTTGAGCTGGGGCTATTGTATTGGTAGCATGTTGAACTTCATTATGAATGGCTTGCTTATCGTGACCCATGAAGGTGGTGTTGGGGCCCAGAAATTCGCAGGCAACAACAGTAAGGGATTCTCCCCAGTCAACGTTCCCAACTAGCCCGTGACTGTTTGGAATGGGGAATCCGTCAGGTTTGCGGTCCGGCTACTGTAGGTCAAAGTAACAAAAACCAAGGCTTTACCGGTCGCGGCCCAGTCCACCTTGTATTTTTTGTATTTTTGACTTAAGT
>LPNX010096960.1:199553-367294 GCA_001517045.1 Pseudotsuga menziesii | reverse complement strand
CATAGGTTCAGGAAGTTAAACACTCTCACAGTTAATGAAACACAGCTGAAAACGAAATAGTTCCCCTTCAACATTGATCATTTAATCACATTGATACATTCCACAGAAAGCTCTCTCCAGTAGGCAAAATTTGCAGTTTCTGATTGTAAAATGAAATAGTTCCTCTTACAAGAAAATGGTTTACAAGTTTTTCCAGGAAAAAATCCCTTTCTAAGTTCTAACTTTCAAGTATTTAAACTACAGCAGCCGATCGTTTGGCTGCCCCCGAACGTGTGACCTTCCAGTTCTTCCAACACTCCATATTATTTTATGTTGTCTGTATACACTTAGGAACATTTTAGTAATGGACAGACAGTCAGGTTCATGCCTTTATCATTATCAACTTTGCCTTCCACTTTGATGGCCCTTTTAGTGATCCGGTCCATTTCTTTTCGATCCTTGCCAAACTGCTCCTCTACGTCTTCGCACATCAGTTCCTTATGTCCACTTGCAATTAATCCAAGTATATTATTCATGGGGACTGCGTTACAAAATGAAGCAGCGGATTATACAAACTGAAATGGCTATCCCACAAGAAATGGCTAGGTGCACTACCACGGAAGTCGAAAGGATACTGACGTCGGAAGCCAAAGGCTTTGCCTAGCTGCAACGGCGGGAACGGGAAGGGCTAAAGCAACGTGCAACACGGGCAGGAGAGGTTTTAATCAGCAGTTGGATAGATTTTCACTTCGGAATCCAAATGACTTTGAGAGCCACAACGATGGAAAAAAGAAGGCTAGAGCCACATGATGCACGGTCAGAAGTCGGACGATTTTGCCCTTCGGAAGCCAAATGACTTTGAGAGCCACAACGGCGGAAAAAAGAAGGCTAGAGCCACACGATACACGGTCAAAATTCGGACGAGTTTGCACTTCGGCAGCCAAATGACTTCCCCAGCCGCAACGGCGGAAGAAAAATGGCTTCGGGTGCGCGGCTAAATCAGGTCAACACCTATCGACAATCGGGAAGATTTGGACTTTGGGTGCTAAACTACTCTGGGTTCCGCAATGGCTGAAGCGAAAAGGTTCCATCTTCCGATCCAACAAGAATGACTCCCGATCCATATAGAGATTCTAAGTGTTTAGACAGCTTTAAAAAACCAATACGGCCAGAAACCTACCAGACCTCCACAACGACGACCCACAATAAAAACACTTGGTTCAATCAACGAGTGAAACAGACTTAGAGTTTGAGACTCACCATAAATTCCAAACACAATCAAAATCCGAAATCCTGGGCGAGATTTAAGCCTTTAAAATACAACACGACCACACATTCAAAAGATCCAACTATTAAAATAATGCAAAATCATGAGGAGGGGCCCAAAAATTAAGAAATTTGGGGAGGACAATTGCGTCGGCAACAACTGGTGATTACCTGGTGAACCTAGATCTCTGGGTGATTACTCTTTGAGTGGCAGACTGTTTAACCCACAAATGCATCTATTAAATTCTTCCAGCTATCTGGATTTCTCAAATGACAGAAGTGTGTACCCTCAATCATTGATAATAGTCCAATTTGGGGGAGTGGAAACCAAGATTTTCAAGTCCAGATGACTCTGTTGAGGCCAGAGGATGAGTTTCATTATTACCTTTGTCTTCAGGTAGCAGATAGCTTGGACCCCACAGGATTGTAGCATATGGTAAATAGAAATATTCGTTTGTTCCTCATTCCCATTCCACTTTAGCACTTTTGTGCTACTGGAATTTTGTCCCTTTTATATATGAGTCCTCCTGCATGCCTTTCTTATTGAATGTTAATTCAGGATCCTCTATCCCATAGTGTCCTTTTGTGTGAGTGGTGTACTTCAAGTTTTAGCTCACGGGTGGAGAGGATCTTTCGGCAATTTAATACTTATGATTTAGCACCTGATTTGATTTATGATGCTTTCATAGGAGTTTTGACTCTTTATTTTCCTTTTGGCATTCATTTCTTGGCATGGGATCATTTATATTTAATATACTGTTCACCTTTCTCCTTTCCATGGGTCTTCTGCTGTCACTCCTTAGAACATTTTAAGTGTGACGTGGATGGAGCCTCAACATAATGCTCCAGACTCTTCGAATCTAGTTTATTTCACAGGGGTTAAGCAGGACTTCAATGCACACAGAATTATTCGAGAAAATGACTAAACTAGAAGAAATTCTTTTATACAAAACACACAGTCTGAGACCCAAAAAATGTTTATCATTCCCAGATATTTTAATGTTCTCTATGCAACCGCGGGTTCATTCCCTTTATTAGAATCAAGAAAAACAAACTAAAACAAACTGTAAAACATGACTCAAAAGACATCCAAACAGATTATTTATATATAAGACAGAAGAATTCAAACAAACTCAGGAAAAATATGGCTTGAGGACCAAACCATTTACTGGTAAGTTCTCTTCCCATCCTTGTAGATCTTGCAACTTATAAGTAGAAGGGCCAAGCTTTGCCGCTATCTGATAAGGGCCTACCCACAATTGCTGGAATTTAGTGTGCTTTCCTTTCTCATCATGGGGGTGATCCCATTTGAGGACTAAGTCTCCTACTTCAAAGTCTTTTGTTCCAGCTTTATGCTTGTCGAACCATCTTTTAACTAACTCCTGCTGTTGCTTAAAGCGTTCTTTGGCTTTAGATCTAGCCTCTTCTGCTTTCAGGAGATTATATATTCTTACTTGCAAAACTTCATCATCTGACCCCCTAGACTCTTGAGCTAGTATGGAAGATGGTAGCATGATATTGGGAGGAAGGATGGCTTCTTTACCATAGACAAGGGTATATGGAGACACTCCAATCACAGACTTGGGGGTGACCCTATCGGCCCAAAGGGCATTTGGTAATGCTGAGTGCCAACTCCTCTGGTTTTCTACCACAGTCTTCTTTAAAATTCTAATCAGATTTTTGTTGGAGGATTCCTCCAGGCCATTTCCTTGTGGATAGTAATTAGCAGAATAATGCAATTTTATCCCTTTATCATGAGAAAAAGTAGTCAATTTAATTGATGAAAAGTACTTAGCATTATAAAAAACTAATGAAACTGGAACTCCAAACCTGGTCATGATGTGGTCTTGTAGGAAGCTGATGACCTTGTCTTCATTTATCTTGCGCAGCGGGACAGCTTCTACCCAGCAAGTGAAATAATAAGTAGCGGTCATAATGTACTTGTGCTGCAAAGAGGAATTCGATTTTATTTCTCCAACAATATCCAGTCCCCACTGCTCGAATGGCTTCGTGATCATCACAAGCTTTAGAGGTGCTGCTACTTTAGGTTGTCTCCCACTACACCTTTGGAAAATATCACACTTGCTGACATGTGCGTGTGCATCTCTAAAGAGCGTAGGCCAATAGTAACCTGCCCTGAGGATTTTGTGGGCTGTGGTATCCCCTGAATAATGTCCTCTAGCAGGACCGTCATGCAATTTTTCCATCACTTTCTTTGCATCTGAGAAGAACCCCGTCATAATTCTTCCTGAATAATACTCCTTCAACAAGTTGATATGTGGCTGATTTAAGACGCAGCGCTCTCCTTTGCTTGGAATTCCAATGTTTTGGAAACAGTCCTACCTACAGGTAATGCACAAGGTCCCTATACCAAGACTCGGGAGCTGTAAACAAAGGACATACCTCCATTACATGTAATTTGGATTCATCTTCCCAGGCGTGTTCTTCATTTTTTCCATTTTCAGTCATCTGTTTGCACAACCCTTGTCCTTTAACTATAGATGCTGGATTGAATTCAAGGTCGTACTCTTGAAGGGTTGTTACCCAGTTGCCTCTTCTTTCTCCTAACTCCTTCTGTATAAGAAAAGACCTTACAGCTGGGTAGGGGATGATCACCTTGGTTCTATTTTTTAAAATGTAAGGCCTGAATTGTTTTACTGCTTTGAATACAGCGTAAGCTTGTTTATCAACAGCTGGGTAGTTTAATTCGCCCCCATGTAGACCAGTACTCATAAAGGATATTGGGAATTCGTCCCCCCCATATTCCCTTTGGGTGAGCACCGCTGCTAGTGAATCATCGGATGCAAAGGTATACAAGATAAAATCTTTGTCAAAATCTGGGATTTTCAGGGATGGTGTGTGTGCAACAGCAGTTTTGATTTTGCTGAATGCGCTCTTCTCAATTTCAGTCCACTTGAATAGTGCATTTTGCTTTACCATCTGCTGTAGTGGTTTGACAATCTGAGCAAAATCAGGCACAAATATTCGCACGAAGTTTATCATTCCCATAAATGATTGCATCCCTTTTTTATTATGGGGCAAGGAGATTTGTTCAATAGCCTGAATTCTTTCTGGATCTATAGAGATTCCTTTCTTCGAAACTATGTGACCCAGCAACTTGCCCTCCGTGACAGCGAACACACACTTCTTAGGATCGAGTGAGATGCCATATTTTCGACAGCATTCAAAAATTTGCCTTAAGTGAAATGAGTGCTCTTCTCTTCTCTTCGAGAATATTGTAATGTCGTCAAGGTATACTACAGCACTTCAGCCAATCAATCCGCAGAAAGCTATGTCCATAGCCCTCTGAAATGTTGCTACAGCATTTATAAGCCCAAAAGGCATCCTTCTGTAGTCAAAGGTTCCCCATTTGGTCCTGAACGTTGTCTTCAATCTATCTTCTTCAGCTACTAATACTTGATTGTAGCCAGAGAAACCATCTAATAACGAAAACAGTTCAGAACCTGAAACCATTTGTAGCAGTTTCTCCATGGGTGGAACAGGATAGTTATCTTTGTCTGATGCACAGTTTAAGTTCCTAAAATCCACGCAGAGTCTGATCTCTCCATATTTTTTTCTCACTGGTACCAGGTTTGATACCCACTCAGAGTGTCTGACTTTGAAAATGATTCTAGCATCCAATAATTTCTTCACTTCACTCTGAATCAGTGGTTCCAATTTTGGATGCATTTTCCTTAACGGTTGCTGATATGGCTTGATGCCTGCTTTAATGGGGACGACATGCTTGATGATGCTGGTGTCGTATGTTTTCAAATCTTCGTATGTCCATGCGAAAACATCTTTATATTGTTTAAATAGATAGATGAATTTGTCTCTTTCTGCTGGTGAACAACACTTGCCGAGATTCACAAATTTGGGATTCGTCTCAGTCCCTAAATTTATCAGCTCGAACTGTAGAGATGAGTTGTGGGTGTTCACGTTGGCTGGTCTTCTGAACTTTTCATTTAAATCAAACATTTTTTCTAACATTCTGACTCCTTTAGGAATGAAATTGTCATATTTCATCTCATCCTGATGTTCCTCATCATCTATAATGGCTCCTTTAAAGACCTCGTCATTTTTCAAGCATTCTATTATTTGCCGATCATCATCGAACACTCGCAAATTGGTGATCATATTCAGTACTGAGGACCTGAAAAATAGTTCGATAGAACATCGATTATTAGTGGGTACGATCCTAGCGGCTGATGTGGCCAACAGGTCAGCTGCTGCATTTTTAATTCTTGGAATTGAAATAATGTTGAATGCATTAAAACATTTAAGCAGGTCCAATACCTCATTTTGGTAAGATTTCAAGTGAGGGGAAACACAATGTATTTGATTCCGGATTTGTTTCACAATAATTTCAGAATCCCCAAAAACTTTTAGATTACTTACCTTTAACTCAATCGCTCTCTTGAGTCCCTGCACCAGTGCTTTGTACTCAGTTGTATTATTAGTACACTCAAACTCTAATCTACATGAAAGGAAATGTTTATTCTTCTGTGGGTCGATCAGGACACAACCAGCCCCTGACCCTTCTAATGTCTTAGAGACATCAAAAAACAAAATCCAAAAATCACTAATTACTGAATGTGAATCTATTCCTACTGCTAAGTCTACTATTTTACATTCAATCTCATCAGCTTGTGAGAAACGAAGGAGATCAGGCTGAGTGTCTGATGTGTCGCTAGCTTCTTCTGCTTTGTAATTTCCTGGTTCTAACTCAATAAAATAGTTTCCCAATACAGAATCCATTGGTTCATTCTTCTCATTTAGTTGAGTAACATTGTATCTCATGTGAGGATCCCTTAAAATCTTAATCTGGTTCGGACTCCCTTTGTATGGAAACCACAGATGCGACCAATCTGAGGTGAAATATCCATTTAATTTGGTCGACCAATCTCTGCTCAGGAAAAGACCGTAAGCTTCTGGTATATCAGCCACCACGATGTTAATAACTTGGAATACTTTGTCATTGGATGCCAGACGGACTAGGACATCTTCCATCTCACCAATTACCTTTACATCTGTCCTATCCAATTGAACAACCCTCCACGTGGATGGCTTAGGCTGCCCATTTATCTTTTTACAGACTGATATGGGAATGACATTAACTGACGCCCTGAGTCTACCTGACAATTGTGCACGATATGGTTAAAAATTTCAAATGTGAGGAGGAAAGGTGGATGTTTTCTTTTAGACTTACCTCCAACGCTGGTTTCTCCAATTTCTTCTTCTTCCTGAGTTTGATTATCCATGGATAGCTTCTCATTCGATGCTTCAAGTGCTTTCAATAGTATTTCTTTTTGCTGCGGCACTTTACACATTTCAAATAGTGGAACATTCGCTTTTACCTTCTTTAAATCCTCCACGATGTCATAATCCATTGGCTGCTCAATGGGATGAGGTTTATCAGCGTTCATCTTTCCTTCCTCTAGCCTAGTCAACGTATTATTCTGCTTCAGATCTTGGATGGTAATAGTGAATTCTTGAATCTTATCAGCTGAGGATTTATTTTGAAACTTCTTTACATTTCTTTGCAGCCTTTTAATCTTTGGTAAAATGAGACTATTTTCTTTAATTGGCCCCTGGCTCCTTGTTGCCACGTTGGTTTCCATGACATCCTTGTACCCTTGATTCTTTTCTTCTTCAGCATCAAATAATGAAACAGAATCCCAGAAAACCATGGTTTCCTCTTCTTGTTCCTTTGTTGATGTAACATTCTCTTTTCTCTCTTCTTCTCCATCTTCTGTTAATCTAGAATCCAACAGTTGATTCATGACCAACGTCATCGAATTTATCCATTGAGGACAGTTATTTTCAGAGTGTGGCTGTTGGTGGAAAGTACAAAAATTGTCCATGCCTACCTCTGTTAAATTCATAGATGCAGTATTGTGAGGAGGAGGTTGAGACTGATTGTTGTCCTCTCTTTTCTTATAATATGGCTTATAAAACTTTTTTGTTTCCTTCTCTTTCTCCATATCTATGATTTTGTTGGAAAGCTTCTGCATCATTTTGGCCATATTTTCCAAATTTGGTGACTTTTCTTCCTTAGGCTTATTAAACAATAAGGCTTTTCTTCCCGCACCTTTCTCTCCTGATTGTTCTGGATAATATTCAATACTTTCTCTTTCCGCTTCCACTACTTCTGCCTCTTCATATGTTTCTGTCAAAGTAGGCTTGGCCCTACCTTTAGAAAACATGGCCAAATTAGGGCCTAAAGCTGAAGTATAATACTCAATCAATACCTTGTCTGAAGGCTTATCTGTTTCAGAGAAATTCTTGAGATATGCCGCAAACCTTTGTGTGAAACTGTGCACCTTCTCTTTTCTTTCTTTCTTCAACGCGCATAGCCCTTTCATGAGAGCTGCATGAGTTTTCTTAGTTGCATACTTACTTCTGAAAATTCTTTCGAAGGTATCCCAATCAGGGATAGAGTTAGCAGGCAATCCAAAGTACCATGACGCTGCAGCTCCTTTAAGGGTATGTGGGAACAGTCTGTAGACTACATCTTCATATTCCCTGGCCCTTAATCCTTCAATTACCAAGTAAAAACTTTGTAGATGATCATCTACTAGTATTTTCTCATTTGGGTCGAACTTGGGCAACATCTTGTCAAAGGCTTGAGGTAGGTCGTGTAATGGAGGTGTCAGGTTTAACGGTGATCTGGCTCTCCAAGCAGGTGGTGGATTAGGTGGGTTAGGTGGTTGGTTTGCGTTTATGCCAGTCATGAGTCTGGGTGGAGAGTGAGGAGGTGAGCCAATAGGAGTGCGAGCAGGAGAAGTGTAAGGGGTATTTGGGATTTCTTGGTTCAAAGGTAGTACAACTTCCTGTAAGGCTATTTCTACAAGTTCTTCCCAGTCTCCAACCAACACTGAGTCTTCCGCTACAGGGCGATCTTTATTTTTATAATCTCTTCTGGGAAATTCAGGGATGATTGGAAATCTTCCAATCTTCTTTACATACGCCCTGGTGTGTCTTCTCAGATCATTAACAATTTCGTTGCCAACAGAATATAGATGTTCTCTTTCTTCCAGAATTGGATTATGAAACCCACTGCTTTTAGAACTATTATTGGTGGAATAATCTCGGGAAAACAGGTTTCCTCGGCCAGCCATACACTGGCGGCCCTCCTTCTAGCGCCAAAACTGTTGGGGCCCGGACATTCACAGGCAACAATAGTAAGAGATTCTCCCCAATCAACATTCCCAACTAGCCCGTGACTGTTTGGAATGGGGAATCTGTCTGGTTTGCGGTCCGATTATCGTAGGTCAAAGTAACAAAAACCAAGGATTTATCGGTTGCGGCCCGGTCCATCGTGTATTTTTTGTATTTTTGACTTAATTATGATATGCAAGTGCCTAATTAACCATGCAGGGTGATAAGATGCAAGGAGTAGTCACAACGTGATGCGCAGGTTCTTACCTCTCGTCTTAGCATTCACAAGCATCTAAATCACATACAACAAGAAATCAAAACTAACTACCTAAACTATCCCTAGGGAGCAGGATTATCATTCATTGGTGAGTAATATATTTTGTACATGCATAATGAAAAGTTACAGATAGCTGACCCTTCTTTCAAGACACATGAACAATTGCATATTTTTAGCAACCAGTTAGCCAATTGTTTTATGAACAAAATTTATTACTCATAGTGGAAAAACATCACAAAATATAATGAAAAGCATTCAAAAAGAACCTAGGTTCAGGAAGTTAAACACTCTCACAGTTAATGAAACACAGTTGAAAACGAAATAGTTCCCCTTCAACATTGATCATTTAATCACATTGATACATTCCATAGAAAGCTCTCTCCAGCAGGCAAAAGTTGCAGTTTCTGATTGTAAAACGAAATAGTTCCTCTTACAAGAAAATGATTTACAAGTTTTTCCAAGGAAAAATCCCTTTCTAAGTTCTAACTTTCAAGTATTTAAACTACAGCAGCCGATCGTTTGGGCTGCCCCCGAACGTGTGACCTTCCAGTTCTTCCAATGCTCCATATTCTTCTATGTTGTCTGTATACACTTAGGAACATTTTAGTAATGAACAGACAGTCAGGTTCATGCCTTTATCATTATCAACTTTGCCTTTTGCTTCGATGGCCCTTTTAGCGATACGGTCCGTTTCTTTTCGATCCTTGCCAAACTGCTCCTCTACGTCTTCGCACATCAGTTCCTTACGTCCACCTGCAATTAATCCAAGTATATTATTCATGGGGACTGCGTTACAAAATGAAGTAGCAGATTATACAAACTGAAATGGCTATCCCACAAGAAATGTCCAGGTGCACTACCGCGGAAGTTGGAAGGATACTGACGTTGGAAGCCAAAGGCTTTGCCTAGATGCAACGGCGGGAACGGGAAGGGCTAAAGCTACACGCAACGTGGGTAGGAGAGGTTTTAATTAGCAGTCAGATGGATTTTCACTTTGGAAGCCAAATGACTTTGAGAGCCGCAACGACCGGAAAAAGAAGGCTAGAGCCACGCGATGCACGGTCGAAAGTCGGACGAATTTGCCCTTCGAAAGCCAAATGACTTTGAGAGTTGCAATGGAGGAAAAAAGAAGGCTAGAGCCACACGATGCATGGTTGGAAGTCAGACGAATTTGCACTTCAGAAGCCAAATGACTTCCCCAGCTGCAACGGTGGAAGAAAAACGGCTTTGGGTACGCGGCTAAATCCGGTCAACACGTATCGGCAGTCGGGAAGATTTGGACTTTGGGTGCTAAAATACTCTGGGTTCCGCAATCACGGAAGCGAAAAGGTTCCAGCTTCCGATCCAACAAGAATGACTCCTGATCCATATAGAGATTCTAAGTGTTTAGACAGCTTTAAAAAACCAATACGGCCAGAAACCTACCAGACCTCCGCAACGACGACCCACAATAAAAACACTTGGTTCAATCAATGAGTGAAACAGACTTAGATTCTGAGACTCACCATAAATTCCAAACACAATCAAACTCCGAAACCCTGGGCAAGATTTAAGCCTTTAAAATACAACACGACCACACATTCAAAAGATCCAACGATTAAAATAATGCAAAATCACGAGGAAGGGCCCAAAAATTAAGAAATTTGGGGAGGACAGTTGCGTCAGCAACAGGTGGATTCATGCGTATAGTGACCGTAGACATCGCATAGTTTGCACGGATGATTTGTCCATAATGGAACATTTCGTCTAGGTGGGTTTGGTTGTTGGCCACCTCCTTGCAGTTGGTTTTTGCCTCGGTTCCTAGCTTGGTTATTTCTACCTTGCCTTTGTTGGTTGTTGGGGGCTGGTTGGTTGGGACGACTTTCTTGAGAAAAATCCTGTTCGAAAGGTGTTGGCAGAGCAAGGGTGGGGGATGAGTGGCTTGCAAAGGTGATGCAATAGTAGACTTGGGGGGTTGGGGAGGCCATAAATGTGGGAATTTGTACCAAATATTGTTGTGTCGGTAAAGCTGGTGCATGGGCCTACTACTGTGGTGCAGGTTGTATATAGGAGGTTGTAGCTCCAGACTGGGACATCATTCTTGCATAGTTAGGTTCCTTGTCTGGGTAGGCAACACTAAGGGTGTTGCTTGGTTGAGGTGGAAACATAGGTGGTGCCTGATGGTGTTTTTATTGGTGTGAAACAGAGCCTATAATGCCATCTATGGCATGGGATTCCCTCAACGCATCATGGTAGGAAGTTCCTGCATGGGGAGCATATGGAATTATGGTATAAAGGTATCAAGACCGAGTGTAAATTAGATCAAACTGTTGGGCTTTCAAGATGGCCTCCTCTTCGGATTGGGGAAGTTCATATGTGACATCCTTTTCTATAGGTGGTAGCAAAGTTTTTAGGAACCAATCTAGGAAGCTCCTGTCATCAAGATGAATCTTACACAAACTACGATGTCATCGCCACTCATGGATGTGGTCGGTTATGTGGGTCGCAGTATTCTGGTCATAATATAGCAAGATCTCCACCCCTTCATCATATTTGACGGGGAGTTGGAAATACTGTAGGAACATGAAATCCAAGGAGTTAAAATCTGGGTACTTGGATTGAGGTAGCTCAATGTACCATTTTCCTGCAGCACCTATGAGGGCGCATTGGAATAACCTAGGTTTGACTGAATCATCTACGATGTTGTTTGATGAGGAACATAAGTGAAATGTCATTATGTGGTTTTGGGGGCACTCCCCTACCTTCCCTTCAAACTTAAGGATGTCTGAGGGGAGCTTGGCTAGCATGGGAGGCCAATAGACTTGATGATAGATAGGGTCATTGGTTAACCTAGCCAAGTCAAGAAAGTTGAGGTGTACCATGAAAGGGAGGTTTGACCCAGGGTTGATGTGGGAGAGACCAGAAATGGTGGTGGGGTTTGCAGGAACATGATGTCCTTGAATGACTAGGGGCACCTGTGGCACAGTTGCAGATGGACCATTGCCCCCAGGCATAGTAAGTGGGACAGTGTTAGCAGAAGGGCCACTGCCCCTAGGTATGACAGGAGGGACAGTGTGAGCAGAAGTACCACTACCCCCATGTATAACAGATGGGACAATTTGACTGGTAAGTATGGGTAGAGGCAATTGACTTATGACAGTCTTCATGAGAGTGCTAGGACCACTAGTAGGGGTGTTGGTGGTGGTGTGAGGTATGGATGTTATACCCAAATCTCATCACCACCATGTGATAAGACCCTTAAATTCCTTGTTTTCCCTTAATCCCAACACTTAGAATGGAAACTTACTTTGTTTTTCAATTCTACTTGAAAAAACTCAGCACCACACTTTCCTTATGGCCCATGAGCGGTACCTTTCTCAGTACCGCCTGTATCCTGTTTTCAATAAGTGGTGCCACCGCCTATGGTCTTTGGTCCAGAAGTGTTTCTCATCTAAACCGCTCTGTCATAAGAGAATAAAAGTAGTACCCTGGGTGAAATGGAAAAATAGAAGTTTCTTGAGGCTTCTACATCATGAGCCTCATGTCCTCCCTTAACCCTATCATTGTGGGTTAATTTGAGCTCGAGATCCCCCATCATAAGATCTTGGATCCACATCACCCACAATTCTCTCAACTATCCCTATAAATTGAGCCTTATAAATACAAGATCATGTCCATAGTTGAGGGGGGGAACTATAGAGGTATTGTTATGCTGTTGGATTGACTACCTAGTCCAAATCATTGGAGAGCATAGAGAGCAAAGTTGGAGCTTATGGGGATGAAGTGTTTGTCTCGTGGAGATTCCTGTCAACACTAAGGAAACGGTTATAAGATTCTCCATACATTATTAATGCAAAGCTAATTTTCTTCCCACATTACTGTTGTTTTGATTTCACATGTACATGCTGTTAGATTCCTTAGTCACTAACATGGATAAGTAGATGATTTTTCGGTAGCTTTGATGTGTTTGCATGTTTGTCTATTTGCAGGTATGTAGGTTCATAATTGAAGTAGTATTCTAGGTGTCTACGACATCCAGGGAAGGTCTTCATCCTTTGTCGTTCACTCATTTGTTCTGGATCTGAACCATTCAGACCAGAGGAACAACTTCTGTCCATAGAAGGTGAAATATTCTTGATTACAAATCTAGTGACTCTACTAGGGATTAGTGCAAATCTCAGTTGATTCGATCTTCCTCAGTTCTTGAACTCTTATCCTAATCCAAGCTCCATCTCCAACTCTCTTCAGTCAGATCTGCCATATGACTCAGTGAATTTTGGTTGAAAATTTCAGATCTATTCAGATCTGAATTATTTCGACTTTTTATGCTCTTTTTTACTGTCAATCTATCATTTTTTGCCTTGATTTGATCAATTTCTGACTTGATATGTCGTTCTCCTTTGTTTTTTGGATCTATTTAGGGAACTTCATATGTGATGTTGGTGAGAAGCGGTGCCATTGCTTGAAATCTGTTAGTCATACATGGTGCCACCACCTGAGTCTTGTTATCTAGGAGCGGTACTCATCCAGAACTGCTCTGTCAAGACCCCTCCAACACGTTGCTAGGTAGGCCTTATTCCAAGACTAGTTTTTTCTCATTTTTTGCAAAAAAATGAGTTTGTTTTCTTTCATCCCTGCAGTGTCAGGATTGTGTGTTAGAGTCTGAATGCTTATGGTTTGAAATTCTATGGTAAAAGATTGGTTTGATTGAAGAATTCAAAAGCTATACTAGGCTTGTTGATTATTCATTTTCTTCCATGCTTGTTGGTTATTATTATGAAAGGAATTCTTTTTTGAAAATCTTAGGTTGTAGTGAGTTCTCTTTTCATTTATGTTATAAATACTGAAAGAAAAACCATTTGATTAGCATATTGATTTCATATTCTGTTTCCATAGAGGACTTCTTTTTGCTTGATTAAAAAGAAATTTTTTGACTGAGATTAGGCCATTATCATTATTGAGCATAGGACATTAGATCTCTGATTAGCCTCACAAGCTTTCAGGTTCTCTGTGTTCTTTTTTCTTTTTTGCATTAGTACTATCTCATCAAAATTAAAAAAATAAGTGTAGTTTTAAGTTATATCTATCTATGTTTTAAGAAAAAATGAAAAATAGAGTGCATATGCATGTCCTGTGCTTCTTGTTTTTCTTTTAGGAAAAGAGACTCTTCCCCTTTTGATTGCTTTTAGAAAAGAGAAATGAGTTTGGAAAGTGTTGCTTGTCTTTGATTTTGAGTTGTTCAATATAGTTGTTAGGAAATTTTTGGTTTTAAAACAAAATAAAATACTCTCTTTCCCTGTGGTAGGTAGGCATACCACGAATGGTAAAGTGAAATATTTGCATATGCATATTGCATGGTTTTACTTTTTCTATCAAAATTCCATGCATTCACCTAACCGTCCACTTTAAAATTAATGGTAGTTATAGGTTAAAATTTACATATCAATTTGAGTGATAGGTTAGAGACGTGTTCGGACGTCATTAAGCATAGGATCTTTCGTTACTCATCTGCATTACATCCTAGGACTCGCGTGATTCTTCCACGTACCGTTAGTATATCGAATGGCATTTCATGTACCCTTGAGGTATATAGAAAGGTAATTCATGTACTCGATTGTATATTGGAAGGCTCCTTGTGAACAGTTATGCATTAGACAACACTACTACCGATTTGAGCTGCACGTACCTTGCGTATATCGGGAGACCCCACTATGATACCTTATCTATCTAAGAAAATCCCTTTGGCCGTTTTTCTTGGAGCCATACACCAAAAAACAACATTCAGGGTTATTACTACACATGTACCCTTGAGTTATATCATGAGTGGCACCTTCTTGATAATCCTGGTGAGAGACCTGACTATCTGAACTCCTCCTGTCATTTAAGTTTGCTTGTTTGGCCTATAGCTTGAGTAGGGAAATTTTTGGTGAGTTTTCTAGTTTTGAGACCCTAGGTTAGATAGGAGCTATACAAAATGGCTAAGCTAAGATAGTACAGAAGAGTATGGGGCTTGCCACCTAATTTTATTCCTGTTTCAGGAGAAATCCTATGGAAGCTATCGACCAAGGAGTTGCTACCAACTCCTAAGTGGGAGAATATGTGGTTGCATAAAGTGGAGGACTATATCCTTCACTCTCGCCTCCCTTGGTCCAACAACCTTTTCAGGGTAATATTTTGTTCCATTCTCCCAAAGAAGTTCATGTTGATGATACTACCCATCCAGATTATGGTCCCAATGCTCCATTTTGGGATACCTCTATAGGACAAGCCATTGCCTCATTTGGAACCCATTTAAAGTTTTCTGAAGAAGTTTCACCAAATGAATAAGAACATAGACAATACCAGGAAGCCATTCTCCGTGCACAGGAGATTGAAAAGAAAATATATGACATATTGGGCACACCATCATCATGTTCCGCAGCTGTTCCTGTGGGATATCGTTCACTTGCCGATTCTATGAGACCCATTGAACCAATTCTAGATCGCACAATGACTCCACTTAATCCAGGTCAAAATTCCAACCCCACTGCCTCCCATATTATGTCTGTTCCCAATACTCCCAGGTCTTCTGAACCTGGGGCTCAACATTCAATTCCTGTTTCATCATTACCTTCTAGTGCCGAGGGGCGACCCTCGACACAACTTACATTATCTGGCACCGGAATTGTACCTAGTCAAGGATAGACCTCTAGTATAGAGAAATATATAGTTTATGTCCCTCCCACCCACATTAATGTGGTTAACCCCCCATCCATTTCAGGTCAGCCCTTGGGGGCACAACCTATAACAATTTAAACCTCTTGGGGTTATGGTTACACAACAAATTAGGTACTTGTAGGAAACATTAATTATCCACGCAACCCTACAGGAATCCCTTATGCTAGAATTCCATATCCTAGTAATACTTTCATGCCATGGGGGCAACATAATTGGTCCTACATGCCAGCTATGGGAGGGATACCTATACATACTATAGGAGGTGCCGAAGGACCGCCTTATGGAGGTCCTCTCCTGGGGGCCCTAATGGTCTTGGAGGACCTATTGGATTTCCTCCTTATGGTCCTAATGTTTGTAGTGGTCCTAGGGGGCCTTGTGGCTTCCCTCCTAATGGCCCTGAAGGGTCTAGTGGCCCTCTTCTAGTGGTTTCCAAAGCTCTGGAGGCTTATCTCCTAGAGGTCATGGAGGGTATGGTGGTTCACTTCCTGGTGGTCTTGGTGGTCCCAATGGTCTTGGTGGTCCCAGAGGCCCTGGTGGTCCTCCTCCCGGAGTCCCTGGTGGTCCTAATGGTCCTAATCCTAGAAATCAACCCCCTGTGGGCAGATTTTCTGGTAGTTATTCGTTACAACAACCTGTCTATGAATCTACTTATGGTCCTACTGGAACTTATATGCCATATCAATATTACCAGTATGTGCAACCTAATCGTCAGTTACCTTTCCTAGCAACTTTCAACTTTCCTGATTTGTCCAAGTTGATTAATGACCCCATTCGACATAACCTCTCATGGCCTCCCATTCCGATAAAGTTACCATCAGACATTCCAAAGTTTGATGAGAAGAAGGGAGACGATCCAAAAAACCATGTCATGACATTCCATCTATGGTGTTTTTCAAACTCCCTTATGGATGATTCAGTTCGTTTAAGACTCTTTCAGCGAACTTTGATCGGTACGGCTGTGAAATGGTACATTGAAATTTCGCAACATTCATTTGTGGATTTCGGCTCATTAGCAACTATATTTCTTACACATTTTCAGCTTCCTATCCGTTATGAAACGGGTACTGATCTCTTAACTTCTTTGTGATAGAACACCTCCACCCACATATCCAATCATATCCATGAGTGGAGAAGGTGAAGAATACTTATTAAGGCTCCTATTCTGGATTAGTTATTAGCTGATTGGTTTGCTAAATCTTTGTTGGCTCCGATTGCCCAAGATGTGGCTATGGGTGGTGCCGTTACTGAAGAGCAAGCCATTAGTCAAGCCCAATATCTAGACTTGGTCTATTCCAAGTCTGAAACTTTGTATGAATTGATTCCTCAAGCTCCTCGCCCAAGCATCGATCTCGCAAAGCCACTAGCAGAAGTCCCTGTTGATGAGATTGTTGGTTCAATCGAGTCCTTGTTAGTAGCAAAACTTGCCAGGAAACCCCAGACTGCCACCCCTACTCCTTCAACTCCCAAGGTTTCTGTCGAGGTCAATTCTATTTAGAGTATTCAAACACTCGACAATAATAAAAAGAAAGGTAAAGCTAAAAATAAAAAACCTAGAAACCAACAGGAGAATCCAAAACCAACCACCAATGATAACGATAAAGGGAAAAGAAAATAAAAATATCCATGTCTGCTATGCAGAGGTGACCATTTCACAAAAGAGTGTCCCCACTAGGACAAAATCACACAATTTTTGAAAACAAATCCTGCACATGCAGTTCTCACGGATCCTTTTCCCTCTCAACAACAACTGATAGACCACATGTCTAATCAGGGAAACTCTAGTTCCTCAGAGGAAATTCACATGATGTCCTTAGATACTATTAGTTTGCAAACTTGAAGTTAGAATTATGACAAACCCACAGACAAGAAAAAATACAATTCTTCTTCAGGGAAAGCTCCCTCTACTGGTTCTCCTGACTCCTCGTGCACTGCCCCCATAACCATCGAGAATCCTACTCTCGACATGGTTTTGCGTCCACCCAAGAGTACTCTTAGGAAGGTTGTTTTTAACCCTAATGCCTGAGCTACTCAATTTTATAATGTAGTTGAAGATCTCACTCAGGTGCCGTGTGCAATGTCTACCTTGGATGTGCTCCAACGTTGTCCTACACAACGCAAAAACCTGTTAACTGCGTTAGGAGATTTAGACCCAGACAATACTAATTTGATTCATTTCAATGTCAAGAACTATAATTCTAGGCTACCTCACAAATTTGCTTTCCAAATCATCACGAAAGTAGTAAAAAAGAAGGCTTTTAGAACTATCTTAGATGACGGAGCTTCAACTTCGGTTTTGTTCTTATCTTGTTGGAAAGCTCTTGGCTCTCCCGAGCTTGTAACATCACCTACAAGTCTGAAAGCCTTTGATGGGTGAGGTTTCCAGCCCCGTCATCTCATATCAGCCCTTGCAGTTGAGCTTGGGGGAAAAAATATTTCTATTCAAGTAGAATTAGTAGACGCCCCATTAGATTACAACCTCCTTCTAGGAAGAAATTGGTTTTACGCCATGACTGTTGTCACTTCGATGGTATTTCACATTGTCCAATTTCCACATCTAGGGAGAATTGTCACCATTGACCAGCTCAATTTTTGTATGCTGGATGTTACTACCTCTATAGCTAATAACATCCCTATGTTAGGCCAGTCCCCTCCTCCTTACTAGTCGATTGGGGTAGGCATGTTGAAGGATTCGTCCCTCATGGATATTTTTCCATCCACTCCTCCTAACAATGACATAGCGACAATAAATATGATTGCATCATTTGATCATGATCGAAAGGGAAAACAAATTATTGATTCTACCTTGTTGAGTCTGCATGAATAAATGTACAACATCATTCAAACCCTTTCCGATGATCACACTGATGAACTTCATCTGGTGGCTTTGGACCCTTACCACCTGCCCTACTGGTTAGAACCATCTCTTCCTATTCTGGATTATCTCTCTAAGAATTTTCCTTTCGATGAGTCCATTATAGATATCATGAATACGAATGAGCTTATCTAGGAGGATCCCCATCATAGATCCTCGTTCTTCCCCAACACCAGTTCGGTAGACCATGACTTTGTATCCCTGTTTTTCACTAATATTGTCAACACACCTTAAAGTCCTATATTGTTGCAAGACACAGATTCTGAAGGAAACCTATGCAACATTACTTAGACAAATCTGCTTGACATATCAGCCAAGCCTGGTACCATCGAGCATGTTCACATTGGGCAGAACTGATCGACAGAAGAATTTGAAGCATACAAGGCACTTTTCAAAGAATTCTATGATATTTTTTCCTGGTCTTATGAAGAAATGTCGGGGATAGACCCATCCATTGTTGTCCATGAAATTAAAACCTATCCCATTGCTAAACCTGTCAGGTAAAAAATTAGGCAAGTCCATCCACAAAAGGCCGCAACTATTAAATATGAAATAGAGAAACTTCTCAAAGCTGGGTTTATTTATCCCGTACCCCTGATAGAATGGGTATCGAACGTTGGCCCTGTTAATAAAAATCAAGGCACCATTAGAGTCTATATTGATTTTAGATATTTGAATAAAGCTTGTCCCAAGGACAACTTTCCTACTCCACATATCGATCATATTATCAACAACTGTACCGGAAGTGTCATCTTCTCATTTATGGATGGCAATTTATAAGCAGATTGAGATTTTTCCCACCGATCAGCACAATATGACATTCATTTTTCCATGGGGAACCTTTGCATATAGGAAGTTACCATTTGGCTTAAAAATTGTTGGAGCCACTTTCTAGCGTGCTATGTCCTATGTGTTTCAGCGTGCTATGTCCTATGTGTTTCACAATATAAAAAATATTGTTGAACTGTACCTTGACCACCTCCCTGCTCATTCACAGCGATGGGAGGACCACCCTGGTCATCTTAGAGACATTTTCCTAAGATGTTGTCATTATAATATATGGCTCAATTTGCATAAATGTGTTTTTTGCATTGAGACAGGATGCCTGTTAGGTTTTGTGGTCTCTAAGGATGGCATCCAGATAGACCCATTGAAAATTGTCTCCATTTTAGCTCTACTAGCCCCAACCAATCTTATGGAACTCCAAAGTTTGTAAGGGAAGGAAAACTTTCTCTGTCGTTTCGTTTGTAATTTTGCAGAGAAAACAAACGGTTATATGTGTCTCCTTAAGAAGGACACTCCATTCTATTGGGATGACCAAGCCCAATGAGCCTTTAATAATCTTAAACACGCTCTGACTCATTCACCCATGATACACCCCCCCAATTATTCAAAGGACTTTCTATTATATATTGTTTCCTCCACTTCTACCGTTGCTATGGTCTTGGTGTAGGAAAATCCTGACGGTCAGGAGCACATGATTTACTATGCTAGTAAGAATCTTATGGATTTTTAAACCCGATATTCACGCGTGGAGAAATTAGCATTGGCCACGGTCATTGCTGTTCAAAAATTTCGTCACTACATTTTTCTCCGCACAATCACTATATTGGCAGACTAGAACCCTATGTATTACATCCTGACTCGTCAAGTGCTTGGGGGCAAGTACTCCCGATGGATATTCATACTACAGGATTTTGATCTAGAATTTAACAAAGCCATGTCAAAGAAATCCTTGGTCTTTGCCGAGCTCATGTGTGATCTTCCCTGTGCTTCGACAGAATCTAAGCCCAGTGATTCATTTTCGGATGAATTCTTGTTCCTGATAAGCACTACTAACCCATGGTATGGATATTTGCTCATTTATCTCCAAACACAAATATTTCAGCCAAATCTATCTCGTGACAATGATTGTCTTTTATATCACCACACAAAATACTACCTCATGTTGAATGACACCTTGTATAGATGTGGGATCGATTCCGTTCTCCGGCGATGCCTCACCCATGAGGAAGATGAACAAGTGTTGAATGATTGCCACTCTGGAGAATGTGGCGGTCATTTATCTGGGATGGATGCAACCTAGAAAATCCTTCATGCTGGCTATTTTTGGCCTTCAGTCTTTAAATACTACCACGAGGCTGTCAAGAAATGCCCACCTTGTCAACATTCTTATCCGAAAAAGTGCACTCATCCTGCTCTGCTACACTCCCATAATTTTCATTGGCCCATTTTCCAAATGGAGGATTGATTATATGCATTGTAAGCCTACCTCAGCTGGGGGGCATGGTTACATCATCATAGCCATTGATTGTTTTACAAAGTGGGTTGAGGCCATGCCTACATATGCAGAAGATGGTAAGACTACCGCACTCTTCTTGTTCAATCATGTGATAGCTATATTCAGAGTCTCGGAGTCCATAGTTACTGATCATGGATCACATTTCCATAATCAAATGATGGAGGAACTAAGTGCCAAGCTAGGTTTTCTCCATGAAAACTCTATGCCTTATTATCCGCAAGCTAATGGTCAGGTAGAGGCCATTAAGAATTTTTTTAAAACAATGCTTCGTCGGATGGTTGGGGCCATAAATCCAACTAGCACCATATCCTTTTCTCCATTCTTTGGGATTACAGGACTTCAGTGAAAACAACTACTAGTTTCACACCTTTCCAGCTTGTCTACGGACTCGAAGCTGTCTTACTGATTCAATGTCAGATTCCATCCTTGAAACTTTCCATCTAACTTCTCCCAAACATTTTTGCAGAGGAAGAGATATTTCTATACTTTAACAACCTTGACGAAAATAGGAGAGATGCTGCCTTGGCTAATGAGGAACACAAGAAATGCGTCAAGGTGCAGTATGATAAATTTGTCCAACCTCGTGCCTTTAACGAGGGTGACCTAGTTTTGACTTACAATCAAAGATATGACAAAATAGGGAAAGGAAATTTCAAATCCATGTGGTACGGTCCTTTTGTCATTTCTAAAGTTTTAGAGAAAGGGGCCTACAAGCTTGTAGACTACGATGGAATCCATTTAAGGCAGCCTCACAATGGGTTGTACCTGAAGAGGTGCTATGCCTAGATATCTCTAGGATAATATCTTGTATATATGTATATTGCTTGAATTTCAGTGTGCTTAAGTATTTTCAATATGGTTTTGAGTTTAAGTGTTCGTATCTATTTGTACCATGTTTTGGTCATGCAAAGCATATGGCTTTCTATGGCTCTGTTGATGGTGCTTGCTGCCACACCTTGAATCTTTCCCCAGCTGCTTGGGTTCTCTATTCCCTAGCTTACTATTTGGTCAGTTCAGGAACGGTTTGTATTGGTCCCGCTACCAAAAACATCACTGAGTATCGAGTAGTCATAGGTATTCTAACTGAAGCTGCCTCCCAAGATGTTCGTAACTTGGTAGTATTGATGGACTCGTGTTGATTGCATGGGCAGACCCGGGTTTACTATGATCAATCAACAACACCCTTATCTCACTGGCCCTTTCGGCGACAGACCGCGAAGCGATCTGAAGTCTCACCCGAAGTGAATCTAATGGGTTGGCTAAGACTCAAGTGTCTTGGAATAGGTTCTGCGCATCCTACTTTTCTCCCCTTGCTCCTATGATTCACAAGGTCAGCTAACCCCGCGCATCGCACATCCCCTTCTACTCGTAGCACTTTTAGTCTTGCGATTCTTATCCACGTGCAAGTCGCACGGTTTCTTCCCGCGTCGCATGACTTCCACTTACTCACAATATTCCCAACCTTATCGCATATCTGCGCACCACGAGACACCCAGCTTCTCCTCAACGCTAAGCCCTCAGCTCGCAGTATCACGCACCGCAGCTCCTCTGCCGGTGCGATATCACCTCTCTGCGATATCTTAACACTACGACTTGGCACTCTTAGTGTTGACTGTGTCACCGTGCGAAACTCTACTTCCTGGAAGTTATACTGTGAGTAAACGGTCGTTGGAAATAGACGTAAAGGAGTCTTTAAGCAACTTACTAAAATACTTCAACTTATCTCTCTCATCTTGCATAACCATGAGCTGAGCAATACACACATTTACTTACTGCAACTAACATTATATGCATGATAACCAGCAACAATAAGCAAATACAATCACATTCATACAACACATAACACGTAGATTTAACGTGGTTCACCCCCAGGATGGGAGTTACGTCCACCAAACTGTGCTTCTATTATATATCTTGAGGGAAGTTAGCACAGTCTGTTGCACTGCATATGCAGCGCGAGATCCCTTCTAGATCTAAGATCTATTTCTATCTCTATAGTGCCTTTCTTTCAATAAATCCTTCCCTCTCTTTCCTCTCTGTGGATGGTTACATACAGACTCAAATGACTCACAGACAAGCTAGGTGTCTGGATTGTTACAACACAATCTGTCTGACTGACTCCTGAGTCTACTTCAAAATAATCTACTGACCGACTAACGACTCATCCTATGAGCCAACCAACTGGCTAACTGACTGATTAGCTAACCCTTTACAATACAAAATGCAAGCTTTTATAGGCGGCCTGAAGGTCTCTCCATTACAACACTGTGGGCCTATCCCAACAGTAAACCCATACCCTAATTAGTGACAGTCGGTCCTCTCTGTCCTTGAGGTATCCGCTTCCCGTCACACCACAGCTCTCTGCAGTCTTCCATGCTTCTCGGCACTGACCATGGGTACTATGCACCGCTTCTTTGCTTTCTATCCTTCGCCTTCAATGCTTGAGCCTCGTTGCTCCTTCTTCTTTATGAGGGTCGCTGAGCCCTCCCGTCTTCCACCGCTGCCTTCAATGCAGTGGTTGAGATTTCTTCTCTCGGCTGCTCAGGTACCGTTGCCTTCTTGAATTTTCTATCCCAAAAGTCATGGTTTCCGGCTCTGCTCTCCAGCTGGAAACGTGCTACGGCGTCATAGCTCTGCCTTGTCTTCTTTCCACCAAAACTATATCTTTCCGCCAAAACTAGCAGCTTCTTTTGTAGCTGCGGGGCCCTGCTCCAACAACTCGCAACTAGTGGTTTGTCATCTAAACCATGTTTATACCATTAGGAATCGAGTGCTTCTCCATCTCTTCCAGAGGGTACGCTTGTTAGAAAGGTCATTTGAAACTATCACCTATAGGCATATACCTAGGGAATATAATGTAATTGCTGACTCATTAGCTAATTACATCCTAGATTGGCATATTTCCCATTCATGACATGAAAATCAAACTTATTTCATTGTAAATAAACAATTAAAGACACATAAAACTCATGTAAAATACATTCACCATTTGAGACATATAAACACCAGGTAAAAGTCTCTCTCTCTCTCTCTCTCTCTATATATATATGAACATGTTTTACAAAAAATAGGTCACGAGACCTCATCTAAAGAACGTAGGCTTTCAAGTAAAAATCACCATACAAAATCCTGAAGCTATCTTTCAGTGGATACATCATGTACACATTGTCTAATGATGCTCGTGATAACACATCATTGCTTGAGCTACTCTACATAGCAGTTTGCTCAAGAGACCTGATACTCCCATTGTAGACCTTTGATACCTTAGAGGGAGGTCATCAATGGAAGCATCAGGGTTGTCTGGGGTCAACCTCTCCAGGTTTTCCTCTAACTCCTCAGTCACATCATCACCTTGTGGTACAAAACAAGCTCCAGCTCATCTATCCAATTGGGAAGCTCCCCCAGTTTGTGCTGCTTCGATGTCTGCACAAAAATATTCAAGTCTCGTTACTTAACATAAAAAATATAAAACATAAAAAACATAAAAAACACTATTTCCATTTTAGGGTTTTTTGCTTCTTATCGATGTCACCCCACTATCCACTAGGTAGTAGCGGTAGGTCAGGGTCACCACTGAAGTCAGTGCCTGCATATGCATAATCCTCCACCATGAGGATCTGATCTCTCAACCATCGAAGGAATGGGTCACTGAACTTTACCTTCCCCTTGCCCACTCCTGTACAGGCCATAAGCTAGACCCACCTTTGCATGCGAGGGTCCCATGCTCTCAGCTCTATAAAGACCACCTGGGGTCTCATCTATGGAACTCACTCAAATAAGAAGCAAGCTAAAATGGAACCAAAACCAAATTTCTTTAGTTCCCCCTGCCGAAACTTGGTCAACTGATCCTTGAAGATCGGAAGCAAGGCTTCTGCCTAGTTAAAGACTATAGCCTCCATGGCCTCTATGGCATAGAGCATATGTACTCTATATTCCTAGTGCATTCTTTGGCTTCCTACCACTCTCTGCATGGTAAACAATACAGTTTTTAGAGGTCCATCCATCATTGCTTTTATGGGGTTTTTCTTCCCCGATGTCCTTGTCCTAGGAATATAGTGACGGTCTATCAACTCGTGTATTTATATCCCCTACGTGGGAACCAGTCAGTGAGATGGGAGCACCTCATTTCGAAATTCTAATCATGAAGTAGATATCCTCTACCTCCACTGTCAAAATGTGAGCACCAACCTCAAAGTATTGTTGCTCCAGATTCCACATCCGGAGTATGTGCTCTAGCAATCGCTCGTGTGATACCATGCTAGGTGTGTGGAATTTTTTTAAAATCCCACAGTATCTCAATGCAGCTATGCAACCCGTATTTCTCTTAGCGAAGGTGTTGTCATTATCATGCTATCTTTCTTTCCATATAACCATTTTTTATCAGCAAGAACCTGCCAAAAACAATCACAAGACTCATTAGAATCATTCTTAATCATCCAAATCAAATGAAATAAGCTAGTTTGTCTTGTATGACTATTTTTATTTCTCCACGGCCGACACCACCTGTGCCTCGTTGAGGAAAGTTGGTGGCACTGCCTATGCGCTATGTTCTTGGTGTTGTTCTAGCAAGGTAATGCTTATCCCGCAAGGGATAAGAGTGGTGACCGCTCCCATGATTTTAGGGCTTGCCATATAAGCCCAAAACATGATTAAAAATCAAAATGGAAGACGTAGAATGAAAGAGTAGGGTCTAGGCTATTACCTGGAGTTGACAGTGCTCAAATTCGACGGTGGAAGCTCTCGATATCAGCAACTGAAAATCTGACCAAGAAAGTTCTCCAAATGCTCTCCACTATGGGTAAATAGTAAAATGTTTTGATTTTTCACTATTTACATGACTTTTATACACATTTTTGGGTTTGACATGCTATAGTTTTGTTTTAAAATCATTTATTACTCAAAGTATATCATTCATAACCCTTTTATGTCAGTTATTGGTGCATTTAACACTTGTTTTTGAGTCGTTGCAGGATAGAAGAACAGTAGCAATAAAGTTTTAGGAGTTCGTTTTTGACTTTTTCGTACTACCATAAAATGGAAAAAGTCATTAAACGTTTGTTGTGACACTTTGGTCATGCTCTCGAAACTTAGTATCAAAGGTATGAGTCCATTTCTGATTCTTTTCACACTCATAAAATATATCATTGTGAAAATAGACCTAATGGAGTATTCTTTAAACTCTTTTCAGGTTCCTTAAATATGAAAAGATCGTCAAGCGACCTTGTCTTCTTCATGCTCGTTAAAGCATTTGAAGAGTTGTTTGTCCGATGGTAGGTTATCTCTTTTTTGGTTCAGATAAACTATTTATGAAAAAGGAACACTCTAGCCAATCATGGTTGGAAGAGTTCTCTAAGGTATTATTTTATACTTTTTCTGGCCTTAGGGACTAAATCATACGAAAAAGGACCCTTTGGAGTCTTCTTCCGTGGTTGTTTAGACTCTCTAAACATGAACGATACTGAGTTTTCTTTCATTGGACTCATTAATTTAAACATTGAGAGACCCTTTTTTGGGAATGAACCCCTCCTCTCTCAGGTTCGTAAAACATATGAGTTTGGACTTGTCTTCAGACGAGCTATACCGAGTGTTTGTTACCCTCTTTGAACTTGTAAAACCGAAAAGAGGCACTCATCAATCATGATGGGGGAAATGGGAAGGGAATCATTTTTGCAAATAAATGGCAGTAATTTGTCATTACCTTTGAACATGGAACTTGTATGCATATCATTTTAGTCAATTGGGTATTCAGTTGATCTCCATGATGATCCACTTTCATGATTCATGTCACTCCTTTGAGTCTTCCAAAAGAATGCATTGTCCATTGTCGCATTGTGTGTTTATCTGGTTTAATCATGCTGCCAAGTATTTTGTCGTGCCACTCAATGTTCAAAGGGAAGTTGAAGAAGTTTACCTCTGCAGTCAAAATAGTCTCCGTGTCAGTACTTTTGAGTCAGTCTTGTGGTTACTTCATTCACATCATTCCAGAACTATGTTCTAAGTTTTGTGTCATTGATGTGGGACTCATCATGACCCTCCTTTGATGATACTATTCTCATCGACATCAACTCATCATCCGGGAAATAGTCTTAGAAACAAGACTACGGTACCTTGAGATCTAGATGCCTTAATGACAGATTTTCTCTCTCTCAACATAGGTTTACATCATTGAACTTTGATCGATAGAATCCACTGGGTGTTCGACATCAGGATATCTATTCATTCTCAGTAGATTGTACTAGGGTCCCTTGGGAATCATTGACATCAATGGTGATCTCCCTTGCACTTGTTAATGGTTCACATCATTGGCCGGCAATCAAGTGGTTTCTACCATGTTCGACTTCAGATCATTGTAATCACATGGATAGAATCATACTTTGTGGAAGACAACATGAAGACCCTGGGTATTTTTTTAGCGCTCATTTCTTTCCCCAGGTTGTGATGGAGTTTTTTATATATAGCATGGATCCACATTTGTATTGTCATGGCTATGCTCAAATTTGTGTCTGTATGACACAGATCTATGTTGTATGTCCAGTAGCTATGTCCAAGTTTGAGTCCTCTATCACATGGATCTATGCTGTATTCTAGTAGCCATGCTTGTTTATTCCTCTCATGGATCTGCCTTGTATTGGTCTGCAGCCATGAGTTGGTTACATGTATTTATGAGTCAAAAATATTGATGCACTACAAATGCCTACTAGACAACATTCTCCGATCGAGCTGACATTTTCACCTCGAAGTGACAACTTGTTCTCTCAAAGCTCTCGCTTATCATATCCCTCTAAGTCTCATGCTTTGGGGGGCATTATGTTATACCCAAATCTTGTCACCACCATGTGATAAGACCCTTAACTTCCTTGTTTTCCCTTAATCCCAGCACTTAGAATGGAAACTTACTTTTTTTGTCAATTCTACTTGAAAAAACTCAGCATTGCGCTTTCTTTGTGGCCCATGAGCGGTACCTTGCTCAGTACCACCTGTATCTTGTTTTCAAGAAGAAGTGCCACTGCCTATGGTCTTTGGTTCAAAAGTGTTTCTCATCTAAACTGCTCTGTCATAAGAGAAGAAAAGCGATACCATGGGTAAAATGGAAAAAGAGAAGTTTATTGAGGCTTCTATATCATGAGCCTCATGTCATCCCTTATCCCTATCATTGTGGGTTAGTTTGAGCTCGAGATCCCCCATCATAGGATCTTGGAGCCACCTCATCCACAATTCTCTCAACTATCCCTATCAATTGAGCCTTATAAATACAAGCTCGTGTCCATAGTTGGGGGGGGGACTATAGAGGTATTGTTATGCTGTTGGATTGACTACCTAGTCCAAATCATTGGAGAGCATAGAAAGCAAATTTGGAGATTATGGGGATGAAGTGTTTGTCTCATGGAGATGCCCATTAACACTAAGGAAATGGTTGTAAGCTTTTCCATACATTATTAATGTAAAGTTGATTTCCGTCCCACATTACTGTTGTTTTGATTTCACATGTACATGTTGTTAGATTCCTTAGTCACTAACATGGATAAGTAGATGTTTTTCTGGTATCTTTGATGTGTTTGTAGGTACACAAGTTCACAATCGAAGTAGTATTCCAGGTGTCTACGACATCTAGGGAAGGTCTTCATCCTTTTTCGTTCACTCATTTGTTATGGATCTGAACCATTCAGAACAAAGGAACAACTTCTTTCCACAGAAGGTGAAATATTCTTGATTATAATGGACATGGATCCACTGCCAATTACCAGTCCAAAAAATGGTTCTAGGTTTGTGCTAGGCATGGGGCTATATGGTGAAGTGTGTAAATCTGGCTTAGATTGATATGCATTAGAGGAAATTTCAACTCAAAATGGGCCTTTGAACTTTTATTCAAATTCCATGTCATCATGTGTTGGCCAATGAAATTGCTTTAAATTTGAAATACCGTATAGGTCTTAAACACTTTTTTAATATAAATTTGGGGATAGGTATCATAAAAAAAACTACTTTTTTTGTTTGTATTTTTGACATATCTCCCTTAGTTTTTACTCAAATTTTGATTGGGAGAGCTCGTTGGATGTGGAATTAAATTTCGCATCCAATGAGTACCCACTCGGCATACTTTTGATGGACCCCGCTACCCCAGAAACAATAAATACCTGAAAAAATGAAATGATGATGTCATCATTCCATTTTTTCAGGTATTTCTTGTTTCTGGGGTAGCGGGGTCCATCAAAAGTATGCCGAGTGGGTACTCGTTGGATGCAGAATTTAATTCCGCATCCAACGAGCTCTCCTGATCAAAATTTGAGTAAAAACACAGGGAGATATGTCAAAAATACAAACAAAAAGTAATTTTTTTCTTTTCTTCCTCCAAAATTAATAAATATTATTTTATTATTTTAACTATTATTTTATGAATTCATTTTAGGAGGCCCATTTTGAGTTGAAATTTCCTCTAATGAATATGAGTTTGAGTCAGAAGCTATGTGGCCTTCTGACGGTGTAGAGGGTTGTCAAGAATGGTCTCGACGGTATTGGTTCAAGGACCCGAACTGTGGTGGATCACCTCTTAGGCGTGAAGAAGAGCACGGGGGATCAATTGTGTCTGGTTGGTAGATCAAGTGATGTAATATAGTAGTGATGTTCTAGACCCTAGTTTTAGTGGCTTCCTATTTTCTTTCAAGTGGTCACTCGGCCACCAAGACTTCCAGGAGACAGCGCTTGGCTTTTTCCTCATAGGATATCTAGTCAGTCAGTAGGGGTCATTTCCCATTTCGCTTGGAAATTCCTCTCAGTGGCCAGCTACTTTGGGGTTCCTATGGTACTCCTCACAATGAGTTTCAGGGATGAGCCTAAGCACTTCCCACGATTAAGGCAGTCAGGGACTTATGTCCTCAAGGACTGCAAGTGTTTGATTTAATGTAAATTGATAGATTTTAATGGCTGGCTCAGCATCATGAACTGAGTTTTGTTATCTTACTTGGTGTGGTTGTGTGTATGTGTATGAAATATTGTTCATTGTTAACTTATTTTCTGTTATTCATTTTGTGGCTGCATTTATGGTCCCTAGGATGGTCGCCAGTTCTATAGTAGGGCTTTCGCCCTTGCTACAAGCAGGAACAACTACCTTCCATCTATAGGACGGAATGGTAGGGTCCCTGTTGGTTGGAATAAAACCTGCAAAACAATGTTTGGGATAAGCTATGAAACCCTACATGAAATGGTTAGGAAACAAACTATGGCTACAAGAAATCAAGGGAAAACCTGCAGCAAACCATTATAAAAACAAACATGCAAACAAAATAAGTTAGCATACTAAAATAACAATGAAAAAAAATGGTTATAACTTTTGTTTGGGTGGAAATGGGCCACCATTTCCTAGCTTTGGAAGCACCTCTCTCTTTGGGATGGAAGATTGGCTTGTGGAGCAATGGAGAAGAGGGAGGGTGAATGGGTTGAGAGGAAAAGGGTCTCAAGGCATTCACACAAGAAGCATAATGATAGGGAGAGAATGAGTGTTTTGAGAGTGACCCCCACCCCTCTATTTATAGTTTTTTCATGAGTTTTTAGGGTTTTGAGCCCTGGTTCAAGGCTTTAGCCCTTGTTTTGGTATTTAAGCCCCTTTCACCCAATTCTTAGCTCCATTAGGGATTTTAAGCTCCTTTGAGGGGTTTTAGAACCTTTTTGGAGGTTTTAGCCCCCATGGGAGCTAATTTGGCTCTTTTTAGGGGTTGTTAAGCCCTTTTCATGTTTTTGAGCCTTTGCAAGGGTGTGGGGGTCAAATGAGGGTAGTGACATAGATGTCTTTGGGTGGTGTAGGTCATGTAGAGCTCATTGAGGGATTTTTTGGGTTAACAAATATTTTTATGCTTATGTAGTAGAATTCAAGGAGGAACCTTATGGCATTGGAGTTTATAATGCTAGATATGTGCTACATCTTCATAGACCCAGGGTAAGAAGGTAGCTTTCATATTTAAAAGTACATACTACTCCTATAATCTATTACATGTATTTCTTATTGTAGAACTAGCTGGTGATGTGTCCTGATCCTGTTGTGATATGTTTCCAGTGTCTAATCTCCTTTATTTGCAACTACAATTGAGACATCGATGATCCATAACTTATTTGCATTCTATGGTACCTCACTGATGGCTTACCAAATCTCATCCTTAGACTATGATAGTCCTCCTCATATCAATAGCAATATTCTCCTATCATTTCTACTGAAGCATAAAATTCATGGACCAACACATAACTGAAGTCTTGTGCTCTGAAACCAATACCGTGATTTCTACGTTCAATCTCCTAAGTCAAAATTTTGAAATTATTATCTACTTATAAGCATTGAAAGTTGAAACCTATTGAAAGAATATAATTCTACTTTAGTACTCAGTAGGGTGGGCAGTTTCATTCTAAAATAAAATGAAGACAAGTTACTTCTTGTGTGTTCTCTTCGCTAAGGCATAGCTAATGCATAAATTTCTCTGAAAAATCAATTTTTAAACTAAATTCAAGATCAATTATTCTCCTTACAAATTTATTGCAATAGATTACAACTTAAGAAAGAAGTCACATGTTAAAACTAAGATTTAAATCTAAGCTAGCTAAGTGTAGCCAAGAGAAAGCCATCTCATTTGATATACCTTGTTGGAGTTTAAATTGTCATAAATTATTAAATAGAATCTTTTTCTAATGTATCATTTCCCTTGGAATTCTTATGTGGTCCAGATCCCACATCCTTTCTTGACATGTAATAGGATTCTTAAGGTCCTTCCTTATACACTATTGCAACTCTTTCTTTGCACCATATGGTTACAAGTTAATAATGACTTCTTTTCTGAGTAAGCTTTAGCTGGGAAAATTTATACACTTAGACAATCATGCAAGCACCCAACTCCTGTATTTTCTTTGTTTTTGTTACGAAGAGAAATTCCTATGGCTTGGGGTACCACAACAAATAACTTGACTCCAAAAATAAATCCTTTCCAATATGCAAGAGAAATCAAATATATAACACTAAAGGATCAGGCCTCGTACCTTATTCCATATGGTTGAAGTATATCCCCGTTGAGCTTTCCAACTTCAACTTGAATTGATGAATCACTTCCTCAACAACAAGTAAACAAGACAAGCATATTATATATATATTGGTGTTAGATCTACTCTAGCATATATAATCAACAATGTATAAGCATTTGAAATCATCCATGGATAAAATATTCATTCAAACATACATTATTGGACAAGAAAATATATTTCTATTAATATAAAATCAGATATTACAATGAATACAACCTCTATCGGCACATCTGTGAATCAGAGAAACTGAATCCCCCACTTGGGCCTCCACCACCTCAATCCTCCATCTCTCAATAACAAGCTCACAAGCAAAAGGCAAGCTTGGGAAGACCACCAAAGCACTCCAAGGGACAAAGGGATGTAGACTCAAGCACAAGTTTTGGCAACAATGGACTATAATTTATTTGCTCTCAATTCTCTTATTCCTTCAATGTATCCAAAGGGTTCCTTATATAGCTTTTCAATGGGGTAATGAGAGGTTGAATCTGAGCGATCTCAAGGAATATGGAAGGCCAGGAGACAAGTGAGTCAGATCCATGTCAAGGAAAACTCCAAAAGGATTTGGATTTTGTACACATCCCGATGTATGTGGTTTTAGGGGTCAAACCCATGTATATACGTTATAAGGGGTTTAAAAGTTGCGTATATCAATTTTCACATGTTTTTAGGGATGGTCTAGGAAACATCAAAGGACAAAAAATGGTCCAAGGGGTCTAAGGATTCTGTAGAGGGACAGGGGAAGACCATACAAGTGTGATTCACCTGGTGTGGTAAAATAAGCTATAACAGATGCCCCTTAATGTGTGAGGTCAGAGGGGTCATATGATGGCTGAAATACATTATAAGTCCATCCCAGAAGTGGAGTGATGAAGAATCCCAAATGGAAGAGCAGCCACCCAATTAGCATAGTACAATGATACAACTCTGCATATAACTACAAATACATATACCAGTCCCGGATACATAAGAGTACAATGGCCATGAATAGGCATGATACAAAATATCACATAAGTGGTCATCACCACGTACAATATACATAGATCAGAATCTCCATGATGAAGATATACAAAGGATCATGATCTCCATAATGGCTGAAGATATACAATGGATCAAGATCTCCATAATAGCTGGAAATGTCTAACATATACTGGAATCAAGTCACAAGAGCTGAAATCTCATGAACATTGGCACGATCAAGGAGGTATCATATAATAGATGCCACCAATTTGGAAGGTCTTCTACACAAACTGCTACGAGTACATGTCCTACTATGTGAATAGAGGTGTCGAGGTCAAACATAGTAGTCCATTGTCTGATTACCGGTCATTGACGTATACCATTAACAAATGCAAGATCACCCACTGATAATGATAATGAGAATCAAGGCACTAGAGTGCAAACTAACAAGTGTGAATAGGTGTGTTGAGGGAAAACACTTGAGAGGATCCATTGATCAGGGGACATTAATGTATTCCCAAAAACTATCGATGGCGAGAGAACCTGCCATTGATGACTGCAAGTCTCAAGGCACTAAAAAATGACTCTAGATTCCAATCCCAGAATAAATGATCTAAAGTTGATGGGATGAAATCTGCTAGAAGGAGGGCATTAAGGCATCCCCCATCATCTAACACGAGGTACTCAACAAAGCTTTATAATGTGGAAGGACTCGATCATAAGGTGCATGAACCAGTAACTATACCGAGAATGGCCGACATGCAAATTCAAGATAACTAAGGAATGGCCGACTCAGGTTTCAATTTCCTTTGAACAAGAGCATAACGATGAATGGTGACTGAATAAAGGTAGCATAGACTCGATATACAAAACTGGGACATCTCTGCGACACAGGAGGCATCGACAAAGGCTCCATGGGGACTGGAAGCTTAACCAGTCGATGGAGATAAAATTAGATAAACAAGTACATCTCCTAAATTCAAACTATAAACCCAACCAATGGATGTGAAATACAGTGCTCTGTTCGAAGGTGACACGACTCGACAGCTGCCAAAAGATAACATCTTTCCTTGTTCATCTTTTTGGTTTTTAAATTTTTTTTCGACTTTTTCAAATATTTAAAAAGCTTGAAAAATAATAAAATGGCTTTATAGTTACAGACTAGGAGGAGATGAGTGTCATATGGGAAAACAAACTAGTTCCAAGCAGTGGAACATACTATGCTCAATGCAAGGATACATGTGTAGGATAGTGACACTTGGGGGAAAGTCCCCTCCCGGTAAAAATAGGGAATCAAGTTGCAAAGGATATATAAAATGGATTTGCATGGCTAGACATGAGACAAGCTCGGGCTATATGGCTGAAACTCAATGTCAGGGAAGTCGGTGTAAGGCTCAATAAGGCAGGAAAAGCTCATGATAATGCAATTACAACTTGACATACGGGTGTCCTGAGGGAAATAGGCCAACAAAAGATCAAGAGGAGTATGAGGCTCTTGCGAAATGTCATGGAAATACTATACAATGGAATCCCACACCCTAAGGGACAAAATGTCAGCATGGGCACCAAATACAAATAAGGCACTAACTAGGGTACCCATGTAAGGTCAAGCTCTACCACTCATATCATGCCACTTCTAAAACAACAAGAAGGTTTCGTGACATAATAGAGTGGGTTCATACCTAAGGATATAATGAAATGGTCATAAGGTCATGCAAAATGAAAACAGTGATGAAACTTAACTTATATGCCAGTTTAGACATGATACCTAAAATCGGTATGAACGGGTCAATTCAATGGTTGAAACAACACTAAAAAAGGTCTCCTACATCATAAATTAGTCCAAAAACTGTCCAAATGGATTAGAAACAGTCCAAACTATAGAAAAGGGGGTAAAAATTTTCAAAAGTTTGAAAAATTTCTATAATTAGTAAAAAATTCAAAACATTATAAAACATTTGAAATTTTTATCCATTTGAGCTCAGAAATTCAACAACGAATTCTAGGAGATCCAGCCGGCGGAATCCACTACCGTTTTTTCCAGGTACTTACCCATGCTCTACTCTTTCATTTTGATGCAAATTTTGTCAAATTCCATGGTGTATTTATGATTCTAGGCTATTCTAAGATGTGCGCCACGGCCCACGCAGAAATCAAGGGTTTTTCTGTGTATAGGGCTGGATATACACGAAAAACTCCCTCAAAGTCAGATACATACGCGGATGTTTAGCAAACAGTCACGTATGCGACCATGTTCAATGATTTTTAAGTGTTCTAATGGATCAAACTCAAATTTTATGTGTAGGATGGTCCTAAAATGGAGAGAACGTGAGCATGGCGATGTAGAAGAGGCAGTGAGGGCAGATCTAATGGCTCAACAAGCGTTACGTGCATGCGGGATTTACAAATTTTTGTGTCTTGGTGGCTTAAGAGCCAAACCAAGACTATTGCAAATGTTAGTGGACTACTGGGATCCAGAATTAGAGTCATTCCAGATAGATAGGATGTCCCTCACCATAGAAGTGGAGGACATATATTTTATTACTGGACTTTCTCGATGGGGGGAAGTGGTGAACCTACGCTCTCGTGGGCCCAGAGGTGGCTTGACTATAGATGACTACATTGCAGTGTACTACTATCCTGACACGAAGAAGGTGGGGAGTCAGATCCCAACTAACTCCATACAGGTGCTGGGCCTAAAGGCCATCCTGCCAACACTGGGAAGGATAGTAGGCTTAGCTTCACTCCATCAGGCCTCACGATCTCTGATGTTCTATGTAGTGGAGTGCATGAGACCCACTGTGTACGATTAGAGCACAACACTACTGGGAAACATGAAACACTAGCTTAGTGAATGCAAGATGGGTAGAGTGCGAAACTTTGGTTTCAACAGCATACTGAGCACGCTTTTCTTTGAGCATGTTCTAGGATTGAGCCCTAGGGTTGACGTTCCTCTACACGGGGTTTGAGATCCGGCCCAATGGCGTTAGGAAAATGTGATGCACAGACTCGGTGGAGGTAGGTTGTCCAACCCCTATCCAGCTGATTTGTTTCCATGGTGGCGATGAGAGATAGTTGCCATTGATGACTACCCCTATGCGGGGATAGATTTCCAGGGAGACCTGGACATGCCGCTACCACCAGGATCGGCATAAGGTGACATTGGTAACGAATCTCGACCCTCTTTTTAAAATTTTTGAGTTATTTAATTTTTTTGTGTTTTCTGATTATGTGGAATCAAAAGACATGTTTTTGGATGACAATACATAATGAAATCTACCATATGCATGCATATGTGGGACCACAGTGGCCTGAAGGCTTCCCTCGTCATAGATGGAGGGGAAGAGGATACAATATCATGGGTGTGGATGTGGAGCGGATGCTCCAAAGCATTCATACCAACTTCGTGAGACTGACACAAAGAGTACCCATGGTGCAAGTCAAGGACTTTCCTGAGACCATGCAGCACCAGGTGGTGGGTGTACCACAAGCATGGGTGCAGCTATTTCAAGGGCTATCTAGAGCCGTAGTGATGTTCTAGGATCACAACCCCCCTCCTCCTCCATAGGATTAGATACCTAGGAGTGATACATTTTGTACTACCATGTATTTATATTTTGGTGGCTTGAGAGCCCCATTTTTGTATTATGACACTATGTATTACCACATTTTGGATGTTTATAAATTTTTTTATGATGATCAATTTATGTATTTACATGTGTAAAAATTTATGTTTGTGATGAGCTTATTGTGTATGAAACAAATTCCAATCTAACACGTAGTTAGCATATGAGTCAACAACTTGATTATTAACTCTTGGAACATGTATGTATGTTATATTGTCAAATTGCTATTCTAATAATCTCACATGCAAGAATATTATTAATAATGTCAGATATCTAACATGGTACAAACCATTAAGCTATGACACTACTAACTCCAAATCAAGACGTAGCTCAAGAGAGAGAATGCCATGTAAAATGGCATCCTGTAGAAGCTCAATAAGAACACTATATTCAGCAACATTGTTTGAATATGGCCGTAAACATATGCCTCCTGAAGACAATACCTAACCCATAGGAGTATAAATCACCCAAGCAGCAGAGGCATAGTGTTGAGTGTGACGGCTCACACCATCCACGAATCCTATGAAAGTGGAAGATTCCATTGACATCTGCCAAAAGAAAAAGAAACTAATCACAAACCCTATCACCATAAGAAAAAGAACTACCTATGAAAAACTGTACAATAATATACAATATCTAGCCTTGGCTAAAAATCATGCATAATACTTTTTAAGATAGAGCCCATTTCTAGGCTTTGCCAAGGCCGTACCCTCATAATACACTAACTCATAAGCGCCCTTCTCTAACACACGTTTAATGACATAAGGACCATGCCACATGGGGTTAAAATTTCTTTCCCCCAAGGGTTCTTTTGGTTGATCCCACAAAAGGACCAAGTCTCCCTCACTAAAACTCCTTGGATAGATAGACTTATTGTACTGGACCTTAACACGATGCTTGTTTACTTCTAGAGCCACCAAGGCATCTCGGCGTTGCTCATCAAGTTGCTCAAGGTGGACCAAACACTCCTCCAATGGTGAAGTGTCTGGTAAGAGCTCTATGGCTAGCTTCAAAGAAGGAATCTTGCACTCAACCGGTAATACCAACTCCACTCCATGTACAAGTTGATATGGAGAAAAACCCATGGTAGTCTTAACAGTGGTTCTATAAGCCCACAAAGCAGGATATAACATAATGTGCCAATTCTTCTTGCTTTGTGTGATGGTTCATTGGAGAATGGATTTGAGTGATTTGTTCACTACTTCTACCTGTCCATTCGCTTAAGGGTAGTAAGAGGAGGAATGCTCTTGCTTATACCCTAACTTTGATGCCAACTCTTCCATCATACGATTCTGAAAGTGGGAGCCATGGTCAGTGACAAGCTCTTTTGGAATACCGAACCAAGTAATAATCTGGTTGAATACAAAGTGTGCAACTATATCACCATCGGATTTAACTGTAGGCATAGCCTCAGCCCATTTCATGAAGTAGTCAATAGCCACTATGATATGATGATGCCCCCTAGTTTAAGCTGGGTTGCAATCCATAAAATCAAGCCCCCACTTAGAGAAGGGACTGGTGGCAATTATGTGATGTAACAGGGTAGGCTTTGAGTGCATATTATGTGCAAACACTTGGTAAGGATGGCACCTCTTGATTGCATCTACAAAATCCTTAAATATCGACGGCCAGATATAACCCACTCTTAAGATTTTTTGGGCTGTAGAAAGCCCAGATAAATGACCACCACACGCCCCTCCATGGCAATCAATCAACACTACCTTAGCCTCTTCATGAGTTAAACAACAGCATAAAATGGAATCTACCCCAAGGCGGTACAAAGTGTTATCCACTATGAGGTAATTCATAGTGTCATAATACAAAAATGTGGCTCTCGAGCCACCAAAATATAAATACACGGTAGTAAAAAATGTATCACTCCCAGGTATCTAAGCCTGTGGAGGAGGATGGGGGTTGTGATCATGGAACGTCACTACGGCTCTAGCTAGTTGTCGAAATAGCTGCACCCATGCTCATGGTACACCCACCGCATAGCGTTTCATGGCCTCAGGCAAGTCCTCGACTTACGCCATGGGTACTGTGTGTGTCAGTTTCATGAAGTTGGTATGAATTCTTTGGAGCATCCGCTCCACATCCACACCCGTGATATCATCTCCTCTTCCCCTCCGTCTATGATGAGGGAAGCCAATTCTATTACGGAGAGAAATTCCTATGGCTTGGGGTTCCACAATAGACAGCATGACTCCAAAAATCAATCCTTTCCAATATGCAAGAGAAATCAAATATCTAACACTAAAGGATCAGACCTCGTACCTTATTCTAAACGGTTGAAGTAGATCCCCATTAAGCTTTCCAACTTCAGCTTGAATTGATGAATCACTTCCTCAACAACAAGTAAACAAGAAAAGCATACTATATATATTGGTGTTAGATCTACTCTAGCATATATAATCAACAATGTATAAGCATTTGAAATCATCCATGGATAAAATATTCATTCAAACATACATTATTGGATAGGAAAAGATATTTCTATTAATATAAAATCAGAGATTACAATGAATACAACCTCTGTCAGCACATCTGCGAATTGGAGAAACTGAATCCCCCACTTGGGCCTCCACCACCTCAATCCTCCATCTCTCGATTACAATCTCACAAGCAAAAGGAAAGATTGGGAAGAACACCAAAGTGCTCCAAGGGACAAAGGGATGCAGACTCAAGCACAAGTTTCAGAAACAATGGACTATAATTTCTTTGCTCTCAATTCTCTTATGCTTTTAACGTATCCAAAGGGTTCCTTATATAGCTTTTCAATGGGGTAATGAAAGGTCGAATACGAACAATCTCAAGGCATATGGAAGGCCAGGAGACAAGTGAGTCAGATCCATGTCAAGGAAAACTCCAAAAGGATTTGGATTTTGTACACATCCCGATGTATGCGGTTTTAGGGGATAAACCCGCGTATATACGTGATAAGGGGTTTAAAATTCTTGTATATCAATTTTCACATGTTTTTAGGGATGGTCTAGGAAACATCAAAGGAGAAAAAATGGTCTAAGGGGTCTAAGGAGTCTATAGAGGGACAAGGGAAGGCCATACAAGTGTGATTCACCTGGTGTGGTAAAATCAACTATAATCGATGCCCCCTAATGTGTGAGGTCAGAGGGGTCATATGATGGCCAAAATACATTATAAGTCCATCTCAGAAGTGGAATGATGAAGAATCCCAAATGGAAGACCAGCCACCCAATCAGCACAGTACAATGATACAACTCTGCATATAACTGCAAATACATATAGCAGTCTCGGATACATAAGAGTACAATGGCCATGAATAGGCATGATACAAAATATCACGTAAGTGGTCATCACCACGTACAATATACATAGATCAGAATCTCCATGATGAAGATATACAATGGATCAAGATCTCCATAATAGCTGGAAATGTCTGACATATACTGGAATCAAGTCACAAGAGCTGAAATCTCATGAACACTGGCATGATCACGGAGGTAGAACATAAGAGATGCCACCAATCTGGAAGGTCTTCTAGACAAACCGCTACGAGTACATGTCCTACTATGTGAATAGAGGTGTCGAGGTCGAACATAGTAGTCCATTGTCTAATTACTGGTCATTGATGTATACCATTAATAGACGCGAGATCACCCACCGATAATGATAATGGGAATCAAGGTACTAGAGTGCAAACTAACAAGTGCGAATAGGTGTGTTGAGGTCAAACACTTGAGAGGATCCATCGATCAGACTGTCAATGGCGAGAGAACCTACCACTAATGACTGCAAGTCTCAAGGCACTCAAAAATGACTCTAGATTCCAATCCCAAAATAAATGATCTAAACTCAATGGGATGAAATCCGCTGGAAGGAGGGCATTAAGGCATCCCCCATCATCCAACAGGAGGTACTTAGCAAAGCTGTATAATGTGGAAGGACTTGATCATAAGCTGCACGAACCAGTAACTGTACTAGGAATGGCCGACATGCCAAGTCAAGATAACTGAGGAATGGCCGAATCAGGTTTCAACTTCCTTCGAACAAGAGCATAACGGTGAATGGTGATTGAATAAAGGTAGCATACACTCGATATAAAAAACTGGGACATCTCTGTGACACAAGAGGCATCGACAGAGGCTCCATGGGGACTAGAAGCTTAACCAATCAGTGGAGATAAACTCATATAAACAAGTACAGCTCCTAAAGTCAAACTATGAACCCAACCAACAGATGTGATAAATAGTGCTATGTTCAAAGGTGACACGACTCGACAACTGCTAAAAGATAACATCTTTCCTTGTCCGAATTTTTGGTTTTTTAATTTTTTTTGGAATTTTTCAAATATTTAAAAAGCTTGAAAAGGAATAAAATGGCCTTATAGTTATAGACTATGAGGAGACGAGTGTCATATGGGAAAACAAACTAGTTCCAAGCAGTGGAACATACCTATGCTCAATGCAAGGATACATGTGTAGGATAGCGACACTAAGGGGAAAGTCCCCTCCCAGTAAAAATAGGGAATCAAGCTGCAAAAGATATATAAAATGGCTCTACATGGCTAGACATGAGACAAGCTTGGGCTATATGGCTAAAACTCAATGTCAAGGAATCCGACGTAAGGCTCAATAAGGCAGGAAAAGCTCATGATAATGCAATTACAACTTGACATACGGGATTCCTGAGGGAAATAGGCCAGCAAAATATCAAGAGGAGTATGAGGCTCTTGTGAAATGTCATGGAAATACTATACAACAGACTCCCACACCCTAAGGGACAAGATGTTGGCATGGGCACCAAATGCAAATAAGGTGCTAACTAGGGTACCCATGTAAGGTCAAGCTCTACCACTCATATCATGCCACTTCTAAAATAGCAAGAAGGTTTCGTGACATAATAGAGCGGGTTCATACCTAAGGCTATAATAAAATGGTCATAAGTTCATGCAAAATGCAAACGATGATGAAACCTAACCTATATTCCAGTTTAGACATGATACCTAAAATCGACACGAACGGGTCAATCCAATGGCTGAAACGACGCTCAAAAAGGTCTCCTACATCATAAATTAGTCCAAAAACGGTCCAAAAGGATTAGAAATGGTCCAAACTATAGAAAAGGGGGTAAAAATTTTCAAAAAATTGAAAAATTTCTATAAAGAGTAAAAAATTCAAAATATTATAAAACATTTGAAATTTTTACCCATTTGAGCTCAGAACTTCAAGAGCGAATTCTAGGAGATCCAGCTGACGGAATCCACTACCATTTTTTCCAGGTACTTACCCATAATATACTCTTTCATTTTGATTCAAATTTTGTCAAATTCCATGGTGTATTTATGATTCTAGGCCAGTCTAAGATGCGTGCCATGGCCACGCAAAAATCGAGGGTTTTTTCATGTATAGGGATGGATATATGTGGAAAATGCCCTCAAAAGTTGTGTACATACATGGCTATTTAGCAAACAGTCGTGTATGGAGCCACGCTCAATGATTTTTAAGTGTTCTAATTGATTAAACTCAAATTTTATGTGTAGGATGGTCCTAGAATGGAGAGAATGTGAACATGGTGATGTAGAAGAGGCAGTAAGGGCAGATTTAATGGCTCAACAAGCGTTACATGCATGCAGGATTTACAAATTTGGGTGTCTTGGTGGCTTAAGAGCCAAACCAAGACTATTGCATATGTTAGTGGACTACTGGGATCCAGACTCAGAGTCGTTCCAGATAGACAGGATGTCCCTCACAAAGAAGTGGAGGACATATATTTTATTACTAGACTTTCCTGATGAGGGGAAGTGGTGAAACTAAACTCTCATGGGCTCGGAGGTGGCCTGAATATAGATGAGTACATTGTGGTGTACTGCTATCTGGACACAAAGAAGGTGGGGAATCAGATCCCAACTAACTCCATACAGGTGCTGGGCCTAAAGGCCATCCTATTGACAATGGGCAGGATAGAATCAAAGAAACTGAATCCCCCACTTGGGCCTCCACCACCTCAATCCTTCATCTATCGATAGTAAGCTCACAAGAAAAAGGAAAGCTTGGGAAGAACACCAAAGTGCTCCAAGGGACAAAGGGATGCAGACTCAAGCACAAGTTCCAGCAACAATGGACTATAATTTCTTTTCTCTCAATGCTCTTATGCCTTCAATGTATCCAAAGGGTTCCTTATATAGCTTTTCAATGGGGTAATGAAAGGTCAAATCCGAGCAATCTCAAGGAATATGGAAGGCCAAGAGACAAGTGAGTCAGATCCATGTCAAGGAAAACTCCAAAAGTATTTGGATTTTGTACACATCTCGATGTACGCAGTTTTAGGGGTCAAACCTGCATATATACACGATAAGGGGTTTAAAAGTTGCTTATATCAATTTTCACATGTTTTTAGGGATGGTATAGGAAACATCAAAGGACAAAAAATGGTCCAAGGGGTCTAAGGAGTCTGTAGAGGGATAGGGGAAGGCCATACAATTGTGATTCACCTAGTGTGGTAAAATCAGCTATAACAGCTTTGCTTCAATTAAAGTAGCATATTTGACTTTTCCCAGGTCATTCTCGCTTCTATCATCCTGTCTTGTTTATGTTGACCAACATTAACATAAATTTGACAAAGCTCTTCACATGTATGCACTCTAGGTCTTTTGGATTGACTCTCATTTCTTTTTCCATTCATTTCATTTTTCACTTCCTTTCATGTTACATTGACACACACATTTTTCTTACTCTTAGACCTAGTAATCCTTTCATAAACATAAACTGCCAGTCTTTTCCTTAGGACTTCTTTATCCACAATTTTATGAGCATCTGAACACCGCCCCTTGTACATTCTATGTTTGTCAACTTCTTGATAAAATCCTTGCTTATCACTTGATATCTTTACCTCTTTTTCATTATATACATCCTTATTTATGAACTTTGGAAGCATATTTACACTTTTGTGGTGGAAAAATTAAATAGCCAACCGTATTGCTGGATGAACTCACCTTAGTAAGATGTCTACATTTGGTGCACTTCACAGCATGAGCCCTAGTAATTATGCCCATCATCTTCTCTAAACATGAGTTCATATAAGAATTTTTTTTTTTTTATAGAAGAACCAATCTTTTATCCAAAAAACCATAATTATTCCTCTATTCTTGTCTCATTGTTTATGTCGAAAATTTCAAGAAACTTTGGACCAATGATTAATCTCACAGAAATCAACAATGTTTTCTCCTATGTGTAAGGAAACATAGTAACATGTGACTAATGTCTGTTCTTGAAATAAAATTTTTAGGTAACATGGATAACACTTCCAAACATCCAAGGATACCAATCAGTGCAATTACCAGGCATTATTTAGTTCAAAAAATGGAATAAGCACAGAATCTTAGGGTATTCACAAAATTTCACAATAAGGATACCATACAACAAGATTCCAAAAGCTACAAATCATCAAAAAATAAGAGAGTAATTCACTGAAACAACCCAGTAAGATAGAATCTTTTCTGTAAATTATCCACTAAAATAGCCCAGTAAGATAGAATATCTTTTGCAAATTTATGGCATAACTATTAACATTCTAGTGAAGTTGTTTAGCAAGAATTACTCAATTCCAAAAAAAAACAAGGAATTTTTTTTAGGAAATGAAATGTAGCAACAAAACCACACACAAGATTTCAAAAGTTACAAATAGACAAAAACATAAAAGAGAGGAATCCAATACAACAACCCAGTAAGTCTTATCTTGAAGAAAAAGGATTTCTGCAGGTTTTAGCCATGTTCACAAAGAATCTTTGGGGAACAATGCATTATAGTTTCCATTGTGCACACACACACACACAAGTTCTCAACTATACACATATTGTGTACTCTGCATATTCCATGAACAAACAATTAATTCTACATTGAATTGTATATATTTGACATGGCACTTCAAAATAATCTATTGTTTGTATTCAAGGAGTTAAACTTCTGCATAAAGACCTAGTGTGCGACTCTATCTTCCAAGCACTTGTCAATGTCTTTACTGATTCTTGTGCATGCATTCAGTACTAATTAAATATCTCTCCTTTTTTCATAAACAAAAAATAGTCAAAAACTAGATGGCTTGAAATATAAAGCATTATGCTTGATACACATGAAATAACCACCAATACTAGCTTGAATTTTGTCTGCAGAATACTACAAGTAAAAAAATATCCTTTGCATGTCATGATCCTAGATTACAATACTCTTTCTACAACTCATAGAAACAGACTTGTAGTGGTTGCAGGCTTGCAACATTAAAGCTCTGGGACTGAGAAAATGGCAGCACATCCTCTCTTTCATATCCATTCCTGTATATGAGCTAGCTAAAAAAAGAATCTACTTTTTATTGCTTATTGCCATTTATTAGGTCTTGTGATCTTGTCAGTGTCGAAGATGCCACACAAGACTAAAATGGTGATTGTTCTGTATTTTTTGTGGTCTGAATTCAACATCATAACATTTATTTATCATTCGAGCCACTTTTAAGGATTCACATTTCTCAGTGATGAATTTCTCTCAGTGTCCAAGGATTGACTGCAATGAATTATCTAGTCATATAAACTTATTTATATATAAAATTATAAATATTATCTATTACAAGAATGTTAGTATACACTCTTAAGGAAAAGCTAACCATTAATATTCTTAATGAACAGTACCAATTATCGTTACTTGTGATATGATTTAATGTCTTATTATATGTTGTGTTTTTCCTTGAAGTATTTAGGTTCCTTTAGAGTATCTTGGCTATTTGATTTGTACTAAATATCCCTAATAGGTGTTTTTGTAATCAACTACTGTTGATTGGAGATTGCTATTCAATTCAATGCAAAGATGAGGTTTGATCTTCAGATCCAGTCATGGATTTTCCTTATTTGAAGGTTGAAGACTAGTAAAATTGTGGTGTCATCTCACAACTCTATTTGGATTCTTTCTATTACTTCTTACAATCATATCACAAGACAAAGTGCCTGTCAAAATCGCCATTTATTTTGTAAATTACTACAATAAACCACCTTTAACTTTGCAGTTCTATGACATGAATGGACCTAATTCATTAGTGAACCTTAGATATGTTATGCTTTACTTAAGTCAAACCCCAGGGGGGAAGAGGAGGTGTCAAATTATTTGTTTATCCTAAAATGTTTTGTAAATTTTTTTTTTTGGTCTGCAAGTTTACAAGGAAATACTCCTGTAGATACTCTAGTAGCACATATAAAACCACATGTATAGCACAAAGGTTAGGTATAAACTTTGAATCTTTTCCAATATAAAAATAAATGGAGGCATTTCTTCCCCTCTTTTCTTTGTATTAATCAATAAAATTGATTTGAATGTTGGATCTTTTGCTCTTGTAGTGCTGGTAGAGTGTAACATCGATTGTTGGAAGTTGCACCTTCATGGCTTCCAATAATTTCCTTGATGAGAGCTTAAGATTGAGTTCATTCTATAGGAACATTCTCATTGGACTTGATGAATACTTAGCATGAAAGATAACATGTGGATGGGATTAAACAATGATCATCTCGAGCTTTATTTCTAAGTTGAATAATAGAGTTGTACATATGTATTGCAGACTTCAGTTTGATAATATCCATATTTGAAAAAGGTCCAAAAAATTCTTTAGCAGTATGCAGAGTAGTTGTTGTACTTCATTTCATAGTAGTATAGTAGAGTAAATAATTACAAAACATGAATTTTAAATATGCACGCTCATTGTTTGTTATCTCTTGAATCAGAATGTACTATAGGTCTTTGAGAGGGCCTGGCAATAGGATAAATTTTAGTAGGGAACTTAGAGAGTGATTGGTCTTTTATGTTTCTTTAATATTATACTTCTTTATTGAAGATGATAAACTAGACTACTATGTAGAGTGTGATACTTGTAGAAGTATTCCTAGAGTTATTTCAATATGTCAACAATGCAACGTTTGATTTTCATCAAGGGGAAAATTTTCTATGTAAGGTTGTTGTCTCAGGAAGGCAGGGTATTTCTATTCTTTTTCCATTCTATTTATTTATTCTATTTGGTGAAAAAGTACAAGGGGATTTGTTGTTAGCTTGGAATGTTAATGTAAACAAGGGGCCATGCCATCTCTTCTATCAAATTCACTCAAGACTCAGAATTGGTCTTGATTTCTTTGATGTTGAGCATGTCCATAGAAGATAGTGTTAGTTTTTCAACATTAAGCTAGCATTATTAGGATCTTTAACTAAGAGAAAAAAAATTACAGCAATCAAACACAAGAGACAATGAACACAATGTTTTTCCTTGGGGAAACCATAAAGGAGAAAACCCCGCAACTTCCTCAGAGATAGAATCAGCACCAAAATAGTAAAATCCCCAAAGTAGTAAGTGATCTCCCAATAGCAGTAACCTTCTTCTTATCTAGCCCCAGTGTCTTCTCCTTCCTCAACTATGCGCTACACTTGAGTGTGGATGAGTTGTATGATAAATAGAGACTCAATTTCTCTATTTATACTAATCCCAACATGAATAAAACCCTACTAGGGATGACCTCTACTAGGAGAGTCTAATAACCCTAGTGCCCCGGAACTGCGGGGACTTTAACCCTTAGACAATCGGAGGGTTACTCACTATGACTTGACTTGACTTGTTTTCATTATTGATCATCCCGATCGGAACATCGGGGCATGAAAATATGACTCAATTACATTATAGATACATCCCGAAATAAACATCGAGTTACAATACATAAGATACATAGATGAATACATTCCAAAGTTACAAATACATCAACACTCCCTCTTAACTAGGAAGGTATTCTTTCAACATAATTTTCAGCACTGGTCTTCTTCTTTGTATCAGTTGGATCATCTTGTCATCTACATCTCAAGTCTTCTGAGTCTTCAAGTCATCTTCATCTTCATATCTGGATCATCTCTCGATCTGGATCATCATGGGACATCATCACTGGATCTAGATCATCACTGGGAATCATCACTGGCTCTGGATCATCACTGGATCTGGATCATCACTGCTAGATCATCATCACTGGATCTGGACCATCACTCAATCTGGATCATCACTAGCTATCCTCACTGGATCTGGATCATCACAGGTGTTGTCTCATGATTCTTCTCATCACAGGAAGTTCTACAGAGCCAACCCTTTTTCATGCTGGTTGTAGGCCTAGCCTCCATGTAGGTCTTCTTCAGCACTTATATCTGATCAACACATGATCGAAGAAAGGCTCATCATTTCTATCTGATCAACACATGATCGAATATAGATACTGCACTTACATATGATAAACACATGATCGAAGAATGGCTCATCATTTCTATCTGATCTACACATGATTGAAGATAGATACTGCACTTACATCTGATCAACACATGATCGAAGAATGGCTCATCATTTCTATCTGATCAACACATGATCAAAGATAGATACTGCACTTACATCTGATCAACACATGATCAAAGAATGGCATGCCCAGCACTTAAATCTGACCTACTCGTCAGAAAGGCACACCCAACACTCACATCTGATCATGTAGGAACCAATCCTATTATCATATTAGAAAGGCCTAGCACTTACATCTGATCAACACATGATCAAAGAAAGGATTCAACATATAGATATGATCAACACATGATCAAAGATAGATACTGCAATTACATCTGATCAACACATGATCGAAGAAAGGAACTGCACTTACATATGATCAACACATGATCGAAGAAAGGCTTAGCACTTATATCTTATCAACACATGATCGAAGAAAGGCTCTGCACTTACATCCACCCAAGCGGGAACTCATCCTGCTCACAATGATGGAGGGGCTTGCACTCATATTTGATCTTGTAGGAACCAATCCTATAGTCATATCAGAATGGCCCCCAGTCCTCCTTGACTAAGATACCTGGTAACTGACCAGGTGCCTCCATTCTCCTAGAGAATGGCAGTTGCCCTTACATCTATCCTACTCGATAGAATGGCTGACACTCACATTTGACATGGAAGGAACTTAATCCTTTAGCCATGACAGAATGGTTCAGCCCTTGCATCTGATCAAGTGGGAACACAACCCTCTTGTTATCCCTAAAGTTGGACCTAGACTACGGGATCCAAGCTTAAGGAAATCTTAGTTTGACAATGACCAAATCAAATGAAATCAAATCAAGAAGACAGACTGGTATAAAAATTAAGGCTAATATATCTTCACAGTACTATAAAGTACTAGGCTGGTATCATATGTTTATACAATTTTGGGTATGAGATTACACTATCACAGATATATATAGCTGGTATATGTCACAGATAATTAGATACAAGTATTCACAAGAAAAGCAGAATGTATGACAGGCTGGTAAAACAATGAGGGCTGCAAGAAAAATCATAGAGATCATATAACATAAACATACAGAACAACATTCAATAAAAAGGATTCTATGATCCTGATAACATAAAGTGAAACTGTGACTGTGTATGAATATTAAAGATAACTGTTTCTTCTGATAAGAATTAGAATAATGGAATGTGAGTGACCATATACCTAAAAGAATTACCAAAGAAACAGTTTATGTAGTACAGAAACAAATCATCATTATATTTCATTCAAACCTAGAACCTGTTGAAGCTGCAAATATTTTATGCTATACAGAGCTGTTTACAATTCATCCAGCATGATTCCCCAAAACTGCCAACCCCCTCCTATTAGCTCGAGAGCCCTCTTTGTATCAAAAAAAAAAATTCCATCTAAAGCTAACCATAGATCCTATAAGTTTGGATCGACCCCCTACAAAAGTGGGACATCAAATCCCTTACAAAATGATTTTACATTACATGTGTCCTACAGCTGTCACACATCATATTACAAATTCAAAATAAAACAAATTTCAAATATCTACAAGCTTCTAGAAGCTTCAGCTAAAGTAGCCAAGTCATTGAGAACCTGGGAGCACCTTTGAAGTCTTGCCAATTCCATGTCTTTGTCCTTTTCCTTTTCCTGGGCTTTGAAATGCTCAAGCTGCTTCTGCATAGCTCGCTTCTCCTTAAGGATATTTCTGGAAACCATCAACAGTTTTTGAAATTCTGCCTCCTTTTCTTCCATATCCTCCCTTAACCTTTTGTTTGCTACCAAAAGCTTTTCATTGATCTCCTGCAAGTATCTGGTTTGTTCCTTGTATATTTGAAGGGACCTTTGGAATTGACCAAGTTCTGGAATCACATCTATATCGTCCTCTTTTATACAATCTTTGTCTTCTGGCAGATTTCTTAGTTTTGAACCTTCAACAAGTTTATTTGGTTCCTCTATACAGAATATTTCAGGTATGGAACCTGCCACTCCTTGTATGTCAATGAATTCCTCCATGTTCTCAGAATGTTTATCTTCTGCTGCGTTGATGGTTCCTTCACTAGCTGTGTCTTCGATAATCACAACCTCTCTAGCACCTTCCTGTGCTATTCTTTTTTCTTTCTGCAGTTTATCCCTCATTCTAGTCCTTGGTTTATCTTCATTAAATAGCTGCTTGCAAGTTGTCTTTTTAGCTGCAATACTTTTCAATATATCACTAAGCTTTTCTGTTCCTTCCTGTATGCAGGGTGTTTGAGGGTCAACATTGCTCTGTACAGCCTTATTAACAGCAGTTATTTTTTCATTTTTATCCTTCTGATTTGCATCTACAGGGGTTTCTATTTGTTGGCTGGCCTCATCCATCATTTTCTTACCCTTTTGCTTAGGGTTTTCACTGAATCTGAGTTCTGCCAATAAAGAACTCCATGGCCTGCCTTCCTTGTTCAATTGGTTTAAAACCAACAGCTTGATCAATCCTTGATGATAGATTGATCTGGCTGTATGTGATGGGTATTTTTGTACCTTAAAAATCATCTTTTGAAGACTCTTAAGAAGGTAGAAAGGGAGATTTAGATGTATAACACCATGAATATGAAGTAAAAGCTTCAAATGACACTTTAACACTCGATCATACCTTCCATCGCAGGTAATGTAGTTCTGGACAACTTCTAAGGGTACTCTCCATCCTGGCTTCATCCTATTGACATGCACACCATTCTTCCAATCAAGCTTTTCATTACCAAGGACTAGAAATTCACTGAAGTCTTCTTTGAATTCCTTTTGCTTGAACCATCTCTCACCTTCTGCTGGTACATTGATTGCTTCAGCAATGGAGTTTTCATTAACTCTCACAGTTAAACTCTACAACTGGACTCTACCATCATCATAATTTTCAATAAAGGCCATTGTTAACTGAGAATGATACCCCTGTAACCTGTCACAAAAATTAAACCAGCCTGATCTTTGTATCAATTTAGCAAATCATGGAAATTGTTTAATCCACTGTGTATTACTAGGCTCCAGTCTGCATATAAAACCTCCAGGCCTTTTCTTTTCAATCAGCTCAGGTTCATCATCTTCAATTTCTTTTGACATCCTGAAACCCTAGAATGTTTTCAACTTAAACTGTGTAAAGTAATAGAGTGTTATGTTTCAACCAACAGAAGCAGCTTGCTTCATAAGGCTCTGTGCTAAAACCTGGCATCTGAATATAACTCTTCCTGTGCTGAAAGCAAAACTTTAAAAACTAGCAAAGTGATAACTCTGGTGACATTTTGAATCAGAACTAGTGATAAGTCTTATCCTTGCAAACCCTATGAGACCTTGAACAGAGTATTATCAAAAACATAGTGTTTCATATTATTGCTGCATGCTGAAGCAATATAATGTTGAAACTGAAAATGCAGGTCAAAATATATACCATACACATAACCTTGCAATTACACGCTTTAGACTTTTGCAACGCGAGCCTGATTCTCTGAACATTCAGATGATACTGCTCTTACTTTGGAAACTCTGTCAATAAAGAAAAACCCTCAAAATGTATATTCTACACAGGAGCTTTTATAATGTTGTAGAGTCTTCACGCTGTAAACTGAACCCATCACTGCTGTAAATGCATATAAGCAAATGAATATACTCCAATCTTAACCCTGCAAACTCTAGGGTTCAAACTTAAACCAAGATTTCCTGAACAGGCTCGTGAAGGTGAACAGTAAACAAAAACCAGCGCTCTCATACTTCTTTTCAGCAGCCAAATGAAACATGAATTGGGGAAAACTGATTGTTTAGCTATTTTTTTGCCACGATAACCCATCAGCATTCATTGAATGAACGGTTCCATATGTGAAAAGACACCACCTGTATCCTTTTATTATGCCACCGTACTGACTCATCATTCCATGGTAAAGATCATTAAGACATAAGAATGCCGAATGTTCATGTTCAAAACATATATTCAATGCTATGAGCAAGGTTTATATCAATCAAAAATTTCATAACATAAGCCATAAACCTTTCAAAAACACACCCTATGTATATTATATCATCAAAACTCCATATGTTGCATGCTCTCAATAAGCTGCCAGTTTGCAAAATCTACCATGTAACACATAATTCTTTACACATACATAGGTTTTTTAATTGCTGAATGGAACTTTTAATGATTTAAGGTATCTAAAGGGATGATAAAGGCTAACAAACAATCATAAAACTCAAAACAAGCTGGAATTTAAAACAAGAAAAACCAATGCAAAGCAAAAATTCGAAAATATACCCTAGGAACAACCCTATAGATAACAACTCTATCACATCAGAATGGCTTCTCAGTCCTAGACTAAGTTTTCCTAGTAACTGACCAAGTGCCTCCATTCCTAGAATGGAAATTGCCCTTGCATTTGTCCTACTCGACAGAATGGCCAACACTCACATCTGACATGGAAGGAACCAATCCTCTCACCATGACAGAATGGCTCAACCCTTACATCTGACCATGGAAAGAACCAATCCTCTCACCATGTCAGAATGGCTATGGGTCTCATCATTTTCTCTTGGAGGAAACCTTGATATGGATAACACCAAGCTTTTCCCTGAAGTACTCAAACTTCAACCTAGCTAATGGCTTCGTCAATGCATCATCTATCTGTTCCTCCATCGCAACATACTGGAGCTTTACTGCTCCCCTCTGCACCATATCCCTGATATAGTGATACTTGATCTCGATATGCTTTGTCTTGTCATGGAACACTAGATTCTTTGACAAATTCATGCAAATCTGGTTGTCACAATGTATACAAGTAGCATCCAACTAGAGATCAAATATATCATACAGTAGCTTCCACAGCCATACTGCCTCACAACTGGTTGAACAAGCTGGGACATACTCTACTTCAGTTGTACTCAATGCCACATAGGATTGCTTCCTGCTAAACCAAGAGATCACACCTGATCCCATACTGAAGCAACACCCTGAAGTGCTCTTCCTATCAATGGCACTGCCTACCCAATCTGAATCAACATAACCCTCCAAGTTAATCTTTTGATTCGCATCATGCTTGAGCCCATAATCAACTGTACCCTTTAGGTACCTGAGAATATGATTTGCAGCAATCAAGTGAAAATTTCTCGGATTTTTCAAGAACTAGCTCAAGGTGTTCATAGCAAAGCAAATGTCTGGTCTTGTGTTCATCAGGTACATCAATGACCCAATCATCTAACGATACATCGTAGCATCAACTAACTTTGATGAAGCATCACTCAATAGCTTTAGGTTCAATGCCATAGATGTGGCCATAGCCTTCCAGTCCATCATTCCAAACCTCTTCAAGATCTCTACTGCATACTTCCCTTGTCCAAGGAAGATTCCATCTGTACTATGCCACACCTCCATACCTAGAAATTAATGCATCATCCCCAAGTCCTTCATTTCAAACTCAACAACAAGATTTATCTTCATATTAGCAATCAACCCATCTATACATGTCACAAATAGATCATCTACATATAGTAGAAGCATCACTGGGTTTCCATCCTCAACCTTATAGTAAAGGTTGGAATCTGTTTTATTCTTGGTAAAGCCCAAATTGGATAGAAAGTTGTCAATTCTACCATACCAGGTCCTGGGTGCCTGTTTCAAACTGTATAGGGATTTATTCAATCTACATACATGAGACTCTCTATCATGTTTCTCAAAACCGAGTGGTTGTTCTACATACACTTCCTCTTCCACTACACCATTCAAGAAGGCAGTCTTGACATCCATCTGGTGTATCTTCCATTTCATCACTGTAGCCAGAGCAAGTACTGATCTGATGGAAGTGTATCTGGCTACAGGTGCAAAGGTTTCTTCATAGTCCATTCCTTCTTTCTAAGAGAAACCCCGAGCTACAAATATTGCTTTATACTTTTCAATGCTACCGTCTGCAGCAAGCTTGATCTTGTAGACCCATTTGGAAGTTACAACTGACTTCCCTTCTGGTCTTGGGACAACATCCCAAACATCATTATTCATTATTGATTGATATTCTTCGATCATAGCATCCTTCCATTCTTTCCGTTCTACCACTTCTTCATAACTGGAAGGTTCTTTACCAATGAAATCACATAGTAAAGCTACATACCTGGAGCAGGATCTGGTCCTCTTTCTTTCTCTATGATTCTCTTATGGAGCCCCATACCTTTCCGCACCTTGGATAAGTTCACGTACCCAAGCAGGTTTCCTCTTATGAGGATTCTTCTCTAGAGGTGGATCCACAGGTCTTTGTGGTTCTTCCAAATCTCGATCTTCTTCCTGAGCTTCTTCGTTCATGGTTGTATCATGAATTCTGGGTGCTTCTCCTTCTGCTTCTTCAGGTTCTTCAGTAGGTGTCTTTCTAGATTTTTTGTAAGCTGTGTCTTCATCAAATGTCACATCCCTACTAATGTCAATCTTCTTGTATCCTAGGAAATAGATTATGTAAGCCTTCGAGCTTTCAGATTATCCCACAAATTTGCCCTTCTTTCCTAAAGGATCTAATTTTGTTCTCTTCTCTTTTGGAATGTGTATGTACACAGGACAGCCAAATATTTTGAGATGGTTAACTTCTAGTTTCTTGCTGGAGAAGACTTCTTCAGGAGTCTTGTTCTCGAGTACTCTATGTGTAGTACGGTTCTATACATACACCATTGTTCTGGCAGCTTCAGCCCAAAGATGCATAGGAAGATCTTGATCATGAAGCATGGCTTTTGCAGCTTCCATGATGGTTCTGTTATTCCGTTCCGCAATCCCATTCTATTGTGGATTATAAGGAGTGGACAACTCCCTCTTAATCCCTAATTCTTTGCATAGCTCTTTGAATTCATTCGAAGTGAATTCTCCGCCATTATTTGATCGAAAAGTATTGATCTTATTTTTAGTGTGCTTCTCGATCAAGGCTTTGAATTCCTTGAATTTGCTGAATACTTTGTCTTTGTTCTTCATGAAGTAAACCCATGTCTTTCTAGAAAAATCATCAATAAAAGAAACATAATATGCATACCCGCTTAGTGATTTTGAAGACATTGGAGTGGATGATTTCTAGTATGCCTTTGGCTTTGCTTTCACTACTGGGAAATGTCTTCTTTGTATTCTTCCCTTTCACGCATCCTTTGCATACCCCATCATGTTTTGCTTGGAATTCTAGAAGACCTTCAACAGCTTTGCTCACAATAGGTAGTGCTCTATAATGCACATGTGCATGCCTTCTATGCTAAAGCTCATTTGGATCTACTATGTCATGGATCAAGGCTTGTTCTGGATGGCCCTTCAATTTGTACAAACCTCCTTCTTGTTCTCCAATCACTACCGCATCATCGATAGTCTTTCCTTTTGGCCACATGATGACTTGACCATTTATGAATGCAACTCTCATTCCTTTTGCATCCAATGCTGATATGGAGAGAAGGTTCTTCTTGAGTCCTGGCACAAACAATACTTCTTTCATTGTTAGAGACTTACTTGAGTCTATTTTATATGAATATTCCCCACTACCTTTTATTGGATATTGGTAGTCATCTCTTAGCTTCACCTTGTGAGGTGATTCATGTTCTGACAGTCTCACAAAGGATTCCTTGAATCCAGTCATATGTTTGGAAGCCCCACTATCTATAAGCCAATCATCACTTCCATGAGTAATTTTACCTATGAGAGTGAAGATCAGAACATATTCATCCTCGCTTGAAGAATCTTCACTTTCATATCTAGATCTCTTCTTGGATGGTTCATCATCCTCTATAGCATGAGCATGATGTCTTCTTTTGTTCCCCTTATTCTTATGAGAGTGACCCTTGTTCTTAGGACAGTCTTTTGCAAAGTGTCCTCTTTCATCACATGTATAACATCTCAATTTTGATAGGTCCCTTCTAACGTTATCTCTATGATGAGGATCCTTACCTTTGGAGTAATGAGATCTTCTTATGATTTTCTTAGAGTGGACTGTGAGAGCTTGGTCTTCACTTCCCATATTCTCTTCTTGAGCTACTATCTATGTTTCATCTTGAGAACATTCTTCCCATATTCTGCTGAATTTGACTAACTTCTTTCTAGCATAGATTCCTTGGATGAAAGAATCCTATGAACTAGGAAGGCCATTCAGTGTTGTCATCACAATCTGTGCATTCTCCACTTCTTCATCTATAGCTTCTAATTGTTCCTTGATCTGAGAAACCCTTGTGAAGTAATACTGGATGGTCTCTGCATTTTGAATCTTCACATTCTTCAGTTGATTCCTCAGAGTCATCTTCCAGTTTATGTTCTTCCCTTCAAAAAATTTGGTTAGGGCATCAAACATAGCTTTAGGTGTCTTGAGAGAGGACACCTGTGGGATAAGGTGATCCTTGATAGAATCAGCAATGATCCTCTTTTCCATAACCATCTTCTTCTTATGTAATACCTTTGCCTCATCTCCCTCTGGAACTGGAACCTCGTCATGAATGTAGGAGTCTAATTCATTCTCCTCCAGGACCAGGGAGATCCTATACTTCCATGCTCGGAAGTTATCAACTCCCTCAAGATTTTCATCAATATTGGTATGATGAGACATCTTAAAATGAGAATATCAAATGGAAATACAAAAGATCTTAGTCTTACCAGGTCAAGATGTCGGATCTAAAACTTGAGTTGAAATCCTGCAGAGCTAGTTCAGGAGCAAATTAGGGTTTTTCTTTTCCAGAGATTTGTCCACCAAAATGCCTTGAAATTTGTCCCTAACTTTGATTTTGGGGAGGATATCAATCCATGCCTAGGCTCACTGACAAATTCCTCTTCTGTGAAAAGCCCTAATTTTTGGTAGCGGTGTCAGGTCCAAAACTGAAAAACCTCAGAATTGGATTTTGCTTTGACAGAAAGATGCACCCTAAGGAGAAGAGTTATTCCACCTTACTTTTGCTGAAAATATATGGAGGAAGATACACAAACTAGGAATCCCTAGTTCCCGCAAATGCACAGTGTCTTCTTCTCAACTTAGCTCTGATACCATGTTAGTTTTTCAACATTAAGCTAGCATTATTAGGATCTTTAACTAAGAGAATAACAAGTACAACAATCAAACAAAAGAGACAATGAACATAGTGTTTTTCCTTGGGGAAAACATAAAGGAGAAAACCCCGCAACTTCCTCAGAGATAGAATTAGCACCAAAACAGTAAAAACCCCAAAACAATAAGTGATCTCTCAACAGCAGTAACCTTCTTCTTATCTAGCCCCAGTGTCTTCTCCTTCCTCAACTATGCGCTACACTTGAGTGTGGATGAGTTGTATGATAAATAGAGACTCCAGTTATCTATTTATACTAATCCTGACATGACTAAAGCCCTACTAGGGCTGACCTCTACTAGGAGAGTCTAATAACCCTAGTGCCCTAGAACTGCAAGGACTTTAACCCTTAGACAATTGGAGGGCTACTCACTATGACTTGACATGACTAGTTTACATTATTGATCCTCTCGATCGGAACATCCTGGCATGCCAATATGACTCAATTACAATATAGATACATCCTGGAATAAACATTGGGTTACAATACATAAGATATATATATGAATACATTCCGAAGTTACAAATACATCAACAGATAGAAACTGGGTTGTTTATGTGGCAGCTACTCTAACTTACACTTAGACTATAGCTCTTTAACTCTTGTTGGTTAGAGAAATCCTAGACAAAAAGAGAGAAAAAATATAGGGAAAAGTGGGTTGAACATGATAACCATGGCATAAACATCCAAAAAAACTACACTTATGAAACCCTATTGTTTCTTTTGTCATTCCTTTCTCAGTTGGAATTAGTCAATAAAAGCTATGGAAATATTGTGAACTTTAGGAAATCAATGTTTTGATATAATTATTGGGAGAAAGGTAAATAATTGTGTGTGTGAGGCTCCTAAATTGATAGGTTCATGCCATAGTCTCCACAAAACATGTTTAATATTTGCTTCGTTCCCTCCTCCTCCAGCAACATTTGCAGTCGAGACTGGTCTCCACTCAACATACCACTTCCTTCTTTCAACTTCTCCCCTCCTCTAGGGGCTTCTAGAGATTAAAAAAGGATGACACTGCTTCTAACCATAGATCACCCCTACATCCTCTCAACCCCATTGACGTTGCTAGTCTTGACCCCATCCCAACACTTATTTGTATGCATCGAAGTCACAACAATAGGCTCCCCACTATTGACATCGACACACTACCAATTATAGCTCCCCTTCTAGTTCTTATAGTTCTTTCATACATATTACTATTTCAATTTTTCCTCATTCGACTTCGGATATTAGGAGAGACAATTCCAATGTGTACCATGATATACTTGTTATTTTTGTATAATAGATCCCAGATCCACTCTCCTTGTATATTTATTTCCCTATTTAGACCATGCGTCATGATCTAGGAGTTAACATATAGAACATAAGCCATAAATGAAAATATTGTTGATGATGACTTCGATGTACAACATGGGACAACATAGATGCATTATCCCTCTATGTTAGGAGCTAACAAGGCCAAATTTATATGATGGGGTGGTTGCAGGCCCCATCGATGAATAGAGAGAGGGTCCATCTTGTAAAGAAGAAACCTTAGATAGTTCTTCACCTTCCCTATATCCAATAACATATAGGGAGGTTGAATGCTATTTTGATCCCCTATTGGATGATGTGTTTGCTTCTTGATTTTTTTCTCTCTTGACATGACATCAATATATAGATTGTAATTAATATTTTGACTCCATCATTATCTAAATACCACCCAATAGGCTATAAATCCAAGAAGCGATAGACATTTGTAGATTGAATACAACCTAGTTTTAGTCTCCAAACATTTGAAGGTATCTCACACATTGCTCCAATACAAAAAACATCAATATTGTTGCAAACCTAAACTCTACTATGTTGTTCATAATAACATCAAAACTACATTAAAAAATAATTTATATGAATTTAATAAAAATAGAATTCTTTCTACCCACTAACACCTAGATTATACCACTAACACCTAAATTACATCAGATAATATCACCAAAGAAACCAAAAGGTTTGTCCTTTCCCATAACTAAAATTGAAACTGCACTTACAGTCTCATGCTTCTTTACTTGACCATAGTACCTTAAATATATATTATTATATATATATATAATAAACCAACAAAAGACACACATATATATAATATACACATAAAACAAATCATCAAAATAAAAATAAATAAAAATATGCATTTTTAGAAGCCATAACTTTATAAGATAAGGGTTTTAGCACCACACATCTTTAGCATGTTTAATTTTTTACATTGAAAATTTGAAAACAAGTTATGGCACATGAATGGGGGGTTTTTATCCCACCTTCCAACTTCCAATCACTGCATGTTGAACATAGAGCGAAGAGGTATGAGAGAAGGAAGAACAGGCTATGCAAGAGCTTCTAATACGGAGGAATTCTTATGCATTGGAAGTACATACTAATGACTCTTCCCCGCATGCTCATCATTGTCTGAACGGACCTATCTAGATGAACCTATTTTCCTATATGGTGAGAGGGATATGGAGGGACAAAATCAGCTCAGAGCGCTCATGGCGAAGCTTATTGAAGAGGGAGAACTGGAGAATCCCATGAAGGTTCAGGAATGTTAGTGGATAAATATAATCAAGTGGACACAAGCCATATCTCCCTAATCAAGTGGATATAGAAAAAATAAAGTACATAATACAATCTACTTTCCTAGATCAAATAGAAATGCAACTTAACGGATAGATCACCTACCCGAGGTTTGAAAATCCTCTTCTCTTTTTGTTGATCCAAGCTCGTGAGGCTTCAAATCTTGAGCTGCAAAACCCTGTAAAGCAAGTGGAAACAAGAAAACAGTACATGTGTATCTAAACATGAATTAATCTAAGATAATAGTTAAGGAAGAAAAATCTAAACATCATCAACACAACAATGTTTATGGAAAGAGATTTGTATTAATGTAATCAAGGAGATACATAGAAATTGCATAGGAAAGAACATCACAACCTAGCCTTAACACTGTGATCCAACATTACAAGCCAAGCCTCCAAAGAGTGATAGTATGCCTCCAAAGGATGAGATCTTTCCTCCCAAAGGATGATAGGGATCACCTAGAAATTCCACCAGCATAAGAGTTCTATAATCCTTCCTCCCTTCACCATGGAGATAGGGTTTAATTTATAAGGCTAAAGGGATAGAGTAGGTTGAGGATTAGGAGGAGGGGTCTAAGGGATATTCCCCATAGGTTAGGGAATCTAATTCCACCTCACTTAGAAATTAGGGATGATCCTCCATGCCATCCACCTTCTAGAAGGGCCTCGAAGCCTCGTTTTTTCCCCTCTAAATACCTCTGGCACACTTAGAAGTAAGTTACAGAGCATTGTTGCACCTTGCATTAGGAGAAAGAGTGCTAGTGGCGCTCTTTGCAAGAAGAGAAAGAGTGTCATCACACCATTCAATAGGAGTAAGAGTGCCAACCCTCCTAGAGGAGGAAAAAGAGCTAGAGACAAATTCAAACTCAATCAACTTTAGCTAGGGTAACTTTAGGGATTAGGAACAAGGTTGACACATGGATCAAGATGACAAGATTTCGGTGTAACAAAATTTATCCAAAACCATGAAGTTGGAGGAATGTGAAAGGTGAATGCTTAGCAAAGTGAAGAAATAAAAGGAAAGGATGTTGGCTGGAAGCTGCTGCAGTACAACTGACTCTAATCTCACACAAATCTTAACATCATTGTTAACCAATACAATGCAGATCCATGGTAGTAGATACCAACTTAACACAATCATGGCTACTAGATACAAGAGTAGATCCATGATGAGATGATAACACAACCATGACCAATAAAAAGTGGATCCATGTAATATGACTAAAACAAAATCCATCACAACTTGGAAAAAACATCAGATAACCCAGGGTCTTCAAGATAAACCCACAATGATATGAATCTAACCATGTGATTACAATGTTTTGACGTCAAACATGGTAGAAACCACTTGATTACCAATAATTAATGTAAACTATTAACAAGTGTTAGGGAAATTTCAATTAATGTCAATGATTTCCAAGGTATATCAGTACATCCCATCGAGTGTGAATAAAGGACTTGGAGTTGAACACTTGGTATAATATTTCAATTAAGAATCAATGGTGTAAACTCATGTTGAAAGAGAAGTAACCTATCATTGAGGCATGCATGCCCTATTAGTCTTGCACATTGATCTAGGAACAAATAATCAATCTCATCAAGAAATAATCAACAAATAACTCATAAATGGTGTTAATTGGAACCAGAATGGTTTCCTCTCTGTATATTCAATAAACAATGAATAGTTACAATAACAATGTCAAACAATAGCTTGAATCAACGAGGAATTTGAATACCAAAGGAGGTCATTCGAATTCAATGAGTGAGTCTAGTTTAACTGATTGTAAGCCATTGGTTCACACTTAGTTAACCACTTGACCAAAACCCTAATTGGCTCACCAAACCCTAACTGAAGTTAGAGTGCAATAAATGACTGAATCTCAACTAAAAGAGATCAAACACATGTCATAGCAAGCCAACCATCAAGTGCTAGTGCTTCAATGACTTCAATGAACCCCGATGAGGTTAACTGAAGTTGAACTGATCATTATAAGTTGGTGGAGGTGCCCTTGTTGACTCCAGATCATTAAATAATAATAAATAATCATTAAATAATATATTTAATGAGAGGAGACGCCTTAACTAACTGGTTGAACTGATTGTAACGACCAGTTAGCAATTAGGTGCATTAATATCACTCAGATCACCCCCGGAGTGCTCTAGTTAGCCTCCTTGATTGTAGGTAGGCATGGGTGTGACTGGATGATGTCAATTAATGTTCCACTGATGTCAATTAATGTCAATTATACCTAGGATAGTGGTTTAACTAGGCCAATTTGACCAAAAAGAGTGTGTATGGTGGTAAATGTCTCCAACACCCCCCCTTAATCTATACTTATGAAGAGTTAGAAAACATAGATGCATAAAAATGCTAGGTCCCTGGAAACAAAGGCCATAGGTCACCCTATACAATAAAGTAACTGCTTAATATAACCAAGGAAATAGGGAAAACCTCATGGGAAAAATACCCCCCCTCAAACTCAGCAGTAAATCAAGAATTGGTTCTTCTATGAAGCAGTATCTTGAGACTATGCATGTGAACCTATGAATCCAAACTAAATGAATATGTATGGAGGAATATTCCACTTTGGAAGAAGAACAATGCACTCAACTGAATCATAAATATAAACAACTGCATGGTGAAAATTGGACCCATGTAGAGCAACTGAAATCATCTGTAGAGAGAGAAAAGGTTCTTGAGGATTAGAACCATGTGTGGAACACTCAAGAAACTGATATGTTGTATCCTTGAATAGAAAACCATCAGTGGTAAAATCAGCCCCAATTTTTAGGAGCAAGTGTCCAAGTAGATGCAGAATGTCTTCCTCTTTACTAGTTCCTTGAGGAGATGAGCATGTGACCAAAGGTAGAGAAGCCCTGGGACTTTGGAGAGTGAATGATTAAGCTCCATAATATGATATAGCTTCAGAAATAGCTAATGATTCACAAAATAAAATATCATCAACCTCATAAGAGGAAACTAACACCAAATCCCCAGTAGCAAAATTGAAGAAGAACTGCAGTACTTGATTTTTCACACTGGAATTGGTGAGAGAAGCTACAAGCATGACTGAAATATATTGGATTTTAAAATATGAACCAAATAATATCATATAAAAAAGTAAATCAGATCTAAATAAGTTCACAACATATCCAAAACTGTGAAATGAAATCAAATCCCCAGCAACAGTTTTGTAGGAGACTTGCGGTACTTGTTTCTTCACACTGTTGATGAGAACAGCTACAAGCAGTACTGAAGGTTTATGAACCTGAAATTTTGAACCAATAAATATCAGATCAGATCCAAATAATATCATATCAGATCCAATAAGGTTCATATCAGATCCAAAAGTATGGTCAACCGAGACGGTGGATGCACAGTTGTCTTTTTCTTCAAAATTCTGAATTTTGGTGCATGAAATCCTACAAGATTTTGCTGGAAGATCTAGATCATGGGGAGTGAATGTGTCACTCTTATAATATGATATTTATTCCAAAATATCCAAGTTTTTACATATTTTCACACCAGCAGTAACATTATAGGGAGAACAATCAAATTTCTCTTCAATTTCGGAAGCAATTACTGGTAAATTTTGCATAGAATTCAAAGGAAAATCATCGGTGAATGTTTGCATGGAAGTGCATCAGTATTTTTATTCAATATCTGAGATTCAAATGTATTATTCTGATTCATAAATATGAGGATATGAGATATCATAGATCTCATGAACTTCTGAAGCATCAGGAGAAGGAGTCACTGCATGGAGACTTTCTTCAATTCGAATTGACTGTGTAGAAGATTTCGCTTCATCTTTGTCTTGAACAACTTCATCAGAGAGAGAAGAGGCTGATAATTTTGAGTAAATAACTCTTGTGGTGCTAGATGTGATCTCCAAAGTGCTATTATGATCCTCATTGTGCTTGCCAAAGGTTCTGTCCAATTTTGTCCAGAGATCCTTTGGGTATTCAACAGAACCAATAAGGTAGCACAAGCTAGGAGAAAGGGCCAGACATATTGCTCCAAAAGATCTATCACCATCATTTATCCATTCATTATCATTCTCATAAGAATATTTTCCAAGTCCAATAGACACCTCATAGAGACCTCATCTCTTCAGAGATGCAACCATCTTCAACTTCCATTTTGAATAGCTTGTGAATGGGGTGAGAAGAGGGATTGATGAGTCCATTCGAAGTTGTACCTGTTAAAACCTGCAAATCACAACAAAAGAGGTGCTGTAAGGTCAGACAGCATGCACATTTTAGGCTTTCATCACACCCAGCATAGTCAATCAAGAAAGCTTGATTAACAATTTCTTTACTTGGGGTATTAAGTGGTAAGCCTTGGCTTTTGGTGCAGTGCTGGATTTTTGAGATATTGCTCAAATTTCATGCAAAAATATGTCAAAAATATTGTTTTTGAGAGATAGAGTTTCATCCCACTATAATCTCTGATACCATATTGATCTTGCACATTGCTCTAGGAACAAATAATCAATCTCATCAAGAAATAATCAACAAATAACTCCGAAATGGTGTTAATCGGAACTAGAATGGTTTCCTTTGTGTATATTCAATAAACAATGAATAGTTACAATAACAATGTCAAACAATAGCTTGAATCAATGAGGAATTTGAATACCAAAGGAGGTCATTCGAATTCAATGAGTGAGTCTAGCTTAACTGACTATAAGCCATTGGTTCACACTCAGTTAACCACTTGACCAAAACCCTAATTGACTCACCAAACCCTAACTAAAGTCAGAGTGAAATAAATGACTAAATATCAAATAAAAGAGATCAAACACATGTCATAGCAAGCCAACCATCAAGTGCTAGTGCTTCAAAGACTTCAATGAACCCCGATGAGGTTAACTGAAGCTGAACTGATCATCAGAAGTTGGTGGAGGCACCCCTGTTGACTCCAGATCATTAAATAATAATAAATAGTCATTAAATAATATATTTAATGAGAGGAGGCACCTTAACTGACTAGTTGAACTGATTGTAACCACCAATTAGCAATTAGGTGCAATAATATCACTCAGATCACCGCCGAAGTTCTCCAGTTAGCCTCCTTGATTGTAAGTAGGCATGGGTGTGACTAGATGATGTCAATTAATGCTCCACTGATGTCAATTAATTTCAATTATACTTAGGATAGTGGTTTAACTAGGCCAATTTGACCAAAAAGAGTGTGTATGGTGGTAAATGTCTCCAACATGCCCAAGGTACTTTTCTTGGTTTCTAAGTCTAATTCCTGGATTAGGTGTTGAATTTGACATGAATAGACTCGTCGAAGGAGGGCCACAATGTATACGCCATCATCGACATGAAACACGATCATAGAGGTTATATAGTAAACCAGACAACAGAGTGATATATAATATTGACTCATGGATGACCAACATGATAGAAGGTAAAATGACTGTAAATAGTGAACACATGACCAAACTTATCTTGAACATGGAAATGGCATGACTTGGAATTATTGACTTTAACGATACTGACACCAATCCCCCAATGTAAGTGACTATGAGAGTGTTCTTGGACAACTCAAACAAGTTAAGAAAACTCAAGGAATCAATAGAACTTGAAGAAAAATAGAATAACCAAGTACTGGAATGCATATGCGAATCAATTCCATGTTCAATAATGACTATGTACTACCATAAATACAACAAAACACAAACTCTTCCCTTAAATTCCCCATCACGAAGGATGAGTGCCTCTTTTTGTTTTTAAGAGTTCAAAGAGGGTAACAAACAATCATTATAGCTCATCAAGTGATGAGTCCATTCTCATATGTTTTATGAACCTGAGAAAGGATGGGTTCATTCCAATAAAGGGTCCTTCATCGTTTGATTTTATGAGTCCGATGAAAGCAAACTCATTCATTGTTTCATGTTTAGATAGTCTGAAATGACTAAGAAGACTCCAGGGTGGAAGTTTTTGTAGATTTAGTCCCCAAGGCTCAAAAAGGTATAAAATGATGCCCAGGAGAAATCTTCCAGTCATGATTTGCTAGATTATACCTTTTTCATAAGTAGTGCCCCTGTTCTAAAAAAGGGGTAAACTATCACCAGTAAGACAACTCTTCAGGTCCTTTTACGAGTGTGAAGAAGACAAGTTCACTTAGCAATATTTTCACATTTTAAGAGTCTAAAAAGATCTTAAAGAGGACTCCATTAGGGTTATTTTTTCATAATCCAATTTTAACGAGTCTGAAAAACAATAAAAGTACACTCGATACCTCTTCACTGAGTTTTTAATGAGCACGCCGACGGTATAAAAGGCACTCAGAACCTTTTTCATGTTTGAATCGAGAGCACGAAAAAATGATAAAGTAAGCTCAAACCACTTTTCATGTTTTCACCAGACCAAAAAAAAATGAAAATTAATCTCAACACCATCTCACTATTTTTAACGAGCTCCAAGACTAGTTGAAATAATGCTCAGGGCATCTGCTTCAGTTTTTTAACGAGCTTGGAACAAAATAGGAACTATGCTCAAAATATAATTTTATGGTTTAGCAAGCTCAAAACTAAGCAAAGTATTCTCAAAATGGCTCCCATTGACATGTGATTTCCCAAAATGATGTTTAGTGGTTGGTACTTGCCCCCAAAATAACTGTCAAGTAACTTAATTCCAATATAAATAGGTAGGGTACAACCCCCCCAAGATTCGTTTCGTTTGCTTTACAAGCAGATGAAATGAAGGTTCAAGTATTGAGTCTTGACACAATGGAAGAATCCTTTTCATTTTTTAATGAGCTTGACACAAAAGAGGAAATTTTCTCAAGGTGAGTTGTTTCATTTTTACACAAGCTTCGAACAGAGAATAACTATGCTTGTGGGGACCTGCTTCATTTTAATGCAAGATTGGAACAAAGAATAACTATGCTTGAGGACATTCGTTTCACTTTTTAGCGATCTTGACACCAAATAAGAACTATGCTCATAGGAATCTATTTTAATTTTTAATGAGCTTGCAATAGAATGGGAACTATGCTCACCAGACATCTGTTTCATTTTTTAACGAGCTTGACACATAATGGGAACTATGCTCATTGGACATATGTTTCATTTTTTAATGAGTTTGACACAGAAAAGGAACTATGCTCATAGGAAGTTCTAAGCCAACATGATGTCCTGAGGTTGGTGGGTTTCCCCCTTACGTAAGAAGCTAGCGATTTAACTCCAGTATGATGTCTAGGTGCTAGAGCCATGCCCCCCATTTTACCTATGATGGGAAGAAGCTAACTAGAAGGGGAAGGAACCACAAGAAGATGTAGGACATTCAGGGAAGTATGATGACTAGGAGTCATACGATGATCAGTTTTAACAAAAGAAATTTAATCAACGGTCATAATTTTCCCATCATGAAGAAAATACATCACTCGAAAGAGTGTGGACACTATAGATTTCATGGCATAAACATAATCACGCCCAAGGAGTAGATTAAAATCTAAGGGACCTTGTACCACCATAACATAGATTAAGATAGTTTTTCCTTCCAAAGCTATAGGAAAATGAGAAAGGATCCCTAAAGGCATTGTGGGTCTTCCATTAAAAGCCAGTATCTGATCGATGGTTGGCACAACTAGAGGATAACCTATGGATTTCCAAGTAGTAGAGGATAGAATGTTAATAGAATCCCCTTCGTCAACAATAGTATGGAGTATACTCTTAGTAGTAACTCATACAGATATCTGGAAGGGAACACTCGAATGAAGACGATATTCTGTTAGGTTACTCCAGTTAAAGGAAATAACCTCATTACTTGGAGAGGGTTTTGTCGAAAGAGAAAAAATTCCCTCTTGTGTAGAACAATCAAAACTAACTATGAAAACTTCAAATTCTTGTAGTTCACTCTCAACTTGAAGAGAGCGGGAAGATGAAGACTATGTCAATAGACTACTTCAATCTTAACACTCCATAACGAAAGAGTGGTATTAGGTGGAGATGATATCGAATTGACCACTTTAACTTCACTCTCCAAGGGAAGAGTGGGACCGACTGAGGCTAGAATTGGATCAACCAATTTAACTTCACTCTTCAAAGGAAGAGTGGGATCAACCACTTTATCAACCAATGGGACATCAAGGGACAACTTACGATAACTGGTTTAAATCCATTGCTGAGGAACAGTAATATATTCCAACAGCTTAGAAGCTTCATCCATAAGAGGACAAAAGTAAGTAAGGTGCATGTCCTTACATAGAAAGCAAGGATGTTTGACCTTTCCTTTCCGAATCTTAAGCATAGAGTCACTAGTTGATGGGGTATCATCAATATGATGACCAGAGACTGATGACATAGGGTGTTGAGAAGCCTTAGAACACACTTGTAAAACTAGGGACAGACCATGACAATCTTTTAAAAGATGGTCACCCATGCAAATCCTACAAGGGAGATTAGGTTTATGAGGTGACCTCGTGGGAAATTAAATACTCTAAGCACTATGTTCAATGGGTTATGGGTTTCCAACATGACAATTAGAGGTTGTATTTGTGACCTTCTTATTAGTGTTCTTCTTCTTAGCCTTCCTTTTCATATTCTTCTTACCCCCCATTTACTAACATCAGAGTTTTTTAACAGGTGAAGAGGAAGAAAGTGAAATTGATTTAGCATTCAAGGAAGAAGGAGAAGGGTTAACATGAGTTCAATGCTCATGCAATGAAGGACTTTGATCTAACACAAAAGGTGTAACACCTCAGTTTTGACCCCATTTGCATTAAATATATATGATGTAAATAATCATGGTGTGGAGCTAAAGGCAAAATCCCCACCATTGATTTATTGTTTTATGTTTCGGTGATTAAAATGGATGTTGATGGTATTTTGTGCTAGTCAACACATTATAATTTTGGGCATCATATAAATATGCAATTTAATAAAAAATCCACAACCAACTATGTCAATGCAACAAATAATTACACGTGGGCATGATTTCCTAAGGATGAGGGGGGGAGGAATGTTTAACCTTGAGCCATTGGGGAAAATCCATGTGTCAAAAGAAAAAACCAAAAACATATGCCCATTCCCTCATGCATTCATGTTTTCATCTTCCCTCACATTTTGAAGGGGGGCAGGATGTTTTTTATCAGCAATCCTTCATGTTTTCAGTTTATTTTTCTCATTGTGCATGCCCAGTCCATCATCTGGATTTCACCAAAAATGTTGTGGTCCTTTCTGATCATTTTTTTTCCATTTTGTTCATGCGCATTGTGTGTTTGTCCTGCTTGCTAAACCGTGTTTTGTTATGGGTTGATCACATGTTTCTACCATCCTCAGCCGCGCAAAGCTTTGGGGTCTCCTTTGTTTGTTAAACGAATGAGCAGTGGAGATCACTTGATTTTATGAGAAAAATGGTCATCTATGGTTTCCTCAGTATTTTTTTGCAATGGTCTCCTCTGTGACAGAGTGAGTGGAAGCCTGTTTTGCTGTGATGACATTGTGGTTTTTTGTGTGTGCATATTTTTCCTTGGTCTGACCTGGTTTGGAATGGAATTAGGTATGAATTAGCTTGATAAACCTATTGTAGGAAGGAACCTCACAAATAGATCTAGAGGAGCTGGTTTTCTTCTTTGCACACCTTAAACAACAATGGAATGGAAGGCATATCCTGAGATATTGTGTAGTAGATAAGGGGATGCTTCCTTGTGTTGGGTGTGTAGATGTTTTAGGAGCCAATCCTGATCTAGTGAAGGTGTCCATAGCTCGATGGTTCATCTCACTAGCTTAGCAGTTCAAGATTTCCATCTCCATTACAACCTGATAAACCCACATGTTAGTTGGATTGGATGGTCCTTAATGTGAATGTTGGCTTGACTGACTATAGTTTGATAAACCCAGCAGTATATTGTTTGTTTGTTTGCAGCCTGATAAACTCAATTGTGTTGGCTTCGTTGAGTTTTATTGTATCCTTGGCTATGTGTGAGCCTGCTAGTGTTCCTTATTCCTTGTGGGAATCATGCCCAACTCGAGGGTGGTAGTGCTGCTGAGAGATTTATGAGCACACTGGCCTATGGTTGGGTGGAACGTTGCAGCAACATAGCTAGTTGCGGGACAAGATTCTTTCAATATAAGTATTTCTTGTGTGTAATCTCTGCAAGTGTATCTTGTTTAATGAATTGAGATGAACTGTTGAATGATTTGATGGATGTATCTGCTTCTGCTATATATTGCATGCTTTACACATCTGTGAATTTTTTTAAGTTCAATGAATTCTATATTACATTATGGGGCTTAGATTATCGGATTGGTGATGGCCTAAATGATCAAATCGGTCCAAGACTTCTGTTAACAGGTTGAATTTCCTTCCGCAACTTGCAGGATGCGGGAAACATTCTTCTATAAATTCTATTCCCCATAGATTTCCTGCCATAACTCTCCTTTCTGCAACATGCATGATGCGAGATGCGGCTTTGCAGATCTCTATTTCCACAACTTTTCTTTTGACAGTGGTCTATTCCACATGCGGGATGCGAGATCACAATTTCCATATTTCCCCAATTCTGCAAACTCAATTTTTCTGCATTGTTGATTCTTGCGGGTTGAGTCTCAGTCATTGATCTGTCTCCATATGCGGAACAAATGGTGACCATCGATTTCCGTCAAGATATTTCCCCATCATTTGAGCTCCTCTGAGATATTTCTTCGTAGATCGTCGAAATGATCAATGGTGGACGAAGGGGGGATGTGACAATGTGGTATCAGAACATGAATGTTGAGTGTTTCATGGCCATGCCCTATGTTTCAAATAAAGATAAAGGTTCTTTAAGAAATTTTCAATAATGCATTATAATCAAGGTATGGGTACGTGACAGTGTGGTATCAGAGCTGTTGGTTGCAACATTGGGCCTTGATGGGCCAAGTTGAATAGTTAATAGAGTTGTCGATAAATGGTTTTTACTTATGATTTTATTATGTATCTAACAATTTTGTTTATTAACACATTTTGTAGAATTATAGTCACCTTCAAAGGGCATCATTCCAGATAATGCATTCCAGATAGTGCAGCTCGGTAAAGTTGGTTTGGATGAGCCATGAGAACCGAAATGTGTGAGGATGCACAAAACCCCAATGAATGCGAGGAAGATGCTATGGGGGAAAATGTCCAAGTTGGAAATATAGAGACCATGTCTAATGGGAGGAGGTTTCAAGATACTCCCCCAGATTTTGCAGCTGCCATGAGAATCCTAAGGGTGGAGATGCAAAGTTACAAGGAAGATAATGAAAGATTGGTTAAGGCTTTTACGGAGAAGAATCAGCTGAATGCAGCCATGCTGCAAAGTTTGACAGAAATTCAGAGGTGGATGAACTCTGGGGACAAAACAGTAAGACCGGAGGGAAGTAAGAGCACTGCTAGAAGAAGAAAGATATCTCCTAGTGTTTCATCTGACTTTGAAGGATCCGCTGGTGGTTCAAGTTCTTCTTCTCGCAAGAATAAGAGAAAGAGGTGCTACCAGAACTGTTCATGTGATGAATTTAAGAAGGCAAGGCCTCCTACCTTCAATGGTGAGATATAGAATGGTCAAGAAGCTGAAGCTTGGATTCATGGGATGAGGAAATATTTCCATGTCCAAGAATATTCAAAAAATATGAAGGATAGATTATCCATCTTCAATTTGATAGGAGGAGCTTCCATATGGTGGGATCACTTCAAACAAGTGAACAAGATTAATGAAAGGAATATTGTATGGAAATAGTTCCAAAAGCATTTCAAGCAGAAGTACCTGTTCGACAGGTACTATGATGATAAGATCAAAGAATTCCATAAGCTAAGATTAGGACAGCAGGGCATGGAAGAGTACACAAACAAGTTCTTGGAGCTGTTGAGGTATGTCAGGTACATCAAAGATGAAAATGTGAAAATACAACAATTCTTGAGTGAGTTTCCTCAGTCCTACAAAGACAGAATTGAGTTTTATGAACCTAGCACTATGGAAGAAGCGATAAGGAAAGATAAGTATTGCTATGAGAAAATCAAAGGAAAACTTGATTATCATAATACATGGAAGGATAAGAAGAATGAGAAGTATGAACAAAGGAAGAAAGGTTTCAAACCTTCTAACTTCAAGAATCAACAGAGGCAGCCATCCCAATTGAGAAGTAGCCAGCTAGAGTGGTGGAAGAAAATCCAAGAGAACTAGAACAGAAAAGAGAACCACTCAAATGTTGGAAATATGGAGGACCCCACATGCACAGGGGTTGTCCACTTGAGAATGAGAATTCAAGGCCATATTATAGCATTCAAGAGGTAGAAATAGTGGGTCAAGTAGCAAGGGTCATCCCTAGGATCTATGCAGCACTGGAGGACCACAAGGAAAATCACCAGTCAGCTGTGGTTGAAGTTGCAGGTAAGATTGATGAGCAATCTGTTTCTATTTTGATTGGCCCTGGTTCTACTCATAGCTACATTTATCCTAGAGTAGTGGATATTTGTGCTTTTAAGGAAGTAAAGCATAACAAATCATGGTTATTTCAGCTAGCTACTAGAACTAAAATAAATGTTAGTGAAGTGGTAGAGAAATTCCCATTGGTGATGAATGGATTGGTGACTTGTGTAGATCTGAATGTTCTACCTCTTGGTTCCTATGATATTCTCATTGGAATGGATTGGTTAGAATCTCACAGGGTAATGCTCGATTGTTACAATAATAATTTTGAATGCATGGATTAAGAAGGGAACCCAAGAGTTGTAAGAGGCATTCCAAAGGTGATTTCGGTTAGGAAAATTTCAGCAATGCAGCTGAAGAAGTGTTGTAGGAAAGGTTGCAGAGTGTATGCAACTCATGTTTTGGAAGCAACATAGAATAAAACTATTAGGTTGGAGGACTATCTTGTATTGCAAGTATTCAGGGATGTTTTTCCTGATGATATTCCAGGTCTTCATCTAAAGAGGGGCATTGATTTCACAATTGAACTTGTGGTAGAAGCAGCACCAGTGTCCAAGACACCTTACAGGATGAGTACACCAGAAATGCTAGAGCTGAAGATGCAATTGCAAGATTTGTTGGAGAAGAAGTATATCAAGTCGAGTGTGTCTCCTTGGGGAGCACCAGTTCTTTTTGTTAAGAAGAAATATGGTACACTTAGTTGTGTATTGATTACAGATAATTGAACAAGGTTACGGTGAAGAGTAAATATCCCTTGCCTAGAATTGATGACCTCTTTGATCAAATAAGTGGAGAAAAGGTATTTTCCAAGATTGACTTGAGGTATGGTTACCATCAAGTGAGAATCAAGGATGAATACATTCATAAGGCAACCTTCAGAACAAGGTATGGACATAATGATTTTGTAGTGGTACCATTTGGTCTCACAAATTCACTAGTTACATTTATGTGCCTTATGAATAGTGTCTTCAGCAGGTATTTGGACATGTTTGTTCTTATTTTCCTTGATGATGTTCTTATTTATTCTAATAATGAGGAAGAGCATGAAGAGCATATGCTATTGATGTTGCAATTGCTCAAGGAACATTAGTTGTATGCAAAGTTGAGCAAGTGTCACTTCTATAAAGATAGAATTCAGTACTTGGGTCACATTATCTCAGAAGAGGGTATATCCGTGGACCCTGATAAGATTGAAGCCATTATGAATTGGCCTACTCCAAGAAATGTGATAGATGTAAGATATTTTATGGGACTTGCAGGATACTACAAGAGATTCATAGAGGAATTCTCCAAGGTTTCACATGCCATCACTTGTTTGCAAATGAAGGGGATGAAGTTTGAATGGACATTGAGGTGTGAAGAAAGCTTCCAACAGTTGAAGAATATTCTCACAAGTGCACTAGTATTGAAAGTTGCAGAACCAGAGAAATATTTTGTGGTGTGTACCGATGCATGCATTCAAGGAATTGGAGGGGTTCTTAAGCAAGACAACCACGTAATATGTTATGAGGAAAGAAAGTTGAAGGAGCATGAGAAGAACTATGCCACTCATGATTTGGAACATGCAGCCATAGTACATGCTCTCAATATGTGGAGGCATTACTTGATGGGAAGAATATTTGAGATAAGGACAGACCATTGTGGTCTGAAGTATTTTTTTGATCAGCCTACTCTAAATTCTAGGCAATCTAAATGGCTGGAGCTTTTATGTGAGTTTGATTTTGAAATCAAACACATAAAGGGAAAAGAGAATAAGGTAGTTGATGCACTCAGCAAGAAGGTACAGGAAATGCACGTGGCATCTCTTAGTATTTACCAATAAGATTTGAGACAACATATTGTTAGTCATACTGCTGAAGATGAATTGTATGCATAGGTCAAGGACAAGTTGCAGCAGCAAAGCCTTGAAAAGAAGTATGAGGGATATAAATTAGAAGAAGATGGAATCATTAATTATAAGAACATAATTTATATTCTGAATGTAGCAGATTTGAGGAGGGTTGTTATGGATGAGATCCATCAAGCTCCATATTCTGGTCACCCAAGATATCAGAAGACAATTACTACAGCTAGAAAGCAGTACTTTTGGCCAGGAATGAAAAAGTACATGGTTGAATATATTTCAAGGTGCATGAAATGTCAGCAGGTGAAGGTTGAGCATCAAAACCCAGTAGGTTTGGTGCAACCTTTGCTAGTTCTAGAATGGAAATGGGAAGTTATTTCCATGGATTTTATTACAGGATTGCCAATGACTTGGAGACAACCTGATTCCATCATGGTTGTGGTGGAAAATTTGACAAAGGAAACACATTTTATACCAGTTAAGTCTACATATAAGACTGATGACATTGCAAAGATATTCATGAATGATATTTTCAAATTGCATGGATTTACTAAGGCAATAGTCTCTGGCAGAGATGTCAAGTTCGCTTCCAATTTTTGGAAGGGTTTGTTTGCAGATTTGGGTACAAAGTTGAATTTCAACATGAACTACCATCCTCAGACTAATGGGCAGACAGAGAGAGTAAATCAAGTGCTTGAAGACATGCTTTGCATGTATGTGATGGACAAACCAACCAAGTGGAAAAATTATTTACACTTGGTAGAGTTTTCTTATAACAATGGAAAACAAGCATTCTTGGGGATGAGTCCCTATGAAGCTTGGTATGGCAGCAGGTATAGGATACCACTGACTTGGGATAACCTAGTGAATAGGGTTGTGCTTGGTCTAGAATTGCTCAAGGAGATGCAGAAGGAGGTTGTAAAGATTAGGCAGAATATGAAAGCATCCCAGGAGAGAAAAAAATGTTATGCAGATAAGCATAGGGTGAACATAAAATTTAGTGTTGGGGATCATGTTTTCCTCAGAGTGAGGGAAAAGAAGAGTTCCTTGAAGCTTGGAAGTTGTGCCAAGCTATCACCTAGATACTATGGGTCATTTGAAGTTCTTGAAAGAATAGGTCCAATTGCATATAGACTTGTTGTTATCTCCCAAAATAAATTTATTTTTGGTAGTGTGAAGAATTCGATTCATGTAATGAAAGATCTGAGGATGACTAACAAATTGAAGGTATCTATTTTTTATATGGTTGAAAAATTTGGAAGTTATATCTTTTGGTGGCTTAGGCGAGGTTCTTAATAGCTCATTAGCCACCAAAACTCTATGTTTTGGCGGCTAACGGTTTAACGTAGGATAAAACTAAACCAGTGAAAGCAATCCCAAGTGAGTAAAATGCAAAAACAGTTTAAGTGGCTTAGGAGAGACTACAAATGACTCATTAGCCACCCAAAAGTGTTGCTTGCGGAAGCTTAGGGAGAAGACCAAGAAGGGTGTTAATCGCTGAAAGTAGACAGAAAGTGACATTGGTAAAGGCGCTTTTGGTGGCTTAGGCGAGACTTGAGACAGCTCATTAGCCATCCAAAGGTGATACTTTTGGCAACTTATCAAACAATTCAAAGCAAATTTTAACTGCTGAAAGTAGGAAAATAAGCATCAAGAGAAAAGTGCTTTCAGTGGATTAAGTGAAAGCTCAAACATTTCATTAGCCACCGGAAGGACTGGTTTTCGGTAGTTAAAAGGGTTTTTTGGCAAGGCCACTATCTGTCGAAAGCTAGGTTTTAGCGTGATGCTGGGATAATGGTTTCGATGGCTTAGGCGAAAGGGATATCACTTCATTAGCCACCGAAAGCCATCTTTTCGGTGGCTAGCGGATAAACTTTTGAAGGCTATTAACCACCGAAAAGGTAAAATGTGGAAATGGTTAGAAAGAAGTCAAATCAAACCCCATCAGCAAGATAAACAATCAGTGAAGGGCATGACAAACCACTGAAAGGACTTGAGCCTACATAACCATGTGTGGAAATAAGTGAAGGAGGTCGTTATAGAACTGATAAGGGACTGATAGGAATGGAAACCCTCCTTCTTCCTCCACCTGTCCAAAAGAACATTAGAAAGCTCACTGAGTACCCAAGCTAATTTGTAATATGATTGTTGGGAAAAGGAAATCAATAAGATCAGCTACTGCCATCACCTTACGACCTCAGCATCCATCATGACAGAAAAAAACCTCATAATCAGTGCCAACAACTCCAGGACATTTCACTTTCGAGCTTAGCATTCCTCTCCACCAGGAAAACCATCTCTAAGAAAGCAGCCTGCTAACACACTGTCATACAGAGATTAGAATTATTTTTGCAAGTATCCAGGAGTGGAATTCATCAAGATGAAGAAGGGAGTACCTGCTCTCAAGTAGGAGTTGGGAGATATCAAATATTTGGAAGCACATCCAGAGGTCTGTAAACTCTTCCAAGATGTTGGTTGCTACAGGTTTTGTGAGAAGATACAAGGTTCCCATCAGCAGGTGGCTGAGGCATTTTCCCTCTCATTTGATGGTTCAAAGGTAGTCATAGGCAAAGAGGAATTTCACATAGATGAAACCCTAATCACTGAAGTGGCTGAACTCCCTGGAACAGGAGAAGAATGGTTCAAAACAACCATACCAAAAGATGTAGAGTTCAGGTCTTACCTAAAGCCTGAGCATAGATGAGTGGTGTGGAAGAAGAGTGTGCCATCATCCTGGTTGGAAGAGAGGTGGCAACAACTGCTGAAGGCCATTTTGGTCTACCTAACATGTGAAGGAAGATATAACAGAGCCATGATCTACCATTTCAAGTTAATGAACCACTTCACAAGTAAAATCCCACTAAATTTGCCCTTTTACTTACACAGAAGTTTGGGAAAGATGGCACACCAAGTGAAATCCTAGCCAACCAAGGTTGCTGGCAGACTGTCTCACCATGGCCTTATCCAACTGTTGATCCAAGAGTTGCTAAAAAGAAGGAATATGGCATGGCCTTATTTCTCATTTTGGAATGTATTTGAGATAGGCCTTCAGCTAGAAGAGAAGGGGAAGTCTCCTACCAAAAATTCCAGCACACCAAGGAGTGGGAGAAGAAAGAGGAGGGCTATATCCCCAGCAATAGCAGAACAACCTCCCTCCTTTTCCAAATACAAGAAGGTAAAGAGGAACTTGGACTCCAGTGAGAGGAGCCAAGAAGTTGAAACACACAATGAGAATATTTTGAATCTACCCTACTTAGATTCTAAAGAGGAGCAAGAGGAAGGTGTATACCTAGCTCTGCAAATTGTACCAGTGGCTGAAGAACTACCATCCCTCACACAAAAGGAGAAATAGGAACCAGGAAAGAAGGCTTCCTCTAGCAAGCCAAAAACTTAAAAATTAAATCAATTACTGAGGAAAATTTATGAGATGGATATTTTGGAAAGGGAAATAAAGAAAAATAATGCTGCATTGACCAGCAGGAACACGCTGCTACATAAGTCTTACCTAGAGCAAAGAGAAAGATATATTTTCTTAAAGAGATTGAATACAATGTACCTAAAAGACAATACTAGATTGTACAGGAGGATTAGGATTCAAATACTATAGCTCAAAAGGAGGCCAAGTCAAACCCTTGAAGCCATCCCAAATTGGAAACCCTAGCTAAAGCTACAGTTAGCGTTCAGCCTCCAGAAACTAGACAGCTTGCTGTTAACCCTCTTACCATAGAGCCTGCTGAAGAAGAAAGTTGAGCAGACATACCTAAATGAACATTTTTGAAATAAACTTGATAATTTTTGGAAAACAGGGCTTTCGGTGGCTTAGGCGGATGCTGGGGCAGTTCATTAGCCATTGAAAGCACCGCTTTTGGCAGCTAACGGTTCTGATAGTCTGGCCTCTTAACCACCGAAAGCAGATAGAGGCTTAAAATTAAGTTTTGGATCATAGGACCAGTTTTGGGTGAAATATAGATGGCTCAGGGACAATGTCTAAAGATGAAAGACGCAGAAGAAAGCATTAGGAAAGGTCTATTTCAGTTTTACTATGACATAACAGTGGGAAATGTCACCAACACCTAGCTGTCAAAAGAAAACAATGACTTAACCAATAGAGGGCCAATAGCAGTGATTTCCAGTAGTTACCTCAGTTATCTGAAGGTTCATACAATGAACTAATTCTTGATTTAGTTAGACAAGTAGTTAATTAGGGTTTTTAAAACTAATTTGCAAAAAACTATTATTTTGTTTATTTTTTGTAAAAACAGATCCAAGTTTTCAGGATATGTATATTTTGTAAAGGCTACAAAGCCTAAGACTTATTTTATGGAAAAGGTTCGACTTCGGGGACTTGTAGACCATACTATTGTTAGCTTGTAATTTTTCTCATGATTTAATATAATCTCTTTTGTTATCATTTGTTTAGCTTCCATTTCTGTCTTTTTTGTGCTTATGGTTGAATGTGTATTCATGTTAAATTCAAATTAATTAATGACTGATAGCTGTCACCCTATTTTCATGTTGATGTGATTTGAATTATAAATACCATCCTTGTCATGATTTAGCCATTTATATGAATCTATTTTATGTGTAAATCTACTAGCCTGATGAGTTCTCCATCCCCGCACCTTATTGTCAACCTCAAAACAGTGGTAAATAAAAACCTTGTACCTGATTGAATTTCATGCATGTCTTGAGAGTGGAAGGTCATATAGGTCACCTAACTTGAACCATATTAGAAAACCCTAAAAATATTTAAGTTACCAGGAATCCTTGAGCTACAACCTAGAGGAGTTTCCTGGAGTGATAAGAAATTGGCACCATTGCCGGGGAGAGAAGACTGAAGCTCAGCTTCCATGGGAGATGACATAGGCCCTTGCTTTGATGATAGAAAAAGCTTGGGAATTATTATGGTTGTAAATCATCTATATGGTGACTCCATTGAAATAAGGTGGCTTCAAGAAGACCAAGTACCAGAGAAAACCCTCAGGGGCCACCAGCAACAATGGTTTCAAATCCAGAAGAGATTCTGAGAAGAGCTAGGACTTCACTAAGGCAGACTAGCAATGCTGCAAAGGAAGATACATCAGGTATTTCAAGAAATATTTTTTCTAATATTTCTTTTGCTGAAACACTTAATTCTCAAGAGTTTTTAAATACATCAGAAAACTCTAGGGTTTGGGCATCTTCAAGCACTGTTGCTTGTGAAGATCCAATCCCTGGTGACTCCATTAGGATAAGTTTACCACCACCACCTTCTCAGTTACTAACTATATCTGTACTTCCTTCCTCCACCCTTCCCATACCCATTTCCAATATGGATGCTCCTCAATTGACCAAAATGGAAAGGATCCTGGTAGCTAGGTATGCCCCCCTAAATTTTCCAAATCCCCTCTCAGCCATGCCCACTGGAGATTACCTCAAGTACATGCCTAAGTTCACAGGAGAAGGAGATTTCATGGCTGAAGAAAATCTAAACACATTTTACAGTTATGCTGAGAACATTAACATAGAACAAGAAGATGTATGGACTAGGGTTTTTGTGCAAATCCTAGATGGTCAAGCTAGGAAATGGTTTAAAGAACTGCCTGCTGGGTCAGTAGCAGGCATTGAAGCCCCAGATGACATATTTCTAAAACATTGGGGAGAGAGGAGAGACCACCTCTATTATATCACAGAGTTTAGCAACTTGAAAAGAGAAAATGGGGAGTCTGTCTCCAAATTCACCAAGAGGTTCAACAATATGTACATCAAGATCCCCACTAAAATGAAGCCCACTGATACCTCATCTAGGATAACTTATGAAAATGCCTTTGAATTTGATTTCTACCTACCTCTTAGGGAAAGGAGGTCTTCCTCCTTATCACTCATGCAGGATGCATCCCTAGAGGTAGAATCAAACATTGTGGCATCTCAGAAGGTCAAAGGAAATATAGATAGGAAGAAGCAGCCAACAGACCTTATTGGGGATTCTTCATCAGAGAACAAGATTGAATAAATGACCAAACTGTTAGGTAACCTGACTGCTAAAATGTCTAAGCTAAAGGACCAAGGACAGATACCTATGAGGGTTAAAGGGCCAAGTGATTTTGCTCCCCAAAACCCTAATTTTGTCCCTAATAGAAGAGGAAACCCCCCAATTTAGATTCTCAGAAGGGAAATGAATCAAGGGGAAGATCAAAGAATAAGAGCTCCATTTTAGAATGTTGTATTAGAAGAAGAGACAGAATTCATTGAAGAAGAAGGAGAAGCTGAAGACAACATCCACTGCATGGAGGATGAGGTAGACTATTCTTTTCTGACACAGGTAGAATATGAGGAATCCCTAATTGATCAGCAGATCGGTAAAGGAGTTGTATATCAGGATGATGGTTAGGGAGGTTACAATTTGAGGTCTAGGCTAGTTTCTCCTTTTAAAAAGAATGTCGTACCTATCAAACAACCTGCTGCACCAGCTAAAAAGGATCCCGTTTTACCAAAGAAAATGGCTATCATTCCAAAACCATTGCAAAAACCAACAACTTCATCAATCCCTGACCATGTCCAACTCAAAGCTCTAGTACATGAGGTAAGGTTTCTTGATAGGCTGCATTATTATTTCAACCTTGAGTTAGAGATTCATAAATTGAAGATTCCTTTCCCATTAATTGAGCTAATGAAAAATGGCATTCAAGTCTTCCATTCTGAATTCTCTTCAGCCAAAGGTGCATATTGATACTGAATTTGTAAATCTGCAAGATGACAAACCTGTTGTAACCCTAGGCCCCATGATCGAAGACCTAAAGGACTCATTCCCACCTTTATATATATCCTTGAATATCCATGATAAAGTCCTTCATAACTATCTGCTGGATTCAGGAGGTTCTCATAACCTAATGCTAAAGGCTATGATGGATGAGATTGGTCTCAACATTACAAAACCATACCATGATTTATTATCCTTTGACTCCAGAAAGGTCAAGTGCTTGGGTCTCATCAAAGACCTCGTTGTAAACCTAACTTAGCTACCTTCTAAAAGCATCATGATGGACATTGTAGTGGTTGATATCCCTCTAAAATTTGGTCTCTTGCTGTCTCGATCATGGAGAAAAAGGCTAGGTGGCACCCTTTAGATGGATCTTACATATGCCACCATCCCAATGGTTGGAGGGGAGACCAAAAGGATTTACAAGTAAAATCAACTGGCCTACATCATAAGCAATGAGAGAAATTTAGTGAATCACCCCATCTATGCAGTGGACACTGATTTTGGGTCATGCATTCTACAAATAGATCATTCTCAGAAAACATCAGTCCAACTCACTAAGCCCACCTATCAGTAGCCCAAAGAAGTGACCACAGCAGTCTGGAACATGTATTTTGATGGAGCTAGCAGGTGTAGTATTGATCTCCCCATCGAAGGAAAACATTCATCTGTCTTATAAGCTTGATTTTGAAAACCACTAACAATATAGCAAAATATGAAGCCTTGCTGCTAGGAGTTAAAGCTCCCAAGGAGATGGGAATCATGTGCATGATTATTTTTGGATATGCATACCTTATCATACAGTAGGTCAACAACACTTTTCAGGAAAAGAATGTCAGATTAAAGGCCTACAAGGACAAGGTGTGGAAACTCAGAGACTCCTTTATGTTTTTTGAACTGTCATATATACCTAGGGATTTGAATCACTGGGATGATTCCTTGGCTGTCTCTACAAGTCTGTTTGTTCCTCCTTTACCTCCTAAGCTCAGCTATGATGTTCAGGTTAAGTACAGACCTTCCCTACCAGATAATGTCAAATTTTGGAATTTGTTTGAGAATGATGATGAGCTTAGTAAATTCCTTCAGCCAGTAGATGAATTATCTGATATACATATAGATCAGGAAAACCTAAACATGGAGGAATCCAAACAAATCAAGTTGAAAGATAAAGTGGTTGATCAAAACATTGTCTAATTACCCAACAACTATATACCTTGGGGTCTAGTACCTCTGGAAGAATTGTTTGATCATAACGACATCACTTTCAAGCTTGCCAAAAAGGAGCAAGACCATGCTGTCCAAGAGTAAAACATAGGTAGCCAAAGCCATCCAAAATTGATAAATCTATCCGCTGAGTTGACTGTTGATCAGAGGTCAAAATTTTGCAGCCTAATAAAAGAGTTTGCTGCTGTGTTTGTGTGGGAGTACAGTGACCTGAAAGCCTATGACACCAATATCATCCAGCATAGGATTCCTTTGGAGAAGGACACCATCCCTTTCATGAACAAGCTAAGATCCATCAGTCCTCTCCTATTACCAGTAATTGAAAAAGAAATCCATAAGCTCCTCAAAGCCAAAATCATAATCCCCCTTAGGTATTCCAAGTGGATTGCAAACCTAGTGGTGGTAAGAAAGAAGAATGGGGGAATCAGTTTGTGTGTGGATTTTAGAAACCTGAACAAATGTTCCAAAAAATACAACTATCCACTACCCAAGATGAAACACCTATTGCAGAAAGTATCAAGGGCTAGTGTCATGTCATTCCTAGATGTCTTCTCTAGATACAACCAAGTTGCTATGCACCTTGATGACCAAGAGAAGACTGGCTTTACCACCCCCTGGGGGCACTTCCATGTATGATAAAATTCCATTTGGGCTGATGAATGCTGGGGCTACTTTTCAGAGAGCCATGGACCTAGATTTTGTAGGGTTGAAAGATAAATTTGTGCTCATATACTTGGATGACCTAACTATTTATTCTCATAGCCATCATGACCATTTGCAGCATTTGAGGAAGGTATTTCTGAAGTGCAAAAGGTATGGGATATCACTCAATCCTAAGAAGTCCCAGTTTGCACTCAGTGAAGGGAAACTCCTAGGTCACATAGTCTCAGCTGAAGGTGTAAAGATTGATCCGATAAGGGTGGAATCAATCCATAAGCTGTACATACCGAGGTCAAAAAGGGACATTCAGTCCTTTTTAGGTAAGATAAACTTTGTCAGGAGGTTCATCCCTAATTTCTCCGATCTTGTGAAGCACATAACAGTCATGCTAAAAAAGGATGCAGAAATAAAATGGACTTACCAGGAAAGGAGCTCTTTCGAAGACATCAAGAAGGATATCATGGAGGCCCCAACCCTGATTATTCCTGACTATCAGAAGAGTTTTTACATCTTCTCTTTTGCATCCTATGACATAGTGGCAACTGTGCTGTTACAAAAAGATAATGACGGTGTTGATCATCCAATTGCATTCTTCAGCAAAACCTTTAGAGATGTTGAGCTGAAGTATGATCCAATTGAGAAACAAGCTTATGCTCTCATAAATTCATTGAAGAATTTCAGAGTTTACATTCTCCATGCAAAAGTCCTTGCATATGTCCCTTCAGGTACTGTGAAGGATGCTTTGACTCCAGCTTGACATTGATGGGAAGAGAGCTAAGTGGATTGCCAAGCTCATTGAGTTTGATATAGAGGTGAAAACCACTAAGCTAGTAAAGGGATTAGGTCTGGACAAACTCATGGCTAAAGAAAAATGTGAACAAATGGGAATAAACTTCACCTGTGTCAAATCAACAAAAGTGCAGACTGTGGTAGCAACAAAAGTAGATCAAGATCAGAATGACATTCCACTGGTAGCTGAAAACCTATTTTCATGTGAGTGGTACTTAGGTATTATTCATTTTTTGCAGAAATTAGAAGTTCCTCCTGATCTCACTCATAATCAAGCACGAGCTCTTAAGTTAAAATCTGTTAAGTTTTGCATAATTGACAAATTGTTGTACTGGAAATATCAGTCTAGAATTTTGTTCATATGTCTAGATAAAAAAGAAGCAGAGCAGGTCATGCATCACTTTCATTCTAGCACATGTGGGGGCCACCATTATTGGAAAACCACAGCCCACAAGATCCTAAGAGCAGGATACTATTGGCTAGTCCTTTTTGATGATGTATGTACTTTTGTAAGGGCCTATGACCAATGCCAAATATTTATAGGGAAGCAGCAGCTCAAAGCCTTGCCCCTTAGGCCTATTGTGGTGAATGGACCTTTCCATCAATGGGGTCTGGATTTCATAGGTGAAATAAATCCATCTTCCAGTGGGTAGCATAAATGAATCCTAGTAGCCATAGACTACTTTACCAAATGGATAGAGGTAGTACCCACCAGGAATGCCACTCATCAGGTCATCATGAGATTTTTATATGAGAATATCTTTAGCAAGTTTGGCTGCCTAGTAAGGTTAGTAACTGATAATGCACCTGCTTTAAAAGCTGGGGCATTATTTAAAATGTGTGAGTCAATGGGAATTCAACTGGTGCATTCCACATCCTATTATCCTCAAGGAAATGGCCTGGTTGAGTCATCCAACAAAATCCTGGTTAGGATCATCGGAAAACTACTAGAGACAAATTAGAAAAGTTGGGATTCTAAGCTTAAGTTTGGTTTATGGGCTGATAGGGTAACATACAAAAGATCTATAGGGACTTCTCCATTCAAGTTAGTTTATGGTACTGAGGCCATTTTTCCTATTCAGTTCATTCTTCCAGTGGAAAAATTATTTCAGGAAAAGGAAGATGAACCAAATGATATGATGAGGAGGAGGATGGAGTTGGTCAAGTTGCAGCAGATCAGGGAACAAGTGATAGGAAAATTAGAAGCCCATCAATAGAGGATAAAGGGAATGTTTGAAAAAAGGGAAAAAGTGGACAACTTTCAGGTTGGAGATTGGGTCCCAAAGTGGGATGCTGTTAGATAGGAAAAGGGAAAACATGGAAAGTTTGATTCTTTGTGGATAGGCCCTTTTGTGATAGCTCAGGTACATAAGAATAACACCTTCAAATTGTAGAATCTAGAAGGGGAAGAGGTGTTTGATGGCCCAGTGAATGGGTGGTTTCTGAAACTTTACTTTATTAGAGGCTTTGAGGCCTTGTCATTGTAAATTAGTAGTCAGTAGGTTGTTTTCGCTTACAAAATAAACTCCATGCCCAATGGAATAGTAAATGACAGTGTTAAGTTTTTAGTTGTTTTCAGGGAAAGGCATTTTAGTCTGCGATTCTTGGGACCTCACTGGGAGGTTCCCATCCCCAAGTAGGAGCCAGATGTTATCTCCCAAAATAAATTTATTTTTGATAGTGTGAAGAATTCAATTCATGTAATGAAAGATCTAAGGATGACTAACAAATTGAAGGTCTCTTTTTTTTATATGGTTGAAAAATTTGGAAGTTATGGCTTTTGGTGGCTTAGGCGAGGCTCTTAATAGCTCATTAGCCACCGAAAAGCTATGTTTTGGCAACTTACGGTTTAATGCAGGATAAAAGTAAACCACCGAAAGCAGGCCTAAGCGAGTAAAATGCAAAAAAACTTTCGATGGCTTAGGTGAGATTGCAAATGACTCATTAGCCACTGAAAAGTGTTTCTTTCGGTAGCTTAGGGAGAATACCAAGAAGGGTGTTAACCGTCGAAAGTAGACGGAAAGTGACATTGGTAAAGGTGCTTTCGGTGGCTTAAGCGAGACTCGGGAAATATCCTTAGCCACCGAAAGGTGATACTTTTGTCAACTTATCAAACAATTCAAAGTAGATTTTAACCACCGAAAATAGGAAAATAAGCATCGACGAAAAAGCACTTTCGGTGGCTTAAGTGAAAGCTCAAACATTTCATTAGCCACTAGAAGGATGGGTTTTTGGTGGTTAAAATGGTTTTTCGGCAAGGCCACTATCCGCTGAAAGCTGGGTTTCACTGCGACACTGGGATAATGGTTTCGGTGGCTTAGGTGAAAGGGATATCACTTCATTAGCCATCGAAATCCATCTTTTTGGCGGCTAATGGACAAACTTCTGAAGGATATTAACCATCGAAAAGGTAAAATGTGGAAATAGTTAGAAATCAGTCAATTCAAACCCTGTTAGTAAGATAAAAAATTAGTGAAGGGCATGACAAACCATGGAAAGGACTTGAGCCTGTATAACCGCGTGTGGAAATAAGTGAAGGAGGTCATTATAGAATTGATAAAGGACTGATAGGATTGGAAACCCTCCTTTTTCCTCCACCTTTCCAAAAGAATAGCATAAACCTCATCGAGTACCCAAGCTAATTTGTAATATGATTGTTGGGCAAAGGAAATTAAGAAGATCAGCTGCTTCCATCACCTTATGACCTCAGCATCCAACATGACAACAAAAACCCTCATAATCAGTGCCAAAACTCAATCACATTTCACTTTCGAGCTTAGCATTCCTCTCCACCAGGAAAACCATCTCTAAGAAAGCATCCTGCTAACACACTGTAATACAGAGCTTAGAATTATTTTTGCAGGTATCCAGGAGTGGAATTCATCAAGATGAAGAAGGGAGGACCTACTCTTAGGCAGGAGTTGGGAGATATCAGCTATTTAGAAGCACATCCATAGGTCTGTAAACTCTTCCAAGATGTTGGCTGCTATAGGTTTTATGAGAAGATACAAGGTTCCCATCAACAGGTGGCTGAGGAATTTTCCCTCTCATTTGATGGTTCAAACGCAATCATAGGAAAAGAGTAATTTCACATAGATGAAACCCTAATCACTGAAGTGACTAAACTCCCTGGCACAGGAGAAAAATGGTTCAAAACCACCATACCAAAAGATGTAGAGTTCAGGTCTTACCTAAATCCTGAGCATAGAGGAGTGGTGTGGAAGAAGAGTGTGCCATCATCCTGGTTGAAAGAGAGGTGGCAACAACTGCTAAAGGCCATTGTGGTCTACTTAACATGCGAAGGAAGATATAACAGAGCCATGATCTACCATTTCAAGTTAATGAACCACTTCACAGGTAAAATCCCACCAAACTTGCCCTTTTACTTACACAGAAGTTTGGGAAAGATAGCACACCAAGTGAAATCCCAGCCAAGCAAGATTGCTGGCAGATTGTCTCACCATGGCATTATCCAACTGTTGATCCAAGATTTGGTGAAAAGAAGGAATATGGCATGGAATTATTTCTTGTTTGGAATGGATTTGAGACAGGCCTTCAACCAGAAGAGAAGGGGAAGTCTCCTACCAAAAATTCTAGCACACCAAGGATTGGGAGAAGAAAGAGGAGGGTTATATCCCCAGCAGCAACAGAATAGCCTCCCTCCTCTTCCAAAGCCAAGAAGGTAAAAAGTAACTTGGACTTCAATGAGAAGGGCCAGGAAGTTGAAACACATAATGAGAATATTTTGAATCTACCCTGCTCATATTCTGAAGAGGAGTAACAGGAAGGTACATACCTAACTCTACAAATTGTACCAGTGACTGAAGAACCACCATCTCCCACACCAAAGGAGCAAGATGAACCAGCAGAGAAGGCTTCCTCCATCAAGCCCAAAACTCAAAAAATAAATCAATTACTGAGGCAAATTTATGAGATGGAGATTTTGGAAAGGGAAATAAAGAAAAATAATGCTGCATTGACTAGCAAGAGCAAGATGCTACATACGTCTTACCTAGAGCAGAGGGAAAGATATATTTTCTTAAAGATATTGAATACAAGGTACCTAAAAGACAATACTATATTATACAGGATGATTAGGCTCCAAATACTGAAACTGAAGGAGGCCAAGGAAAACCCTAGTTGAAGTTGTAGTTAGCCTTCAGCCTCCAGAAACTAGCCAGGTTGCTATTAACCCTACTAGCATAGAGCCTGCTGAAGAACAAAGCTGAGCAGATAGACCTAAATGAACATTTTTGGAAGAAACCTAATAATTTTTGGAAAACAGGGATTTCGGTGGCTTAGGAGGACGCTAGGGAAGTTCATTAGCCACCAAAAGCGCTGCTTTTGTCAGCTAAAAGTTTTGATAGTCTGGCCTATTAACAACCTATTGAGGCTTGGAAATTCATAGGAAACAACAGCAAGGGATTCTACCCAGTCAACGTTCCCAACTATCCCGTGACTATTTGGTGTAGGGAATCCGTCCAGTTTGTGGTCCAACTACCGTAGGTCAAGTAACAAAAATAAAAGGTTTTATCGGTTACGGCCCGGTCCATCGTGTATATTTTTGTATTTTTTAGTTAAAAGTATGACGTGCAAGTGCCTAGCTGAAATGCAGATTTATTTAGAATGCGAGGAGTGGTCACAATGTGATGCACAGGTTCTTACCTCTCGTCTTAGACTCTCTTGCCTTTGAATGACACACATCAAGGAATTAAAACTAACTACCTAACCTATCCCTAGGGAGCAATATTATAACTTATTAATGAGTAATGTATTTTAGGCATGCATTATGAAAAATCACATATCGCTGATACTTATTTCAAAACACATGAACATTTAAAGATATTTGAACAACCAGATAGCCAATTGTTTATGAACAACATTCATTACTCATAGTAAAAATTTTCATAAAATAAACCAGAGATCACTCATACAAGAACATAGGTTCAAAGAGTTAGAACGATCTCACAGTCAATGGACAAAAAGCTGAAAATGAAATAGTTCCTCTTCAACAAATCCATAGCACAACATTTGAACATTCCACCAAGCTTTCTCTAGCAGGCAAACTGTAATTATCTATTGCAAAAGGAAATAGTTCTTCTTACAATATGTCTTCACCAATCTAACTGGGAAAAATTCCTTCTCTTATCTAAATCTTCTATATTTATACAAAAAGAACAAAACTGTTGGGCTACCCACAAATGCATCTTGGGCTTCCCCAACTCTTCACCTCCCACACTTTTCTTTCATTAGTGCTTATAAAATTTACAATATATTACAATAAAACAAATAAAGTGCTCATGAGGAGGGTCCCACTTGACTATTCAAAAACTTCTTCCATGCTAAATCCTCTGAGGAAATGCTTTCGAATCCAGAAGGTTCTAAGAAATGAATATTTATTTCAAATTTAGTAGCCTGATTTCTTATTACTTCTTTTCTAGCTGCGCTCAGGCAAAGTTGGTCCTCAAGCAACTGCACACTAACCACAGAATGAGCTACTTCATTCCTCAGGTTTTTCTCATCTAAGGCTTTGATGTGCTGGATCCTTTGTTCATCTTCCTGACACCTCCTTTGCAACATCTCTAAAACTAGGCTATGGTATAGAAAGGTATCCATTCTCTGTTCAGCCTAAACCTGGCAGCGATTATAAGTGATCAAAATTCTCCTGAAGAATTCTACACAAGCACCCTTTGTCTTCTTGACATCCTTCTTGAATTCTTCAGCTGTGTTTATGGAAAACTCCAGTAAATCGTAGTCTTGCCTCCGGGATTGTTGATCTTTTGATGGTAGATCTATAGGGGTTTCTTCATTCACTTCTAATCACGCCATCCTTCCTGTTAGGACTTCAAAGATATCCTGCGATCTATCTACAAAATATGAAGAGGTTTCCAAAATCTCTTCCAGCTGATTGTCCACTTGCAAAATATTGCACCTTTCTTCCTCTATGGCTACTTGCAACTGGTGCATCTTGCTCCTTTGTCCTAGAACATGGTCCTTGAAAGGCTAAAGACTGACCTGTTGTTCCCTGGACTCTTCTAGAGTTGCTGCTAAGGAGGAAACCTATTCTCTTAGCTCTGCAGTCTGCCCTTGAGATTTCCTTTCAAATTCTTCCAAGGTAAATTTCTGTAGCTCCAACTCCCCTATCTTTCCTAGCAGCTGCTCCTTTTCTATCCTTAACCCTTGACATTCCTACTGCAATTTCTCTAGACTTTCTTGGGCAGCCTCCATAGATCTCTTCTCCACCTAGAGGAACTGGAGCTCAGCTTTTGAAGAGTTTATTTCATGTTGTATGTCTTCAAACTTCCTTTTCAATTTATTATTTTCCTCTCTCTCTTTTCTCAGGGTATCTTTTAGCTGGGAAGTAGAATTCTTCGACTGTTCAAGATTAGTCATTATTCAATCTACATTGTCCTCAGAAGCATGGATCAATGCAGCCCCAACTCTGATGGTGAATCTGGGGTCCTTGTCTATCCCATATACTACAGTTGTATCATTTATCATTTTACCTAACTACCCCCCAGTCTTGACCTTTCTCTGGGTCCTCTTCACTATCCTTTTACTTTCCCTATCATAAAATATAGTGTTGAAACCCAATACCTCCTCCCCTTTCTTCTACTCAAAAGGGATTAGCCTAAGGGTGGGGACCATAGCCCGTCCTATTGTGCTGCCAATAGCTGCCTCAGCAACTTGAATATCAGGATTACCCAAGTCCTGAGCCTGACTGTCTACAGGATCGAAAGCTGATTGCTCTGTCCCTGGCAGCTTTAGCCTTTCTCCTTCCAGCTTATTTGGTTTCTCATCCATCTTTCTTTTCTTTTCCTCCTCTTCACTCCGGGCAGCTTCTTCTACCTTTCTAGCTGCTTCTTGTTCAACTCTTCTCTTCTCTTCCTCCTCACCTTTGAGCCAGCTTTCGGCTTCCTGTGCTAGTCTCCTAGCATCTTCATTTCTTTTTCTAGTTTCTTCCTCCTCTACCTTTTCTGGCTCATCCTGTCCTTTCCCGCCTTTGGTGGTGATTTTCTTTTTAAACCTTCTTCTTAAGGCCGTTATATTTTGTGCACTGTGGAAAATGGATTCCTCTCTATCCTAGTGGCTTGTATATTCAGAATGCACATTTGCCTCCCTGCAGTGCTCTGCACTTTATTTCAGGAATCGTTCCTATGGAAATTCATTTCCCCAATTCCTCCACAAATTCTGTAGCTTTCTTCACCCTTGTGAATTTATAGCTTCCTAACCTGAATGGTAAAGGAGGGTAAGCTGTTTTCTTATGTTCAAACAAAAAACTCCCTATGCCATCTAAAAAGACTTGCCTAACTGCCTCTTTGTGGACTATATGGTCAGTGGCATATTTTGGCAATAGTGAGGGTTCTCTGGAGCATCCATATATTCTGAAGTACAATCAATCCTCTATTATGTAGTAGTCTACATATTCTTCAATCACCTACAATGATTCCTCCGACATGCAGTTGCACTCCTTCAAAAATATCAATGTATATAGTGGCATGATGAAGTGCTCACACACTTGTCTATAGTGACTGTGGTACTTGTGTGCCCATAGTGGCTTATAAGATGAGTAGACTGGTGTTCTCTCTAGGTCCCAGATACACCTCAGATTAGGGAAGGGTTGGTTGCATAGTATGCAATCAATCAGTACATAGCTCACATAGAACTCTGATCTCTTTTGGGACACCCCTCCTAATGCTGATGCAATGTAGGCTGAGAGGCTGTTGGACACAATGTTTTCCCAGTTGAACACTGTCCCCTGTGTTGCAACATAGAAAATGATAGGCACCCACTCTAACTTGAAGCCTTTACCGTGGGCCCTCCCGAAAATCCTGTTTAGCATAAGGGCAATGAACCTATAATTGGTAGTATCATATTCCTCGCTCGGCCTAGTTCTAAAGTTCTTGCCAGGCATTAGCATTCTCTTCAGTGTCTCGACTAGGTCCATCTTAATTGCCTTCAGCTAGTCCTTAGTCAAGTACATATGTGCTTCTGGTAAGTGGTAGGCTAGTGACACATACCCAGGGTTATAAGCAGCATAACCTTGTTTATCAACATTTGCTAAAATCATGGTGGTTACATCTGCCCTGGGAAGAATCCACCCAATCACCTTTAAGCATAAAAAAAGCTCAGGTATGGTAGCAATTTTCATCAATGTAGATCTCTCTATATTGGCATAGATGGTTTCTTGTTCAAAACCTATGTCAGGTACTTCTCGGCGTGTTATTAATCTGTAAACTTCCCCCCATTTATATTCAGGTTCTATACCAACTATGAATTTGGTGTCCTCGTAGGTGTACTCAACTCTGGTAACAATTTCGACTTCGGGTTCCTCCTCTACTACGGGAGCCTTCTTCTTCTGCCATTTAGACATCTTGGATTCTAAAGAATTTCCCTGTCATACACAGAAATTTCTTTTAGGTTCTGTTGGGTCATTTCCAGATAACATTCAAAATGGAGACAAACTGTATAAGCATTTTACCTTGTCTATGCTAAACATGAGTGCACCTATGAAAAATAAACAAACAATGCTCAAAAACCGAATGTTCTCGCATAAAATTAATCTGCCCAAAAGGCTAAAAACAGCTCACGACCAACATTTGCACAATAAACTTAAAATAGTATAGCCTTTCTATACGACGAGTATCCCCCTCCTAATTTTGAAGCAAAAAATAGTCTTGACACCCCCTCTTGGCGCTACGAACTAAATATTTCCAAGGAAAATACGAGGCCTAATCTCAAGAGAAGGATACTGTACTGTGATAGTGCATTCAACTCATTGTACGCTCGTAGAAAACATAAGAGGAAACTGCTACTCGCATCAAAATCCACATAGATTTCATTCTGAATCCCTAAATTGGTCCGAGGTTCATACTTGAGTTTAACAATCTCAACGGTGTGACCTTGGTTCACAAAAGCGAGCTCGATGATATAGTGGAACCAGAACCTCAGCATCTCAGAAAACATGAAACGCTCCCCTTGGATGGCCACACATAGAATGGAGGATACTGGTGGGGACAACATAATGGCCGTCTGCACCAGTTTCCCTAGTAATCAAGTGCGGTCTGCAAACCCCCAACGACCGTGAAAGCCATCATTGCAAAACTACAAAACCCCCCACCGGGAAACCATACCATTTACCTCGAATATATATACATGTAGGGATGGAAAAACCTAGGTAACCACTAACCATGGAGACAATAAAATAGTTTGACCAATTGAACGAAATGGGAAAATAGGCATAAGGGCTTACCTGGAACTGTGCTCCACGACTACTGGAGGAAAAATCGCAAACTTCCACGGTGGAGCCACCTAGGAGCGAAGGTACTGACAGCGAAAGTGTTGGTCTGCTCAATCGATAACGATAGCGCAGGGAATTCACCAAAATAATAATAAAATAATAAAACACCCCGACCCCAATATATACGCCTCAATCAACCATAATTGACAGGAAAAATAAAACCATCAAGAGGTGGAACGGCTACGGGATCGACGATCATGTCAGTATCGCCTCCACAACGACAGATGATGAAACAACCAGGAAACCCACAATGGAATCGGCGGAGAAACAAATCAAAACTCACATCAGAGCTCATGAGACTAAGGCTTCGGATCAATAGATGGTTGGAGAGCCGCAACTTCGAAATCATAAAAGAAACCAAGTTCCGCAGACTAGCAAAAATTGGAGTAAAAAAAAATATGACTTCGGCCAAAAATAACGGTCACGTGGAAAACAAATCAAGCTACATTGGAAAGATAGTGCTTTCAAAAGCCGCAAAGGTGAAAGCTAAAATCCAAAGGATCTACGAATCAAAAAATGGTGGGGATCGGAAGAGGATAAAACAACCCTTTAGGAAGCTTCGCAATACCTCCTCCACAATGGTGGAATACATAGAGACAAATGTTCCGATGGTATTCCAACAAGCCGCTGATTAATAAAAATAAATAAAAGGCATTGGAGGAAATAAAACTTGGATCAGACCCGACTTCTTATTACTTCTCTGCAATGGCGGGCATGCAAATGACTAGACTCCCGACTCAAAAGTAAAAAACACTTCTGATGGCAAGGCAAAATTAATTCAAACAGTAAGACATCGTTGGCATAAAAGTAAACTTTGCGCAAACATCAAGCAAAACCAAAAATATGAGCCAAAATGAATTAAATAAGGGTCCCAAATTTTTTTGAATTTTGGGAAAATGTTGCAGCTGCAACAATTGGCGACTACCTAGTGAACCCCATATTTCTGAATCAACTTCTTCCCAGTAAAAGACTGTTTAATCATTTAGCTCATAAATTGAATTCTTCCAGATGCTTGTATTCCTAAGATGGCAAACACATGCATTTAAACCATTGATGACAGTCCATTCTTTGGGAAGGGGAATGCAAAATATTCAAAGTCCGGATAACTCTTTTGAGGCTTAGTAGGTGAGTTTTATTTTACCTCTATATTTGGGTAGTTTCTAGCTTGGACACCATAGGATCGTAACATATGGTAAACAGAACTATTCATTTGTTCCTCATTCCCATGCCAATTGCACTTTTGTGCCTTTTGAACTTTTGTTCTTTTGAGTCCTCTATCTGCCTTTCTTTCTTAATTTTATTCAGGCTCTTCTATCCATAGTGTCCTTTTCTGTGAGAGAAGAATTTACTTTTCAGCTCATGGACGGAGAAGAACTTTTGGTAGATTGATATTCATGTTTCTGATACTTTGCTTTGATATGTATTGCTTCTTTTAGGAATTTTGACTCTTAACAGCCTTTAGGATTTTGAAATCATGGCATGGGATCATTTATATATAATAGACTGTTTACCTTGATTCCTTTCCATGGGTCCTTTGCTATCACCCCCTAGGACATCTTAGATGTGAAATGGATGGAGCCTCGAAATAGTATTCCAGACCTCTTAATTTCGAGTTATTTTCAGGGGTTAAGCAGGACTTCAATGAGTGCATGGCCATTTAGGAAAAATACTTACTAGAAGAAATTCTATCACTTCAAAATACAATGCACAGTCTTACCCCAAATATTTTAGTTAATCGAGAACCCTGATGCTTTCCATGCAACCAAAAGTTTGCCTCTTTTATTAAAAAACAAACCAAAATAACCAAAAATAAAAGCGGTAAATCAAAGTAAAACTGCATCAAATTATTTATGTACAAGGTCATCAAATCAAAAGAAAAATAAAATTGTGCCCACCCCTGAAAATCTATCAACTTATGAGTCAAGGGGCTAGGCTGGATTGCAAACATGAGATACCTAACCATGGTCTAATTCTGCTATTTTTGAAACCAAAATTATGTCTACCGATTTACAATCACTCCCATCAGCTTGTGAAAATTGAAGGAGATCAGGCTGAGTGTCAGTCATATTGTTGGCTTAGTCTGATGCATGATATCTTAGCTCAAGCTCTGTTAGATAATTCCCCAAAATAGAATTAGCAGATTCATTACCTTCTTCCAACTTAGTGATAGTATGCTTCATGCAAGGTTCCCTTAAAATTTTGATCCGATTTGGGACCCCTTTATGAGGCAACCATAAATGTGACCAATCTGAAGCAAAATACTCCTTTAACCTCACGGACTAGTCTCGGTTCAAAATAAGTCCATACCCATCCGGTATGTCATCCACCACAATATCAATAAATTAACATATCTTGTTATTTACAGATAAACGAATGAGAACATTCTCCATTTCTCCCACTACTTTGACATTAGTTGTGTCTAATTGAGTAACTTCCCAAGCAGTAGGTTTTGGCTGCCCATTAATTTTTTTGCAAACTGCGAGTGGCATAACATTCACCGATGATCTAGAATCTACCAAAAAATTATGCACCTTATGGTTCAGCATTTCCAGAGTCAAAAGGAAAGGTGGGGTTCTAGCTTTCTCTTCCCCAATTGATTCGACATCTTCCTCCACAGGTTGGTTTTTGGTGGGTATCTCTTCCTCTGGCTGTTCAGGCTTTTCCTTGTTAACACCTACTTGTTCTTCCATAGGCTTAGTAGGATTGTTGATTTGCTCCATATCTTGGTTGATAATGGTAATTTCGGGTACTTTGTCTTCAATATTTTTCTTTGGCTATTTCCTGACATTCTCTTGCAACTTCTTAATTTTTGAGATTATTGCATTGTCTTTATTTACCAAATTCATGTCTTTTGTTGTCATTGGTATATTCTCAGGTTTAAGAGTACTTTTTTCTATGTCAAACAATGAGACACAATCCCATAAAAACATGGTATCATTTTCTTGTTTTTCTATGGTCTTATTACCCTTTTCCTCATCATCACTATCCTCGGTCAATTTAGAGTCCAAGAGCTGATTCATTACCAATGTCATTGAATTTAACCATTGAGGACAATTCTTTTTAGAATGGGGTTGTTGGTGAAAAGTGCAGAAATTATCCATCCCTACCTCTGTTAGATTCATTGATGCTAAATTGTGCAGAGGGGTCTTGAATTGGTTGTTATCTTCCCTTTTTTTGTAGTAAGGCTTATAAGCTTTATGAGCTTCTTTTTCTTTCTCCAAATCTATTATTCTGTTGGAAAGATTTTGCATCATCTTTAACATCCCCTCAAAATCATGTGATTGCTCCTCTTTAGGTTTAGACAGCAATAAGGCTCTTTTCTCAAAAAAAAATTCTCCAGATAGCTTGGGATAATCTTCTATACTTTCCTTTTCAACCTCTACTCTTTTTGCTTCTTCTTTTGTGAACATAGCCAAGTTTGGTCCTAAAGCTGAAGTATAATATTCAATCAGAACTTTATCAGAGGGATTATCAACTGTAGAGAAATTCTTGAGGTAAGAAGAAAATGTTTGAGTGAAATTGTGTACATTTTCATTCCTTTCTTTTTTTAAAGCCCCGAAACCTTTCATTAGTGCTACATACTTGTTTCTAAAAATCCTTTCAAAGGTATCCCAATTTGGGATAGAATTCATAGGCAAACCAAAGTACCAGGATGCTGCTACTTCTTTAAGGGTGTGTGGAAAAAGTCTACAAACAACATCCTCATATTCCCCGGCCCTTAATCCTTCTATTTCCAAATAGAAACTTTGCAAATGGTCATCTACTACAATCTTCTCATTAGGATCAAACTTAGGTAGAAACTTCTCAAAAGCTTGAGGTAAGTCATGCAACGGAGGTGTTAGGTTCAAACGTGATCTAGATTTATAGGAAGGTAGTGGATTTGGTGGGTTGGGTGGTTGGTTTGCATTTACACCTACCATGAGTCTAGGTGGAGAGTGAGGAGGTGAAGGAACAAGAGTCTGCACCGGAGAATAGTAAGGTGTGTTTGGGCCTACTTGATTTAAAGGCTGAACAACCTCCTGTAATGCTACTTCTACTAACTCTTCCCAATCTCCAACCAACACTGAGTCTTCCAAGATGGGATGGTCTTTCTTCTTGTATTCTCTTTAGGGTAAATCAAGGATAATGGGTAATCCTATAATACTTGTTACATAAGCCCGTGTGTGTCTTCTCAGATCATTTACCACTTGGTTGTCCATACCAAACAAATGCTCTCTATTCTCTTGAGTATTAGGATCAAGAAACCTACTTTCAAAACTATCACTGGTGGAGTTATTTCAAGGAAATGGATTTCCCTGGCTAGCCATGCAATGGAATCCCTCCTTCTATCACCAGAAACTGTTGAGGCTTGGAAATTCATAGGAAACAACAGCAAGGGATTCTCCCCAGTCAACGTTCCCAACTAGCCCATGACTGATTGGTGTAGGGAATCCATCCGGTTTGCAGTCCGGCTACCATAGGTCAAGTAATAAAAATAAAAGGTTTTACCGGTTGCGGCCCAGTCCACTGTGTATATTTTTGTATTTTTTAGTCTTAAGTATGACATGCAAGTGGCTAGATAAAATGTAGATTTATTCAAAATGCAAGAAGTGGTCACAATGTGATGTGCAGGTTCTTACCTCTCATCTTAGACTCTCTTGCCTCTGAATCACACACAGCAAGGAATTAAAACTAACTACCTAACCTATCCCTAGGGAGCAAGATTATCACTTATTAATGAGTAATGTATTTTTTGCATGCATTATGAAAAATCACAGATAGCTGATACTTCTTTCAAAACACATGAACATTTAAAGATATTTGAACAACCAGAGAACCAATTGTTTATGAACAACATTCATTACTCATAGTGGAAGTTTTCATAAAATAAACCAGATATCACTCATACAAGAACATAGGTTCAAAGAGTTAGAATGATCTCACAGTTAATGGACAAAAAGCTAAAAATGAAATAGTTCCTCTTCAACAAATCCATAGCACAACATTTGAGCATTCCACTAAGCCTTCCCCAGCAGGCAAACTGTAATTCTCTATTGCAAAAGGAAATAGTTCTTCTTACAATATGTCTTCACCAATCTAACTGGGAAAAATTCCTTCTCTTATCTAAATATTCTATATTTATACAAAAAGAACAAAACTGTTTGGCTGCCCACAAATGCCTCTTGGGCTTCCCCAACTCTTCACCTCCCACACTTTTCTTTCATTAACTGCTCATAAAATTTACAATATATTACAATAAAACAAATAAAGTGCTCATCAGGAGGGTCCTACTTGACTATTCAAAAACTTCTTCCATGCTGAAGCCTCTGAGGCAATGCTTTCAAATCCAGAATATTCTAAGAAACAAATATTTATTTCAAATTTACCAGCCTGATTTCTTATTACTTCTATTATAGTTGCATTCAGGCGAAGTTGGTCCTCAAGCAACTGCACACTAACTGCAGAATGAGATACTTCATTCCTTAGGGTTTGCTCATCTAAGGATTTGATGTGCTGGATCCTTTGTTCATCTTCCTGACACCTCCTTTGCAACATATCCAAAAACAGGCTGTGGTCTGGAAAGGTATCCATTCTCTATTTAGCCTCAACCTGGCAGCGATTATAAGTGATCAAAAGTCTCCTGAAGAATTCTGCACAAGCCCCCTTTGTCTTCTTGACATCCTTCTTGAATTCTTCAGCCGTGTTTATGGAAAACTCCAGTAAATCGTAGTCTTGCCTCAGGGATTGTTGATCTTTTGATGGTAGATCTACAGGGGTTTCTTCATTCACTTCTAATTTCGCCATCCTTCCTGTCAGGACTTCTAAGATATCCTGCGATCTATCTACAAAATATGAAGAGGTTTCCAAAATCTCTTCCAGCCAATTGTTGACCTGCAAAATCTTGCGCCTTTCTTCCTCTATGGCTACTTGTAGCTGGTGCATCTTGCTCCTTTGTCCTAGAACGTGCTCCTTGAAAGGTTGAAGACTGATTTGCTGTTCCTTGGCCTCTTCTAGAGCTACTGTTAATGAGGCAACCTCTTCTCTCAACTCTGCAATCTACCCCTAAGATTGCCTTTTATATTCTTCCAAAGTAAATTTCTATAGCTCCAACTCCCCTATCTTTCCTAGCAGCTGCTCCTTTTCTGTCCTTAACCCTTGACATTCCTGCTGCAATTTCTCCAGACTTTCTTGAGCAGCCTCCATAGATCTCTTCTCCACCTAGAGGAATTGGAGCTTAGATTTTGAAGACTTTATTTCATGTTGTATGTCTTCAAACTTCCTTTTCAATTTATTATTTTCCTCTCTCTCTTTTCTTAGGGTATATTTTAGCTAGGTAGTAGACTTCTTTGACTATTCAAGATCAGTCATTATTCGATCTACATTGTCCTCAGAAGAATGGATCAATGTAGACCCAGCTCTGATGGTGAATCTGGGGTCCTTGTTTGTCCCATGTACTACAGTTGTATCATTTATCATTTTACCTGACTTCCCCCTAGTCTCGACCTTTCTCTTAGTCCTCTTCACTATCCTTTTCCTTTCCCTGTCATAAAAGATAGTGTTGAAATACAGTACCTCCCCCCCTTTCTTCTGCTCAAAAGGGATTAGCCTAAGGGTGGGGACCATAGCTTGTCCTATTGTGCTACCACCAGCTACCTTAGGATCTTTAATATCAGGATTACCCAAGTCCTGAGCCTGACTGTCTACAGGATCGGAAGCTGATTTCTCTGCCCTTGTCAGCTTTAGCCTTTCTGCTTCCTGCTTCTTCAGTTCCTCATCCATATTTCTTTTCTTTTCCTCCTCTTCACTCTAGGTAGCTTCTTCTACCTTTCTAGCTGCTTCTTGTTCAACTCTTCTCTTCTCTTCCTCCTCACCTTTGAGCCATCTTTCAGCTTCTTGTGCTAGTCTCCTAGCATCTTCATTTCTTTTTCTAGTTTCTTCCTTCTCTGCCTTTTCTGGCTCATCCTGTCCTTTCCTTCCTTTGGTGGTGATTTTCTTTTTAAACCTTCTTCTTAAGTTTGTTATATTTTGTGCACTACAAAAAATTGATTCCTCTCTATCCCAGTGGCTTGTATATTCAAAATGCACATTTTCCTCCCTGTAGTGCTCTGCCACCTTATTTCGGGAATCGTTCCTGTGGAAATTCATTTTCCCAAAATGGAATTTCCCCAATTCCTCCATAAATTCATCAGCTTTCTTCACCCCTGTGAATTTATAGCTTCCCAACCTGAGTGGTAAAGGAGGGTAAGCTACTTTCTTATGTTCAAACAAAAAACTCCCTATGCCATCTAAAAAGACTTGCCTAATTGCCTCTTTGTGGACTATATAGTCAGTGGCATATTTTGGCAGTAGTGAGGGTGCTCTGGAGCATCCATACATTCTGAAGTACAATCCATCCCTTGTTAAGTAGTAGTCTACATATTCTTCAATCACCTACAATGATTCCTCCGACATGCAGTTGCATTGCTTCAAAAAGATCAATATATATAGTGGCATGATGAAGAGCTCACACACTTTTCTATAGTGACTATGGTACTTGTGTGGCCACAGTGGCTTGTAAGCTGAGTAGATTGGTGTTCTCTCTCGGTCCCAGATACACCTCAGATTGGGGAAGGGTTGGTTGCATAGTATGCAATCAATCAGTACATAGCTCATGTAGAACTCTGATCTCTTCTGGGACGCCCCTCCTAATGCTGATGCAATGCAGGCTAAGAGGCTATTGGACACAATGTTTGTCCAGTTGAACATTGTTCCCTATGTTGCAACATAGAAAATGATAGGCACCCACTCTAACTTGAAGATTTTCATTAGAGGAAATTTCAACTCAAAATGGGCCTCCTAAAATGAATCAATAAAATAATATTTAAAATAATAAAATAATATTTATTAATTTTGGAGGAAGAAAAGAAAAAAACTACTTTTTTGTTTGTATTTTTGACATATCTCCCCATGTTTTTACTCAAATTTTGATCGGGAGAGCTCGTTGGATGCATAATTAAATTCCGCATCCAACGAGTACCCACTCAGCATAATTTTGACGGAACCCGCTACCCCAAAAACAAGAAATACCTAAAAAAATGGAATGATGATGTCATCAATCTGTTTTTTCAGGTATTTCTTGTTTTTGGGGTAGCAGGGTCCATCAAAAGTATGCTGAGTGGGTACTCGTTGGATGCAGAATTTAATTCTGCATCCAACGAGCTCTCCTAATCGAAATTTGAGTAAAAACACGAGGAGATATGTCAAAAATACAAACAAAAAAAGTAGTTTTTTTTATGATACCTATCCCCAAATTTATATTAAAAAAGTTTTTAATACCTATATGGTATTTCAAATTTAAAGCAATTTCATTGGCTAAGACATGATGACATGGAATTTGAATAAAAGTTAAAAGGCCCATTTTGAGTTGAAATTTCCTCTAATGACTGTGGGCCCTCCCGAAAATCCTGTTTAGCATTAGGGCAATGAACCTGTAAGGGGTTCTTAGATTGGTAGTATCATATTCCCCGGTCTGCCTAGTTCTAAAGTTCTTGCCAGGATTCAGCATTCTCTTCAGTGTCTCGACTAGGTCCATGTTAATTTCCTTCAGCCGGTCCTTAGTCAAGTACACCTATGCTTCTGGTAAGTGGTAGGCCAGTGACACATACCCAGGGATATAAGCAGCATAACCCTATTTATCAACATTTTCCAAAATCATGGTGGTTACATCTTCCCTGGGAAGAATCCACCCAATCACCTCTGAGCATGGAAAAATCTCAGGTCTTGTAGCAATTTTCATCAATGCATATCTCTCTATATTGGCATAGATGGTTTCTTCTTCAAACCCTATGTCAGGTACTTCTCGGCGTGTTATTAATCTCTAAAATTCCCCCCATTTATATTCAGGTTCTATACCAACTATGTATTTGGTGTCCTCATAGGTGTACTCAACTCTGGTAACAATTTTGACTTTGGGTTCCTCCTCTACTACGGGAGCCTTCTTCTTCTGCCGTTTAGACATCTTGGATTCTGAAGAATTTCCCTGTCATACACATAATTTTTTTTTAGGTTCTGTTGGGTCATTTCTAGATAACATTTAAAATGGAGACAAACTGTATAAGCATTTTACCTCATCTATGCTAAACATGAGTGCACCTATGAAAAATAAACAAACAATGCTCAAAAACCAAATGTTCCCGCATAAAATTAATCTGCCCAAAAGGATAAAAGCAGATCACGACCAACATTTGCAGAATCAACTTAAAATAGTATGGCCTTTCTAAATGACAAATATCCCCCTCCTAATTCTGAATTAGAAAACAGTCTCGACACCCCCTCTCGGCACTACAAACTAAATCTTTCCAAGGAAAATACGAGGCCCAATCCCAAGAGAATGATATTGTACTGTGATAGTGCATTCAACTCATTGTATGCTCAAATAAAACATAAGAGGAAACTACTACTCACATCAAAATTCACATAGATTGCATTCTGAATCCCTAAATTTGTCCGAGGTTCATACTCGAGTTTAACAATCTCAACGATGTGATCCTCACTCACAAAAGCGAGGGCGACGATACAGTGGAACGAGAACCTCGACATCTTGGAATAAAACATGAAATTATCCCCCCAGACGTCCACACACAGACTGGAGGATACTGGCGCGGATAGCGTAACGGCCATCTGCACTAGTTTCCCTAGTAGTCGAGTGCGGTCTGCAAACCCCCAACAACCGCGAAAGTCATTATTACAAAACTACAAAACCCCCCACCAGACAGCCATACCATTTACCTCAAATATATATACATGCTGGGATGGAAAAACCTAGGTAACCACTAACCGCTGAGACAACAAAACAATTTGACCAATCGAATGAAATGGGAAAATGGGAATAAGGGCCTACCTGGCACTGTGTTGCACGACTGGTGGAGGAAAAATCACAAAATTCCATGGTGGAGCCACCTAGGAGTGAAGGTACCGATAGCAAAAGCGTTGGTCTACTCGAGCGATAACGACAGCATGGGGAATTCACCAAAATAATGATAAAATAATAAAACACCCCGGCCCCAATATATACGCCTCGGTCAACCATAATCGGCGGGAAAAATAAAACCATCGAGAGGTGGAATGGCTATGGGATCGGTGGTCATGTCAGTATCACCTCCACAAGGGTGGATGATGAAACAACCAGGAAACTCTCAATGGCATCGGCGGAGAAACAAATCAAAACTCACATCGAAGCTCGCAATACTAAGGCTTCAGATCAATAGATGGTTGGAGAGCCGCAACTGCGAAATCATAAAAGAAACCAAGTTCCACAGAACAACAAAAATCTGAGTAAAAACAAACATTACTTTGGCCAAAAATAATGGTCACGCGGAAAACAAATCAAGCTACAGTGGAAAGATGGTTCTTTCAAAAGCCGCAAAGGCGAAAGCTAAAATCCAAAGGATCTGCGAATAAAAAAACGGCGGGGATCGAAAGAGGATAAAACAACCCTTTGAGAAGCTTCACAATACCTCATCTGCAATGGCGGAAGACATAGAGACAAATGTTTCGATGGTATTCCAACAATCCGCCGATTAAGAAAAATAAATAAAAGGCATCGGAGGAAATAAAACTTGGATCGGACCCGACTTCTTGTTACTTCTCCACAACGGCGGGCATGCAGATGACTAGACTCCCGACTCAAAATTCAAAAACACTTTCGATGGGAAGGAAAAATTAATTCAAATAGTAATACATTGCTGGCATAAAAGTAAACTTTGCGCAAACATCAAGCAAAACCAAAAAGCTGAGCCAAAACGAATTAAAGAAGGGTCCCAATTTTTTTTGAATTTTGGTAAAATATTGCAACTGCAACACAACCGAAAGTAGAAAGAGGCTTAAAATTAAGTTTTGGCTCATAGGACTAGTTTTGGGTGAATATAGATGGCTCAGGGACAAAGTCTGAAGATGAAAGACGCAGAATAAAGCATCAGGAAAGGTTTGTTTTAGTTTTACTATGACATAACAGTGGAAAAGGTCACCAACACCTAGCTGTCAAAAGAAAACAGTGACTTAACTAGCAGACGGCCAGTAGTAGTGATTTACAGCATTTACCTCAATTATCTAAAGGTTCATACAGTGAACTAATTCTTCAGTTAGTTAGACAAGTAGTTAATTAAGGTTTTTAAACCTAATTTGCAAAAAACTATTATTTTGTTTATTTTTTGTAAGAACAGATCCAAGTTTTCAGGATCCGTATATGTTGTAAAGGCTATAAATCCTAAGATTTATTTTATGGAAAAGGTTTGACTTCAGGGACTTGTAGACCATACTATTGTCAGCTTCTCATTTTGCTCATGATTTAATATAAGCTCTTTTGTTATCATTTGTTCAGCTTCCATTTCTGTCTTTTCTGTGCTTATGCTTGAATGTGTATTCAGGTTAAATTCAATTTAATTAATAACTGATAGTTGTCACCCTATTGGCATGTTGATGTGATTTGAATTATAAGTACCATCCTTATCATGATTTATCCATTTATATGCATCTATTTTGTGTGTAAATCTGCCATCCTAATGAGTTCTCCATCCCTGCACCTTATTGTCAACCTCTTAATAGTGGTAACTAAAAGCATTGTACCTGATTGATTTTCATGCATGTCTTGAGAGTGGAAGGTCATATAGCTCACCTGACTTCATCCATATTAGAAAACCCTAAAAAGATTTAAGTTACCAGGCATCCTCGAGCTATAACCTAGATGAGTTTCCTAGAGTGATAACACTTGTATTACCTTCTAGCACTAGAGCTCATAATGTTTTTCATATTTATTTTCTTAAGAGATATGTACATGATCCTAACCATGTGATAAATTGGGATGTGATTCAGGTGGAACCCAAGGGAAAATTCCAAATTGAGTGAATGTGCATCCTCGGCACGAAGGTCACAATGGTCTAGAACCGAGCCATAGGGTAGGTGAAGGTTCAATGGGAGCACTATGATCCTAAATAGGCGACATGGGAGATAGAGGATGCCATGTGATTGGAACATCCATTTTTGTTCAATTCTACAAGGCACTGAGGGCAGTACCAGTATAGCATTTTTTCTCAAGTTTGTAAAGTACTGAGGATAGTGTTGTTGAAGGGGGAGGGGGATGTAACACCCTGGTTTTGACCTCATTTGCATTAAATATATATGATGTAAATAATAATGGTGTGGAGCTAAAGGAAAAAACCCCACCATTTATTTAGTGTTTTATGTTTCAGTGATTAAAATCGATGCCCATGGTATTTTGTGCTAGCCAACACATTATAATTTTGGACATCATATAAATATGCAATTTAATTAAAAACCCACAACCAGCTATGTCGATGCAAGAAATAATGATATGGGGGCATGAATTGCTAAGGCTGAGGGGGGCGGGATGTTTAACCTTGAGCCATTGGGGAAAATCCATGTGTCAAAAGAAAACACCAAAAATGTATGCCCATTCCCTCATTCATTCATGTTTTCATCTTCCCTCATGTTTTGGAGAGGGACAGGACATTTTTGATCAGCCATCCATCACGTTTTTAGTTTTGTTTTATCATTGTGCATGCCCAGTCCATCATTTGGATTTCACCAAAAACTATGTGGTCCATTATAATCATTTTTTTCCATTATGTTCATGCATAGTGTGTGTTCGTCCTACTTGTTGATCTATGTTTTGTTCTGGGTTGATCACCTGTTGCTACCATCCTCATCTGCGTAAATGTTCAGGGTCTCCTTTTTTTGCTGAACGAATGAGGAGTGGAGATCACTCAATTTTATGAGAAAAGTGGTTATCTGTGGTTTCCTCAGTATTTTTTTGCAATGGTCTCCTCTATGACAGAGTGAGTGGAAGCCTATTTTACTGTGATGACCTTGTGGTTTGTTGTGTGTGCATATTTTTCCTTGGTGTGAACTGGTTTGGGGTGGAATTGGTTTTGAACTAGCTTGATAAACCTAGTGTAGGAAGGAACCTCACAAATAGATCTAGAGGGGTTGGTTTTCTTCTTTGCACTCCCTGAACAACACTGGAATGGAAGGAATATCCTGAGGGACTGTGTAGCAGAGAAGGGGATGCTTCCTTCTATTGGGTGTGTAGATGTTTTAAGATTCAAGCATGATCTAGTGTAGGTGTCCATAGCTCAGTGGTTCAACTCACTAGCTTAGGAGTTCAATCTTTCTAGCTCCTTTGCATCCTGATAAACCCACTTGTTAGTTGGATTGGCTGGTCCTTAATGTGAATGTTGGATTAATTGACTCTAGTCTAACAAACTTAGCAGTCTATTGGCTTGCTTGTTTGCATCCTGATAAACCCAATTGTGTTGACTTGGCTGAGTTTTGTTATATCCTTGGCTATGTGTGATCCTAATAGTGTTCCTTATTCCTTGTGGGAATAATGCTCGGCTCAGGGGTGGCAGTGTTGCTGAGAGACTTATGAGTGCACTAGACTATGGTTGGGTGGAACGTTGCATTGACATAGCTGGTTGTGAGACAAGCTTCTTTCAAGATAAGTATTTCTTGTGTGTAATCTATGCAACTGTATCTTGTTTAATGAATTGAGATGAACATGTTGAATGCTTTCATGGATGTATTTGATTCCGCTGTAGATTGCATGCTTTACAATATGTGAATGTTTTTAATTTCAATGCATTTTATATTACGTTATGGGGATTATATTTTCAGATTAGTGATGGTCTGAGGAATCAAATCGATCCAAGACTTCTGTTAATAGGTTGAATTTCCTTCCACAACTTTCCTTTCCACAACTTGCGGGATGTGGGTGTTGATGTAATTGTAACTTTGGAATGTATTCACTTGTATTTATTATGTATTATAACCCTATGTTTATTCTGGGATGTATTTTTAATGTACTTGAGTCATGTCATGCCTCGAAGTTCCTATCGGGAGTTTCTATAATGTAAACAAGTCATGCCAAGTCAAGCTGGGTAACCCTCCTATTGTCTAAGGGTTAATGTCCCCATAGTTCTGGGGCACTAGGGTTATTAGACTCACTTAGTGAAGTTGGCCCTAGTTGGGTTTAGTCAAGTCAAGAATTAGTATAAATAGAGAGATATCATCTCTATTTAACACACACTCACTCACACTCAGTTGTAGTGCATAACTAAGGAAGAGAAAGACACCGGGGCAAGGAAGAAAGAGGTTACTGTTGCCGGGAGATCATCTTACTGTTTTTGGGTTTCACTTTTGGTGCCAATTCTATATCTGAGCAAGTTGCGGGGTTTTCTCCATTTATGGTTTCCTCGAGGAAAAACACGGTGTTCATTGTCTCTTGTGTTTGATTGTTGTGCTTGTTGTTCTCTGAGTTAAAGATCCTAATGTTATGCTAGCTTAATGATAAAAATATAACATGGTATCAGAGCTAACCTGAGAACAAGACACTATGCAGCTGTGGGAACTAGGGATTCCTAGTTTGTGGATCTCTCTCCATATATTTTCAGCAAAATTAGGGTGGAATAACTCTCCTCCCTAGGGCACATCTTTCTGTCGAAGTAGAATCCAATTCTGAGTTTTTTTAGTTTTGGACCTGACACTACTACTGGAAATTAGGGATTTTCACAGAAGTGGAAATTTTCAATGAGCCTAGGCCTATATTGATTTCCTTCCCAAAATCGAAGTTAGTGATCAAATTCAAATCATTTGGTTGGACAGAACTTTGAAAAAGAAAAACCTTAATCTGCTCTTGAACCAGCACCGCAAGATTTCAGCTCCAAATCCAAATCCAACATCTTGACCTGGCAAGATCTAAATATTTTGTATTTCCATTTGAGTTTCTCAGTTAAGATGTCTCATTATACCAAGCCTGATGAAAAGCTTGAGGGAGTTGATAAATTTCTAGCCTGGAAGTATAGGATCTCCCTGGTCCTGGAAGAAAATGAGTTGGACTCCTATATCAGTGAGGAGGTTCCAGTTCCATAGGGAGATGAGGCCAAGGACTTACATAAAAATAAGTTGGTTATGACAAAGAGGATCATTGTTGATTCTATCAAGTATCACCTCATACCATAGGTTTCCTCCCTCAAGACACCTAAAGCCATGTTTGATGCCCTAACCAAACTATTTGAAGGGAAGAAAATCAATCGAAAGATGACTCTAAGGAACCAGTTGAAGAATTTAAAGATCCAGAATGAGGAGACCATCCATTCATACTTCACAAGGGTCTCCCAGATCAAAGAACAACTAGAAGCAGTAGATGAAGAAGTGGAGAATGCAAAAATTGTGATGACAACCTTGAATGGCCTCCCTAGGTCATGGGATTCTTTCATCCAAGGAATCTGTGCTAGGAAGAAGTTAGTCAAGTTCAGTAGACTGTGGGAAGAATGTTCACAAGAAGAATATCAGATAGCATCTCAAGAAGAAAAGATGGGAAGTGAAGTTCAAGCTCTCACAATACACTCTAGGAAAGTAAGAAGGGAAAATCATCAACAACAAGGTAAGAATTCTCATCAGAAAAATAATCCTGTAAGAAGGGATCCATCCAAACTCAGATGTTATACATGTGATGAAATAGGAAAATTTTCTAGAAATTGTCCAATGAATAAGAATGGATCCAAGAAGAAGAAGAACTCCAAAAGAAGACATCATGCTCACACTACTGAGGATGATGATCCTCCCAGGAAGAAAGTAAAACAAGAAAGTGAAGACTTTTCAAGTGAAGATGAATATGTTCAGATCTTTGCTCTCATGGGAACTATCACTCATGGAGGCAAACATTGGCTTATTGACAATGGGGCTTCCAAACACATGACAGGTTTCAAAGAATCCTTTGAGAAACCATCCTAACATAATTCACCCCATAAGGTGAAACTTGGGGATGACTACCAATATCCCATAAAAGGTAGTGGTGAATCCTCCTACAAGCTAGACTCTGGAAAGTCTATGAAAATGAAGGATTTCTTGTTTGTACCAGGACTAAAGAAGAATCTTATATCCATATTGGCACTGGATGCAAAAGGCATGAGGGTTGCATTTGTAGATGGCAAAGTCCTCATGTGGTCAAGAGGAAAGACTATTAACGATGCAATAGTGATTGGATAACAAGAAGGAGGATTATACAAATTGAAGGGCCATCCAAAACAAGCTTTGGTCCATGACACAGTAGAGCCAAATGAACTTTGGCATAGAAGGCTTGCACATGTGCATTACAGAGCACTACCACTTACAAGCAAAGTTGTTGAAGGTCTTCCAGAAATTCAAGTAAAACATGAAGGGGTCTGCAAAGGATGTGTGAAAGGAAAGAATACAAAGAAGAAATTTCCAAGTAGTGAGAGAAAAGCAAAAGGAATCTTGGAAATCATCCACTCTGATGTATGCAGACCAATGTCATCAAGTTCATTAAGCAAGTATGTATACTATGTTTCTTTCATTGATGAATTTTCTAGGAAGACATGGATTTACTTCATGAAGAACAAAGATGAAGTTTTTAGCAAGTTCAAGGAATTCAAAGCCTTGATCGAGAACCACACAGAAAAGAAGATCAAGACCTTCGATCAGATAATGGCAGAGAATTCACATCAAATGAATTCAAAGACTTATGCGAAGAATCAGGGATTAAGAGGGAGTTATCCACTCCATATAATCCACAATAGAATGGGGTTGCAGAAAGGAAGAATATAACTATCATCTATTGGCAGAAGCTGCCAAAACAATGGTGTATGTACAAAATCATACTCTACATACAGTACTTGAGAACAAGAAACCTAAAGAATTATTTTCTAGCAAGAAACCAGAAGTAAGCCATCTCAAGATATTCGGCTGTCTAGTATACATACACATTCCAAAAGAGAAGAGAACAAAACTAGATCCTTCAGGAAAGAAGGGTATATTTGTGGGATAATCTAAAAGCTCAAAGGCTTACAGAATATACTTCCTAGGATTCAAGAAGATATACATCAGTAGGGATGTAACGTTTGATGAAGACTCAGCTTACAACAAATCCAGAAAGAGACCTGCTGAAGAACTTGATGAGGCAGAAGCACCCAGAATTCATGATACAACCATGAATGAAGAAATTCAAGAAGAATATAGAGAATTTGAAGAACCACAAATAACTATAGATCAACCTCAGGAGAAGAATCCTCATAAGAGGAAACTTGCTTGGGTACGAGAAACTATTCAAGGTGCGGAAATATATGGGGCTCCAGAAGAGAATCACAGAGAAAGAAGGAGAACCAGATCTTGCTCCGAATATGTAGCTTTACTATGTGACTTTATCAATGAAGAAACTTCCAATTATGAAGAAGCGCTTTGACTGAAAAGAATGGAAGGATGCTATGATCGAAGAATATCAATTGATCATGAAGAATGATGTTTGGGATGTTGTCTAAAGACCAGAAGGAAAGCCAGTTGTAACTTCCAAATGGATCTACAAGATCAAGCATGCTGCAGATGGTAGCATAGAGAAATATAAGGCAAGATACATGGCTTGTGGTTTCTCATAGAAAGAAGGAATAGACTATGAAGAAACCTTTGCACCTGTAGCCAGATACACTTCCATCAGATCAGTACTTGATCTGGCTGTAGTGATGAAATGGAAGATACACCAAATGGATGTCAAGACTGCTTTCTTGAATGGGGTAGTGGAAGAGGAAGTGTATGTAGAACAACCACTTGGTTTTGAGACACATGATAGGGAGTCTCATGTGTGCATATTGAAGAAATCCCTATACGGTTTGAAACAGGCACCCAGGACATGGTACGATAGAATTGACAACTTTATATCCAGTTTGGGCTTTACCAAGAGTAAAGAAGATTCCAACCTTTAATACAAGGTTGAAGATGACAACCCAGTGATGCTATTACTGTATGTAGATGATCTATTTGTAACAGGTATGGATGGGTTGATTGCTGATACGAAGAGAAATATTGCTGCCAAATTCGAAATGAAGGACTTGGGTATGATGCATTATTTTCTAGGCATGGAGGTGTGGCAGAATGCAGATGGAAACTCCCTCAAACAAGGGAAGTATGCAATAGAGATCCTAAAGAGGTTTGGGATGATGGAATGCAAGGCCATGACCACACCTATGGCATCGAACCTGAAGCTGTTGAGTGATGCTTCATCAGAAGCGGTTGATGCTACTATGTATCATGAGATGAATGGGTCATTGATGCACTTAATGAACACGAGACCAGATATTTGCTTTGTTGTGAACACCTTGAGCTAGTTCCTGACAGATCCGAGACATGTTCACTTGATTGCTGCAAAGCATATTCTAAGGTACCTAAGGGGTACAATTGATTATGGGCTCAAGTATGAGGTGAATCAGAAGATTAACCTAGAGGGTTATGTTGATTCACATTGGGAAGGCAGTGCCATCTATAGGAAGAGCACTTCAGGATGTTGCTTCAGTATGGGATCAGCTGTGATCTCTTGGTTTAGAAAAAGGAAATATTGTGTGGCACTAAGTACATTTGAAGTAGAGTATGTCGTATCTTGTTCAACTAGTTGTGAGGCAGTATGGCTGTGGAATATACTATTTGATTCATTTGATCTTTAGATAGATGCTACTTGTATACATTGTGACAACCAGAGTTGTGTGAAGTTGTCAGATAATCCAATGTTCCATGACAAGTCGAAGCATATCAAGATCAAGTATCACTATATCAAGGATATGGTGTAGAGGGGAGTAGTGAAGCTCCAGTATGTTTCGATAGAGGAACAAATAGCTCGTGTGTGAAAAAACCATTGGCTAGGGTGAAGTTTGAGTACTTTAGGGAGAAGCTTGGTGTTCTCCAGATTGAGGTTTCCTCCAAAGGGAAATGAGGAGACCCAAAGCCATTCTGACATGGTGAGAGGATTGGTTCCTTCCATGGTTAGATGTAAGGGATGAGCCATTCTATCATGGTGAGAGGATTGGTTCCTTCCATGTCAGATGTGAGTGCTGAGTCATTCTAATGTGACTATAGGATTGGTTCCTACATGATCAGAAGTAATCGTTGAATGCCATTCTTGGAATGGAGGCACCTTTTTAGTTACCAGGTAGCTCAATCTGGGACTGGGGGCAATTCTGATATGATTGTAGGATTGGTTCCTACAAGATCAGATGTGAGTGCACGCCCTTCTAACATTGGTTTTTAGATGTAAGTGCAGAGCCCTTTCGGCATGAAGGATTGGTTCCTTGCACAGTTGGATATAAGTGCTGAGCCTTTCTGACATTGGTTGTCAGATGTAATTGCAGAGCCTTTCGGCATGGAGGATTGGTTCCTCGCATGGCCGAGTGTAAGTGCTGAAGCCTTTCTGACATTGGTTGACATATGTGAGTGTGGGGCCTTTCTGAAAGGGTTGTTCGAGGTGTTCCCACATGGTCATATGTGAGTGCTGGGCATGCCTTTCTTATATGATTATAGGATTGGTTCCTACATGATCATATGTAAGTGTTGGGTAGGCCATTCTGACTTGGGGTTAGATATAAGTGCTGAAGAAGACCTACATGGAGGCTAGGAATACAACTAGCATGAAAAAGGGTTGGATCTATAGAACTTCCTATGACGAGAAGAATCATGAGGTAGCACCCATGAAGATCCAGTGATGATGATCCAGCAGAGATGATCCAGATCGAGGGATGATCCAGACCCAGAGATGATGCTCCAGAGATGATCTAGATCGAGGGATGATCCAGATCCAATGATGATGATACAGATCAAGTGATGATCTCGATCCAGGTGAATATGAATTGAATATGAAGGTGATTTTGAAGATATAGATGACTTGAAGGTGAAGATGATGAAGACTCGATGATGATCCAGATGATACAAAGAAGAAGACTTATGCTAATAAATTCTATCGAGAGAATACCTTCCTAGTTAAGAGGGAGTGTTGATGTAATTGTAACTTCAGAATGTATGCACTTGTATTTCTTATGTGTTGTAACCTGATGTTTATTCCGGGATGTATTTGTAATGTACTTGAGTCATGTCATGCCCCAAGGTTCCTATCGGGAGTTTCTATAATGTAAACAAGTCATGTCAAGTCAAGGTGGGTAACCCTCCTATTGTCTAAGGGTTAAAGTCCTCACAGTTCCATGGCATTAGGGTTATTAGACTCACTTAGTGAAGTCATCCCTAGTTGGGTTTAGTCAAGTTGAGAATTAGTATAAATAGAGAGCTAGCCTCTTTATTTAACACACACTCACTCACACTCAATTGTAGCACATAGATGAGGAAGAGAAAGACACTGGGGCAAGGAAGAAAGAGGTTACTGATGTCAAGAGATCATCTTACTATTTTTGGGTTTCACTTTTGGTGTTGATTCTATCTTTGAGGAAGTTGTGGGGTTTTCTCCATTTATGGTTTCCCTGAGGAAAAACACTATGTTCATTGTCTCTTGTGTTTGATTGTTGTGCTTGTTGTTCTCTCAGTTAAAGATCCTAATGTTATCCTAGCTTAATGTTAAAAATCTAACAGTGGGATGTGAGATGTTGGATGCGGAAACATTCTTCTGTAAATTATGTTCCCCACAGGTTTCTTGCCACAATTCTCCTTTCTGCAACATGCGGGATGTGGGATGCGGCTTTGCAGATCTCTAGTTCTACAACTTTCCCCTCTGCAGTGGTCTATTCCGCATGTGAAATGCGGGATGTGGGATGTGGGTCTTCACTGAAAATACACACCTCCTATGGACAAGAGCTGGTTCCCTAGATCTGAATGATTCAGGTCTAGAATAAAACACAAACACAGAATGTTAAACCTCCCCTATATCTGTTTAATCAACTGAATGGAATGCCATGATACTTTCTCAAAGGTTGTCCTTGTTATCCCCATAGAAGAACCTATAAAAGATGGAAAACAACAAGAGAAACATGATAGCATACAATATAATCAATTAGATCTATGCTTATGACCAAGGAATCAAGCAATACATACATATGAAATAGTAAATATGGGAAAGAAAAGAAATTATTTATTAATAAATGATTGGAGAGACTACAACCTTCATGCCTTACTATTGAGAGTTCCTTCCAATAGATCCTTGCCTCTAACTTCACCTTGCCTCCAAAGACTCAAGAATGATTTTGACAGAGTTTGGGTATGCAACACGCTTTTTTCTCCTTTTTCCCATGGGGGGTGAGCCAATATTTAAAGGCATGGGAGGATAGGTATGGTTGAGGATCTTATGGGTGAGGTGGAGGTTAGATCCTAAAAGGGAGGATCTTGAGCTTGAGCTAGTCCTAAACCACAGGGATGAGGCTCCATAGAGGTCAGCTTAGAGAAGCCTCTTGAAGCTTCTCTTTTTTTTCCTTCAAAACTCGAGCACCACTTCTCCAATGAAGAAAACAAGCGGTGATAAGGGTGCACCACTTCTTGCAGTAAGGGAAAGAGCAGTGGAACCTCTCTTTGTTCATGTATCAGGAGGGATGCTAACTTGGGTAACATTTTTTGTCAATGGGAGAGGAGCGTTACCAGCTCAACACAAGGAAAAATTACAGGGGGTTAATTTGAACCTTCATTTCTCTAGGGAAACTCTGAGGGATTGGAGAAGTCAAGGGAATACCTATCTCATAACATGAGGGTGACAAGATTTTGGTATAATAGTGGGATCATAATTTCCATATTTCCCCGATTTCACAAACTCAAGATTTCCACACCATTGATTCTTGCGGGTTGATTCTCAGCTGTTGATCTATCTCCAGATGCGAAACAGATGGTGACCATCGATTTCCGTCAATATCTTCCCTCGTTGTTCGATCTCCTTTGATATCTTTCTTCATAGATCGTCAAATTGATCAATGGTGGATGGGGGGGGGACGTGAAAGTGTGGCATCAGAACATGAATGTTGAGGAGTGTTTCATGGCCATGCCCTGTGTTTCAAAGAGCGACAAAGGTTCTTTAATAAATTTTCAATAAAGCATGATAATCGGGGTATGGGTATGTGAAAAAAGGTGCATTTGGTATAACAATATTGGAGAATAATGAAACATGAAATCCTACAGTCAATCCAGGAAGACTCAAAGTGGCCATGAATGGAGTATCAAGATCTCCACAAGGGGAAGAAACAAAAGATATACCTTGAAAAGAGTTCTCTTGACTGGTGTTCCCAGGGGAGTCTCCCATATCTAAACTCTCAAAGAGTGCCTAAAGTACCACACAAATCAAACACTACTCAATTCTAAAAGAAACAAGTAGACCATGTGAATAGGAGTGGATCAAAAGTCAGGATTCTCACGAGATTATCAAGGCTTCACAAATCTCTATATACTGTAGGGTCCAACAGTAAAACACGACAAGGAGGATTGGGATCGTACCCTTGCCGAAATACATGGTTACCTAGACAGTACATTTGTATTAATATCCCCAAGTTTTGTTCATGGTCTATTGGGTTACTAACATGGCCAAAAGCTTAACTCATTTGGTCACAGGAATCCTAGAGGGGTCTCCCAATATACACTAGGTACGGGAAAGATCAAGTCCATAGTGGTGTTGTCTAATGCACAACTGCTCGATAGGAGCCTTTGGATATACTATAGAGTATGTGAAGTAATTTTCTATATAACCAAAGGTACGTGAAAATCCATTCCATATATTGATCGGTACGTGGAATAACTACTAGCCGTCGGGATGCAGTGCAGGAAATAAAGGACAGATTCCATGCTTAATGACGATAGAACACGTCTATAACTTCCACACCGTTACTAAATGATTTTAATCCTAAGCTAGTGTTAATTTTATCTTATCCGTTTAAGTGGATGCATGATCTAGATCTTGGGGGCTGAGACCTAGGAGGCTTGGATGCTGAGAGAGAAGGGGAGTAAACCTGCAAATTGTTATCATTTGATGCATAGAGTAACATAGAGTAAATAGGTCACATGGAGGGGTGAGGCTCAAAGAGCCTCTCAAACCATACTAAGAAAAGGCACTCAGAACCAGTAACCCAATAGCTCAATAGAATGAGAAAAATGTAGCATGTCAAAAATCCTTGAATCCTTGGATGCTTTATTGAGAAGGAATAGATTCATTTTATAACATTATTACAATGTTCCTTGGGGAAATAACATGGGTAAAAACCATGGGTTATGAAATACCATGGATGAGAGAGGTTGAACTCTCCATTTAATGTTTTTATGATGACTAAGAGAGGGTGGCCTCTCCATTTAGTGCTTTTATGACACATAGATCCGAATTTAGACCATAATCCCCCTAAATTTAGATCATTCTTCCCCCCTTAGGAAATGATGGTCCCCATCATTCATGCTGAAAAGAGACCCATGATTACAATGTGTCAATTGCCAATGAAGAGAAGGGTTTTATTTGGTTAACCCATAACCATGGGTTTTGTGTGGTTGACCCCTAACCATGATTACAATACATAACCGTGGGTTTTATGTGGTTGACCCATAACCATGGGTTTTGTGTGGTTAACCCATAACCATGATTACAATAGGATTTCATAAAAGTAAAAAAAATGGTCTTTGGTGAAGTTGATATCTTGCTGCAAATCCATTCATATATTTTGATGCAGGTGATGAAATTGAATTTTGTTGAATATCCATTTGAGATCTTAAAGACACCTTTCCATACATATAACATACTTTCTCTGTGGTGGCCCAAGGAGTGAGAAAATGGTTGCTGAAGCTCAAGGGATGCGTGTGCATTGATTTTCCAAACACATGTTGCTTCAATTGATGATATCTCTCAAACCAGAGATCCAAATGAAAACCTGCAAAATACCCATTTTAGCTAACAAAAATATATTTCTAATGAGATATGGTAGAGCCTTTGATATGGTCTGTAGAGCCTGTGGTACTCGCTTGAAGTTTTTGTACGTGAGGTCACACTGTGTACAGACATAGGTTGCTTCAAACAAACATATATCACAAACCAGAAAGCTAAATGAAAAAAATGAAAAATACCCATTTTAGATGACAAAAATATATTTCCAATTAGCCATGGAAGAGGCTCTGAAACTCTCTGTGCAAGTTGTAGTATCAGTTTGAAGTTTGTAGAGACACGTTGATCTTCAGTTCATATATTGCCAAGGGTTTGTAGAGAAAAATTAGATTCTTGGATTCCGAGAGAGGAGGGGAGTAAACCTGCAAATTGTTATCATTTGATGCATAGAGTAACATAGAGTAAATAGGTCACATGGAGGGGTGAGGCTCAAAGAGGGTTCTTTGAGCCTCACCTTTCAAACCATACTAAGAAAAGGCACTCAGAACCAATAACCCAATAACTCAATAGAATGAGAAAAATGTAGGATGTCAAAAATCCTTGAATCCTTGAATGATTTATTGAGAAGGCATAGAGCCTTTTTATAACATTATTACAATGTGCCTTGGGGCAATACCATGGGTCAAAACCATGGTTTGTGAAATACCGTGGCTGAGAGAGGGTGACCTCTCCATTTAATTTTTTTATGATGACTGAGAGAGGGTGGCCTCTCCATTTAGTGCTTTTATGACACATAGATCCAAATTTAGACCATAAGCCCCCTAAATTCGGATCAATGCATGAGGTGTAGAAAGGAAATGTAAAAAGAATGCAAACCCTAGCTACATGATGATGCACATTTCTCTTTCGATTAAAGATACCTAAGGTAGGGAAAGAGTTTTCTTGAAAAGACCAACATCAATCACAATTCCATTAATTATATTGCAAGATAATTCTTTAAAGATTGGATCATTTTTTTTTAATTTGATACTTTGATAGAGTTTTCTTTTCAAACCAGTATGTATCTGAATAGTAAGGAAAAGAAGAATTCCTTCCTAGAGTGCAACAATTCTAAATTTATGCAATAATAGTCCAAAAATCACAAATGGAATCAAAGAGAAAAAAATCTCAACAATGCATAAAACAAAGGGCAGCACTTTGATTTTCAAATGCATGTATCAAATTGAAAATTGATAACTAAACTCTTTTCAGATTTACAAACAAAAAATGAGAGAATATCTACAGCACTCCATTCATTTAGATATTAAAAGAAAAATGGCAAGCATCCATAGAACTCCAAAACACTCAGGATTTGCTCCAAAACAACCAAAATGCAACCAAAACTTAATGATTGAGGGTGGAAGAAGGGTTTGGAGATCAGATCTAATGATCTAAACATATTTGAAAAGATATGGTAATGTGATAAGGGGTGGTAAGACTGAACTAATAGGTGGGGGATTGAAAATTCCCTCCATAAACAAGTCACACGCTTGAGTAGCAAAACATCCCAAACTCAACAAAATACAATCCAAATAGAGGTAATGATGGACCTAGGGGATCTATGATTATCATATGAATCCTACAAACCACAATCCATCAACCCAAAACCCAAAAATGAAGGAAAATTGAGTTGATATCTAAGTTTGAGAGGGATGACGCACTTACTACACTATACCAGAGCACTAGAGAGGGATGGCACACTTACCTACACTGGGAAAGAGTGCAAGTGGTTCATTGTCACTCAAGGGAAAGGGTTTCAGCACTTTGTATACACTACCTAGGTGTGCCAGAGAGCCCGATAGGATAGATCTCCTCAAGGAGAAGGGCTATAATCCTAGTGCTAAACCCAAGAAGAGTCAAGGAGGTCCAATAAACTCTTTTATGACAAAATATGCAGGAGGGAGGGTCTCTAGAGGATAGGAAAAGGATTGACAAAGAGACATGAAATCAAAAAAAAAATGAAACCAAATCTATGTATTCCCCAGCATAGTCACCAAATGTGTTAGTGGATAAATATACTCAAGCGGACTCAAGCCATATCTCCCTAGTCCAAATGGATCTAGAACAAATCAAGTACATAATACAATATACTTTTCTAGATCAAATAGAAATACAAGTTAATATATAGATTACCTACCCTAGGTCTCCAAATCCTCTTCTATCTTTGTTGATCCAAGCTCCAAAGCCTTCATATCTTGAGTTGCAAAACCCTGTAAAGCAAGTGGAAATAAGAAAATAGTGCATGTGTATATAAACATGAATTGATATAAGATAACAGTTAAGGAAGAAATATCTTAACGTCATCAACACAACAATGTTTATGGAAATATATTTGTATTAATGTAATCAAGGAGATACATAGAAATTACATAGGAAAGAACACCACAACCTAACCTTAACACTACAATATTCCATCCAACAATTCAAGTGAAGCCTCCAAAGAGTGATAATATGCCTCCAAAGGATGAGATCTTTCCTCACAAAGGATGATAGGGATTGCCTAGAAATTCCACCAACATAAGAGTACCATAGTCCTTCCTCTCTTCACCATGGAGAGAGGGTTTAGTTTATAAGGCTAAAGGGCTAGAGTAGGTTGAGGATTAGGAGGAGGGGTATAAGGGATACTCCCCATAGGTTAGGGAATTGAATGCCACCTCACCTAGAAAGTAGGGATGATCCTCCACCCCATCCACCTCCAAGAAGGGCCTTGAAGCCTCGTTTTTTCCCTCTAAACGCCCTTGGTGCACTTAGCAGTAGGACACAGAGTGCCGCTGCACCTTGAATTATGAGAAAGAGTGAGAGTGGCGCTCTTTGCATGAAGGGAAAGAGTTTCAATTCACCATTCAATAGGAGCAAGAGCTCCAACCCTCCTAGAGTAGGAAAAAGAGATAGAGACAACTTCAAACTCAATCAACTTTAGCTAGGGAAACTTTAGGGATTAGGCACAAGGCTCACACATGGATCAAGATGATAAGATTTCAGTGTAACAAGGAATAAGAAGTATCAGCTACCAATATTGATGTTGAAGAGGTTCAATAAATGGAAGGCACTCTACATAATTTATGAAAATAGTTGGGAGCAACGAAAAGGGGTATAGAGTGAAGGACCCTGCATCAACCAATCAAAATTATGCACAAAATTTTGATCCTTCATGTGGTGCATGTGGGTTTGTCTCTCACCTAGTTTCTAGTCCAGGAATTGGGTCTGCCCCGAAGGAATATGTACCAAAAGTTTGAATTTATGCACAAAATTATAATGTTGTTGGAACTTCATATGGCCCATGTGGGCCTAGCTCTTTCCCACTTTTGGGTTCACAAACTGATGGTGCCCTAGCTGGGTTTCCCCCTCAGTCAACTTGGGCTTTAAGAAGGATAAATTTCTTAGTTGGAGGGCATAACATTGATGTTCCCACTGAAGTAAAATTGACAAGCAATGAACCATCCATAAAATTAGGAAGCCAAGAAAGAGAATCCATGGAAGTCCAGGAGAACCCTCATGGTGTGAGAGAAAGAAAAGGGATATCGGGCGGTGCAAATCAAGTGGTATAAGTATGTTCAGGAAAATTACATTTTTTTTCCATTTGTTGTTATATTTAGATTCCCACTTATTAATGTTCATATTATCCTTCATTTGTTGTTCTTATCATTTTAGCTTATGTTATAGTTATGATGCTGCAAAAGAATTAAAATTCAAAACTATGCCAAATGATTCTAACATTGCTACCCCATCTACATCTACGAAGCATATTATAGCTGATGCACAAGTTAAGTGATAACAAGCACGTTCTATAGTGCTACCACATTTTTTTTCAATTGAAGAAACTGAGAATTCTATTCCATTTATTTCTAGCCCTTCACCAATCCAAGGGAGTAGTTTAGATCACAGTTCACCACTCCAACTTCACTTAGATGGTGATGAGGAAACTAAGGATACAAAGGGTTCCATTTCCCATGCAAAATCAATACGTTCCAAAGTTAATTCAAAGCAGTGGGTTCTGCCAAATACGATGGACCTGGAATCAAGTGAAGAAGGTAAACTAAGCTCAGAGTGAAAATCGGTTGGAGGGACACTTATTGGGGAGACAGAATTAGCAATTTCTAGGGACACTTTTGATGGAATGATAGAGATGTTGTCGAGGACGAAGGAAATTATTGGAAAAGCATCGCATCATGCTATTTCCTGTAAAAATATAGCCTTGCTGGTGAGGTAATTTTGAGATATGTTATTTTCCAGTATGGTAAATAAGAAACTCATTTTATTTTTGCTTACTGTGTTTTTTTTTACTTCTGGAAAATTAATGATGAAAATTTTCAAGGATTAGAGTGAAGAATGAATAACTTGCATGTGGTTCTTTTTTGCATTCATAGTGCCTTATGAGAATCCTTTACATTCAGTATTTTTCCTTGCATTAACTTATTTTTCAATGTCTTTTTAGTGATAACTTGAAACCTCTTATGTATGGATGTGGATACTATATCAAAATATCAAACTGGTGTCTTCAACAAGATGTACATTATCTCCTTCCATTCTCTACGACCTGTTGTTGGCTGCAACATATCCAATTTTGAGTCATCAAAATGGGATCCCCCATTAAACTTCTAACTGGTTTCTCAAGACATAATTTCCTTATGGGAACTATCAAGATGTAAGTATGATGTTTTGACTTAATAAAATTTCCTTGTTAACCCTGTTTTTTGGGATTTTGTGGGTTTCAGAAGCACCTTTTCTTTATAAGTATCATTTTGGGAACTTCTGCCTTTTGTAGTCTGCTTTCTGTTATGCAGAATGCGGAATGTGGGAATCTATTTTTTCAAGTCATTGGGGAAATCGTTTTTTGACATCCTCCTTCCATCAAGGCGGATTGCAGAATTGTCATTTTTTGTTTAATAAAAGGGTTGTCTTGCCGACTTCTGCTTTCTGCTATGTGGAATATGGAAATAGGGACTCACATTTTTGAAATAAAACCTCTTTATCCCTTTCAACTTCCGCTTCACACTATGCAAAATGTAGAATCCAGAAAATCCATTTATCACTTTTTTTTCTTACTTTTCCAACTCCCACTTTCCGCTTATGAGGAATCTAGAGATCAAAACTTCAATATTTTTTCCTTGCAATTTCTTGTTTCCTTTCACTTTTCACTTTATTATTATGTGGAATGTGAAATGCATAAATTCAATATGTTTTTCATTCAAATAAATATCTTTCCGACTTCTTCTTTTTATTGTGCGAGACGCGGAATGCAGAAACACAAAAATCCAAACTTTTGAAACTTTTTAATTCTGAATTTAGAGTTTTGCGCCTTCATCTTAGTCTTTTATTTATGATAGATTTATTCTTCCATTGATACTTTATCTATTTAGTTTATTCAAATTTATGATATTTTTTACCTTTTTTACCTATGTTTTTACTGTACCTAGGGATTTTTACTATGCTTTTTTCTTGCTCTAGCTCACAATTTCCTTGGTTTTCAAAACTTTCTACTAGTAAGTTAACTTTTCACAATAGTTTATTCTGTTATTTTTACAATGTAGTAATATTTTGATCGTGGTTTCCAAATTTCAAGCAAAAATGGCGTCACTATACCCAGAATCACAAGATCGAAGACGGCTCTGTAAGAGAAGAAGTCCAAATAGCCAAAGGCCAGAATATTCATGAAGACTAGTGGGCGTATTTATGAAAACTTGCATTTGGATTGCTTGAGTATCTACTTTATCTTTGATAATGATGATTTCTCAACTATTCCTCATGAACAACCTGATTATATCAACATTCAAAACTCACATGTCTGTCTCATTGCCTCTAGACTGTCGTTTATGCCCAACACAGACCTATTGAAGTGGGAAGTAGACCATGATAACCCTAAGGATGGCATGTTCAATGACCATATTGGTACTTTTCTAACTGCTTTCAACCCTGATACTTTTTCCAAATCTTATGCACTTGGACCCCCTAAACAACTACTTATCCATAAGTTCTTGGATGAAGCAACCTCCTACTATAATTATGAAGAAGTGGTGAAATCATGGATGGAGAATCCTACCCTGTTTATTCCTTGACTAGGAAATGCTTACCCTATTTCATGGTTTAGGGAACCATATTCATTTCTTGCATCCATGTTCTATTAGTTATATGGGTTGGAAAATTGATCATTATTCAAAGTCGAATGGGTTCTAACAACCCACCACATCCTACTCACAGGTGAGTCTTTCAATTGGGCTCATATTTTTCCTCTAAACTTGTAGGAAGAGATTGATAAATATCAGAAGACTGTGGCAAATAGAAAACCTCAATTTTTCATGTTAGGGTACATAATGGACGTTTTCTGTGCGACTTCTGCATTTCTTGCCCAGGGTTGGAATTGGCAGAAGGATTCATTGCCTGTCCATATTTACTATTCTGACATGTAGGAGGATACTTTTGTTCCTCGGATATATGATATTTGTGACCTTTTCTTGGGGTCTAAGTATCATAATATCTTCAAGGATGACGCTTTGGAATTTTCACAAAGAGCCAAGGCATTGATTACTTTTCATGGATATTGGTATTTTGGGGAATCAACACGGTCCATTTATTGCCAAGAATTGTCCCAGACCTTATGGTTTTGCAGGAATTTTCTTTTCAGATGGTCATTGATGGTGCCTTCACGAAATTGGCCAAGAACAAAAGGAAGTGTTGTCCTAATTTTCCGCTGACTTTAGATTCATTGGTCCTACAAAATTCTACCCATGTGGCTATGTTGGGTAAGGAGATCTCAACTATGAACTTCTTAGAAGCCCCTAAAATAATGCATGATCCTAAAGCTTATCTGGCTAGCCTCTTTTCTCATGAATGAGATAAGTTTTATTACACACATGGGGATCTACCAGATGACTCCATGTATAGGGAAGCTATTGATTTTTGTGAAGCACTGGATAACATCACTAATCCAAAAGTAAAGGCTCATGTTTTTAAATATAATAAATATCTAAAGCATCCTACCCTTCACTTCAGGAAACTAAGGTTCAACGCAGAAGAAAAGGTTAACAGGGAAAACATGGAGAAAGAAGAAAAAAAACAGCAAGGAACTACTTCTTCTACCTCGGCTTCTGAGTCAAAGATAAGGGAAAACCTGCCATAGAAGCCCCTGGGAGCACTAACTCTTCACAAATGATGGAAGCTTTGCAAAGAGGGGCATAATTTAAATAGGGTCTATTCAAGCTCAGTTCTCATCTCCATACATAGGTAGAAGAGGTTGAACCTCAGCCTAAGAAACAAAAAACTCAGCCTGTTTCCCAACAAGCACATGTACTTGAAGCATTAGTGTCTCAAATAGAGCACATAACTCATCAAGTTCTTATAGAGGAACAACCAACACAGATAGTTCCACTTGGTCTTAAAGAACAAGTGCCTCTACAAATCCCTCCGGTCCCATAGGTTGAACCTCCACCCCATCATGAAATTGAGATACATGAAATTCACAATGACCTAGAGGAGGAATATGGAACTCCCTCATGCCCTGTTAAAATTATCACGTCCATGACAACCTTGATTCCTGATACACAGTTATCAGCATGTATTTTTTATGATTTATTCCCTCGGTCTTCTTTTTCTCATTTGGATTTAAAGCCTATTCTTGAGGATACCTATAGAGACCCATCATTGTTAGAAGAAGTGCCCAGTCTTACCTCCCCTTTTTCTCCACCTGTTTCATTGATTCCCCACACATCCCATACTACCCCCACATCCTCGCATATTCCATTTTTCCAATTAGAAGTCCCTTCCATCTCTACAATTCTTTATTCACAAATTGATATCCCTATTCCCACCTCTTCCTCTTCTCTTGTATCTATTTTTCCTACTCCCCCCTTGGACATTTCTCCAATTAGTGTAGAAATTTTGGTCTCTCAATCACAATCTGAGCCATCAACCACCCCCCAAAAGGATTCCCTTTGATCCTCAGAGGAGATGGAAAATTTTGGGGAGGATGTTGTTCTTTCCTTAGGGAAATATTTTTGGAGCAAGAAAGATAAGGCAATAATGAAGAAAGGAGAAAATATGATAAGGGAAGGTACACTCAAACAGGTTCCTACCTGTAATCAATTGTTTTGAAGAACTCATGCCCCTAATGTTAAACAAGGAGCATTAGATACAGTAGCTTTGATGGGAGATTTTGCAGGAGCAAATTATGATTTAGTGTCGCAACTGAATAAAGATCTCCTGAACAAGGAACATAAACTTCAAAAAGCCAAAGAGGATCTTGAAGTAGCTTATGCACGTCATCAAAAGGAGACTCAGCTCCTCAAACAAGAGCATGAAGACAAACATAAACAATTGCAAAAAAATATTGACCATCTCAAGCATCAGCTTAAGAAGTCAGAGCTCCTAAATCAGAAACAGTCTAATCAGAATGCTACCCTCGAGCAACAACTCAAGGAATCACAATTATATTCAGCTACCTCACCATTTTCCACATTAACAGCTAAAAAATTCAAACATCTTGCTCGTAGGGTCAATGATTAATATTACCAGTCTATGATTAGTCTGTATACAGTGTTTAGTGAAATGCAAGAAATGTACAATTCATTTGAACGACAATCAGATGTCTTGCAGGATCACCATGCTCAAAGAACTGCAACAGTTAAGCTGTTTGAGGATGTGTTGGGTTGGAAAACACACATTAGAGATAAAATACAGGATTTTATAATCATGGAAAAACTTCGAGCTAATAAAAATAAAGTCATAAAGGAAACTTGGGAAGGCATCTGCGATGCATTAGACTCCATCATCCAAGATGGATAGGTGGCATGCAATTGTGGGTTGACAGCTTCTGATGTTTTTCTTAGTTTCTTGGGGCTGCCTTTGTTAGGTTTGATCCTAAAATTAGAATAATTTGAATGAACCTTTGTTGTAGCTAAGGAGGGTGTGACCCATCTTACTTTGCAGGAGATTATGAGTTGGATTGAGATACCTAATTCTACAATGGTTAGGATACATGTGTATCTTGGGGAATGGAATAAATTCAAGTAGAGGGAGATCACGTCCCAGATCCTAAGGGTAGAGGTTCACCTTGAACAAAAAAAATATCAATATATTGATTTTTTGATGGACTTAGATGTGAAGTGTCATTCAACGCTTCGCCAATCTTAAATTGTTTGATTTTGTAATCCCACACCTTAGCAATTTTCCTTTTTTGTAAGAATTTTTAATATTATTTAAAGGGAAAGTTCTCCCAAGTGGAAGGGGTGGATTTTTGGATATTAAGACCACGAGCATATCGAAGGACAGAATTCCAAGTTACATTACAGGAAAGTTTGTGATTTTATACTATGTAATTTTTTACAAGTTAATAAAATTGCAGTCATTGCATGTTGTGTTTCATGGTTGTTCGTTAAATGTATTTAATGAATCCCAGCCATTCTTCTACTTTTACGGCTTGCTAATTATCAGTGGGGNAAATTGCAGTCATTGCATGTTGTGTTTCATGGTTGTTCGTTAAATGTATTTAATGAATCCCAGCCATTCTTCTACTTTTACGGCTTGCTAATTATCAGTGGTGTATGTTAATGTGTCGATCCATGTCCTGATTTCTCTTTACATGGTTGATGTTTTGTATGTATGTCAAAAAAATGTCTTTGTTTGATTTATGTGATCTATTTTACTGTTGATGACTAGTAAATATTCTCAGGTACTAATTTGTTAAATAGTATTACCTCTTGGATATCTTGTATATTTACAATATTTATATAGAACTTTGCAATGTTTTTTGGAACTGACTTTGACCTGCATGTCTGTATGTTGAGCAATCAAATCCTTTTACCTTTTATGTTTTTGCAGTTATCCAAACTCAAGTCCATGTTTCACCTTGTTTAAGTTTTCTTAAACATATATTTTTAGGAAGTTGTTACTTTGAGTCTTTCCTTACAAGCAGATCCCATATGATCTGAAAATTCCTTGTGCTAGTGGAGGCCTTATATCCATAGGAATTATTCATCCAAAAAAACCTAGGGATAGGATCATCTCTGCATGGGATTGATTCGAATCCTTTCTGGTTGGACTTTTTCCTTCTGTTGATTTCCTTGTAGTTTTATCCAACAACCTACAAACCGAGCCATCAACACTACCTAATGGTCTCCTGTTCTCCATGGGACTTACCTATCATCCATGGAATTGATTGTCTTGGATTGACCAAGCACAACAAAATATAGAAAGCCTACAAGATTACATTCATATTCTAATATCTATAATGTGTTTTTTCTAAATCTATCTACAATATTAGGATCTAGGTGAAAATCTGCCACCTATTCTGCATGATGACTTGCATTGATTTAGAGGGCAAAGAAGGATCCCTATGGATCATAGATATCATTTTCCTCTTGCTCCAATTCTGTCCTTTTTTGTTGAAATATTTTGTCAATATTCTGTTATTTTTGTTTGTTTATGTGTGAGGACTTTATGTTTTGATCTTGTTAATTGGTACCTTGTAACATATAAGTATTTTTGCAAAGAGACAAAGGTAATATCATTGAAGCATACTGGTTTACTAAACATGTTTTCTATCTTTAGTAGTCCGTCCTTTTGGATCTATCTGAGATAATAACTCCACTCTAAAGTGATAACTCCATTCCAAAGTGAGGTGGAGTTAGTAGCAATAATTTTGTTTAAAAAGTCCACCCCTTGAATAAAAAATAGGGGAGGTCAACCATGCACCAAAACAACTTAGGAGGACATGGAAGAGACAAGCTCACACTGAATATTTTTTAAAAGGATTTCAAGAACTGGAAATCCCTTGACATGGGGACCAATCAAAGCCTAGATATATACAGTGAAATCATGCATAAAAGAGTAAAAGATTCAACCCCAAAAATGCTTCCAAAAGGTTAAAAATAACATATTAGAATTTTATTTCATTCTTCAAAGCTTGCATAAATGTTTCTATAGCCAACCGTCCAGAAGGATCCAATGGGAATCTCATTGGAAATCTAAAATGGGTTTGGACCAACAAAACATTAGAATTTTCAAAGCAATTGGTAAATAAGAATACATCCCCAGATATTTTTATGATGGTTTTTAACTTTTGGGCACAAATCCTGACCTAATATTAGGTGAGTGTAATTTCTCTATGTCAAGTATCTATCAATCATGATGCTAATAACCATGAAAATATAATGCCCCACCTTTTCACCACCACATGTACTTAGTTATTTTCCTTTATTGACCTGCTATTTTGGGTCTAACGGTCAATGTTATTATATATGGTCATTTTTAGGCCTCTAGATAGTATGTGTGACTTAGTGAGAGGTTTATGCATTGAATTAATGAAATGTTGGAATTGGTATAATTTCAATATTTCATGTGACTAACATATAAGCTTAGATGTTGATTTTGTGACCTCACACAGAGAAGATAGAATTTGGGTATATTTTCAAGGAAACAGACTCATCATATTTCAACAATTACACAAAACATGAACATGTGGAAATTCCATTGCATATAAATTCCAAACATAGACTTTGAAAACAAGAACATGTGACCTAGATATGTTAGTCAATAAATTGGCAGTTGGACACCTAGAAAATAATTAAAGAAATACTAGGGTAGTATGCGCTTGAAAAGAGCTTAGTCACCTCTTTATCAAGAAAATTTTAGCCTATCATGCACATTAAATGGGTTGACAAATCAATAATAGAATGATTTAATAGAATTTCAATAAGCCTAAGAAATTAATATAATAAATACATTGATCTTAGTAGACAAATACTAGTAATTAATAACCTTGGAAAAAATTATATATAATTTACACTAGTATCAAGGTGCCAAGTAATAGACTCCACAGAGGAATTCCATAAAACAAAGCTACCTTTAAAGCTCCAAAATACATTAAGGGAGCGACAATAACCTCCATCAACAAAGAGAAAATGATCCCACAAATATAATATGGTCAACAAAAAGGAATTGTTCAGAAGTGGATGGGGATTAGAAATTCAAATGCAAGTGAGACATATGTGTTTCATTTTGTGATAGAATGGTAGGATAACCATGAATATGAATGCCTAGAACATGTTAAATCAATCAGAAATAAAATACATATGAGATTAAGTCACATTAATCAACTTTGAAGATCCTTTTAATTTACAAGGAGAAAATCCAGTATGTGAGTCATGCATTTTGCTAAGAGTGTGGCATTTCATGCTCTAAGAAAATGGCAGGGTGAAATAAGACCGTGGTGGGTTTTTTAAGGAAAATATGGTGTATTTATAAAATTGAGGAATCTGAAGAATTCCCTCCCAAGAAGAAATGCCCTATTGTTGACTTGGTAGAATTATGGTGCCAATGCATTCTGGAAATACTTGGATTGTCCCAACTCCAACAATAGGTGGGAAGACTGTTTCAAGTTCATACCATGCATAGTGATTATGAGACCAGTTCTTGTGGAGTTGTTTCTCGATTCTTGAATGCAGTCTGTGACTGCTTTCATCTTAAGATTCCAAAAGGAAGGTCATCATGTATATAATCTATGTTTGACAAGATCTGCTTGAATCATTGAAGTGTCTATTCAAATTGATAGGAACTTGATCCAGTGTTTATGCTACTAAAATCCCATTAGAATATCTATACAGATGGATAGTCATTTATAGATATGCCTCCACTAAGTGTATTGAAAAATATAAATGAATAAATATTTTAATTTGTTCTTCCAATATACTGGAAAAAAAAATCCTGATAATTATATTTTCAAAGAATATTAAATCTCTTCAAAGTCTGACAGATTACCTTGAGAACTCCATTCCATACAGTGATTTTTTCAGCTGCATATGTAACCCCTCCATCTAAGAAGCTAGAATGTTGGAATGTACCCCTCAATTTATGTATACACAGAAACAAACTGACCATGTTAAAAAACATCCTGCAGGAGAACCTAGATCCTTCTAGGTCCACTTAAAAAAAATAGACTACATTTGTAACTACCATTAAAAAATCTAAATAGGACCTGCTGTAGGTACAACAGATCCCATGTTTTATCCAAAACACAAGAACCCCAATTTTACATGCAAAGGTAACTTTTCATAATTTCTTAAGTCGTTTTGGGGTCCCCATAATGTTTATCATGGTTTCTATGATTTGACTTAGTTAATTTTTTGAAATTTATGCATGTTTTGTGTTCTTTGGTGAGTTGTGAAGGATTATCTTTCCCTTAAAATGTGTCCTTCCTACAACCTACATCTTGCAATGTGGATTGCAGGATCTTGAAGTTTAATATTTGTGATTTTTCCATATCGCATCCCACATCCCGCAAATGTGAAATGCGGGATACAGGAGAATTTTTCTATGAGTGCAGTGTGTCATCCCACAACCCACATCCCGCAAATTGTGGATTGCGGACTGCGGGAAGTAGCTTGATTTATTATTTTTGTTGTGTGATCCTGTAACCCGCAAACTACAATTTGTAGGATGTGGATTGTGGAAGGGGTTGAATAAAAGATTGATACTTTGTGATTCTGCATCCCATAATTGCAGATTGCGGGTTGTGGGATTGTCAATAAAATTTAAATCTTGCATTTCGGTCCTGGATCCCACAAGATTTAATCTCGACCGTCCATTCATTTTAATCCTACGGTCTTAATTTGACTTGTAGCAAATCTATATATAGGATGGTCTTTTATATTTTTCTTTACCATTTTTACTGTTGCGAATTACTGTGTTGCATGAATTTTCACTTTGTTTTTACCAGACAACGTTGTCACAGTCCATGTTGATTCCAAGTTGGTTTCTTATTCAATTTTTAGTTTAATTGCTTACTGCACCTTTGTTTGAATTAGCCTTGATTTCTTTCTTTATGCTTTTAAACAGAGTTTTCCTCAAATTCCAAGAATGGCATGGATTACCTACTGCAAAAGCCTTCAAAAGGACAGGCTGACCAAGGACCCAAAATTTGGTATTTTCTTAGACACGAGTGGTAGAGTCACTGAAACTTATCAAATTGAATGGCCTAGGGTGTAATCAATTTTTGACAATGACCAATTCTCTGATATAAAGAATGTCATTCATCCTACCAAAGAATTAGGGATTCTGGACTTCATGCAATTACTGCCAGACCTGTCATCCTTACTTATAATGATGTGGTCAAATGGATTGTGGAACACGCAATCCCTAAAGATCGTTCCTTCAATGATAATGTAGGGTCATAGTTATCTACCTTCTGTCCTAAATTATTTACTAGAGCCTATGCTCTTAAACCGGCTATACAACCCCTCAACACTTGCCCAAGCCTCTGGGACCAAGTTTGATTTTGATGAAATGTTAAAATATTGGATGAATGAACCTGGTAATTTCTCGCAGAGGAAAGATGACCTTTATCTTGTCACCTAGTTTAGGGAACCCTATTCTTTGCTAGCAACCATGTTATGTTGACTTTATGGTCCTCCCAATTGCTCTGTTTTTAAATTCGGATGGGCTCTAACAGCTCATCATGTCCAAACTACTGGTGAATCTTTGCCATGGGTTTCTATCCTATCGCTGGAGCTTAAAATGGCTATCCAATATTATCAAAAGGATACTACTCAGAAGAAACCCAATTTCTTCTTGTTGGCCTTCGTCATTGACGTATTCTGAACTAATTTCCAATATCCCAATTTGGGATGAAACGGGACTTTGTTGGCTCCCCCTATGCCTATTTACCATTCTAAATTGTGGGACACTAACTATGCAGCCAAGATCTATTATATTTGTGAACACTTCCATGGCAACATTTATTTTTAAATCTTCAAAAAGGAAGCTCTCGCCTTTTTAGCTGAAGCCAAGACCTTTATTGCTACAATGGGTGACTGGTATGTTGGCGAGTATTTTGCGTATTTTAGGATTTGGGGCAGCAATACTATCCATATGCTGCCAAATATTTTCCCTGAAAGGTTGGTAAGTGAAGAGGTATCTTTCTAGACTGTTACTGAAGGGGTTTACACGAAACTGACTGGCCCCAAAAGAATAGGTTAGCCCAACCTTGGATCATTGGTCATCCCAACTTTGGTCTGGGCTATAGTACTAAGCGATCATATAGTTTCCTTGAAGCTTGGTTTTTCTAGCAAAATACAACATGACCCCAAAGGATTTCTTGATGCTCATTTCAAGCAGAACCATGTCAAGGGTGGTTATATTCATGAGGAAGTCCTCGATGAATCTATATACCTGGGAGTAGATACCTTTTCTGAGCTATTGGATAGAGTCAAAAGCAAATAAGAACATAGTCATATATTATAGTATCAAAAGAAACTCAAAATCAGGATTCAGAGTTACAGAGCAATGGAACTGGACCTCCTAGAAAAGGTAAGAAAGGACAGGGAAGAGAAGGAATTCCAAGAAACAAAGGATCTATCAGTAGTAACTGATACAGAGGGGAATAAGGGAAAATATCCTATGCAATATCTTCTAGAAGTGACAGTCTCTCAACAACTTAAGGCTCCGATGCACACTTATCAGTAGTCAAAGCAAAAATTGGCATAGATAACTTCTGCATTGGATAATCAACTAGCTGCAATTGCTAAGCCTATTCCTGACATTCAGGTGACTACTACATGTACCTCGGTAGGTGATGAACAAGTAGCATTTGATTCTAATCCTTTTAATAAATAGAAAACACAGGTGATTATTTTTCAAACACTTACCATTGACCTTAGTGACTCTGATGTTGAAGAAGAAGTACATTCCTATGTACTTGTAACAGAAGAAGTGACTGAGCCTTTGAAAAAATTTATAGATTTGTTCAATGATAATGGAGTGGGATACTCTATTCCTAACTTAAGTATCCCAAAATATGTTTATGTTCCTATCTCATCAACTACAGCACTCCTCCTCTCATCCCTCCACACTCTTTCCACTTTGCCTACTGGGGTAATCCCATCATCCCCATCATCCCAACTCTATCATTCTTTGACCTCACCACCTATTTCTACCCCAAATTTCTTGGTCCAACACCCCAAACCTTCCTTTACCATTGATGAGACCCATCCTTTCAAAATCCCTATGCCATTACCTCTACTTATTGTTCCATCATCTTTTTTTCTTAAGCAGGTTTCATCACAATCAATTACTGGCACTGACAGCCCACTTTCTGATATTATCACCCCAATTATTTCTTAAACCTCTACGCCAACAATCGATCAAAACCTCTCCTCTCCCTTCTCTACTTCACCTATCACTATGTCTATGCCACCTCCTACCATTACTCAAACATCCTCATTGGTTTCAATAGTGAGTGGGACTTCATCATTTACTCATTCAGTTGATCATTTTGATGAAGACAATGTAGTCTCTCTTCGGGATTACTTTTATAGTAAGTTGTTGAAGGTAGTGATAAGAAAAGGAAAGAAGAGAAGTAGGGATCATAATGATTTTTTTGGACCTTTCACTAATCAAATAGTCTAGACTGAATAGTCTAGTGACCCTTAGATTGATGCAGTGGATTCATCCATAGCTTTGGCTCCTTTCACAGGTGTGAACCTTGATGCAATTCTCACATTGAACAAGGATTTTGAAAAAAGGAAATGAAAAGGAAGCAGGAAGAACTAGATGATGTCAAGAGACAGCATAAAACTCATGTGGCAAATCTGGAGAAAGCATCCGAANTCCTAAGGAAAATTAATAAAATAATAGTTAAAATAATAAAATAATATTTATTAATTTTGGAGGAAGAAAAGAAAAAAAATACTTTTTTGTTCATATTTTCGAAATACCTGCCTGTGTTTCTACTCAAACTTCAATTGGTAGAGCTCGTTGGATGTAGGATTTAATTCTGCATCCAAAAGTATGCTGAGTGGGTACTTGTTGGATGCAGAATTAAATTCTACATCCAACGAGCTCTCCTGATTGAAATTTGAGTAAACACACAGGGAGGTATGTCAAAAATACCAACAAAAAAAGTAGTTTTTTTATGATACCTATCCCCAAATTTATATTACATAAAATGTTTAAGAGGTTCTCCCTTATTGGATTTTAAATCATTTTGATTGGATAATACATGATTACATGGAATTATTTTTGGAAGGCCCATTTTAAATTGAAATTTCCTCTAATGCAAGTTCAAATATTTGCAGCTCAAAAGTTCCTCTCTCTAGGATGAATTACAGAATGAAAGAACTATGAATGTTGCTAATACCCAAAGGATAGCTTTGTTGAAAAGACAATGTGAATATGCAACTTCAAGTGCAACTTCCTCTACATTCTTTAGGTTTTCTAAGAAGGAGTTTCAAGATTTGGTTATCCAAGTCAATGAGGAGCATATGATTTAATAACTGAAATGTTTAGGACTCTAGATGATACTTTTGAGACTTATGTTGTTTTTGATAAAATGTCTTTCACCCTTGAGACTTAGACAAACCATAGAGAAAAATCATACAAATCTTATGATGCTATTGTGGATTGGAAAATATATATGAAAGACAGACCATAAGGTATTACCATCCTCAACATTTTTCAATTGAAAAAGGTCAGAACTGTTTTGCGTGCTTGGCTTGATTTGAATGAGATCATTGAATATTCCATCAAGAAAGCATAGGAAATTTGCGGGAGAAGATGGTATGCGGTTGACAACATCATGGAAGAGTTACATTTCCCTACCATGTAGCTGATAAAAAATGTCTGTTCTCTGAAGATAACAATAGAGCAGGTTGAATGTAGATGTGAAGAAGTTAAGGAAAAGGTTAAAGAGCTTGATCATATCAGCATTGGGGACGTGGATCAGTTGATAAGGAAACCATTTACTATGCAATGCAAGATCCACATTTTCATCTGTCTTTGGTATAAGTTGGCCGAAATGAAATGGAGAATTTTAGGTGTGATATTCAACTTGGGTTTGAATCAGCGAAATACCCAAACATAGACAAATTATTGGATATTTGGAATAAGTGGTGAGATTTTCTTGGCTAGTAGTTCTATGTGGATCTTGTGATCCCAATTTCATGGGGATTCATCCTTTTGTAATTATTATTTAAAGGGGTAAACTTCACATGTAAAATGATGATTTTATGGGAGGGAAAAATATGGACAAGAGATTGGAGATACTCTGTTTACTTGAGGTTTTGTAATTTTTTGCAAACTTTATTTAATACAATGATTTTATTCTTTCAGATCTCTTTATATTTATTTGATCAAGTTTCCTTGACAAATGATGATTTTTCTATTTCAGATGGATCACTGTTGTTGTTAATCTTTTGCGATCAATAAGTGCATTTATTTATAGCCTTGATTTCTCTCTGCTAAGGATTCATGTACTGATAAAGTGTTAAAATAGTTTATTCTATTAAAATATTTATCTATTTCTGCAAATGATTACATAATAAATTTGATTATATATGCTAATATTTCAATTGACATACTGATTACAAGTTAAGCTTGAATGTGTTAATTTCAAGTTTTTGTCAGTCAAATTTTGTTGGTTGATTGTAAATTGAATTGATAAGTAATCGATCTTGTTTACATTTTTGTTCATCTAATTAAATACTAATTAGAATTTCATCTTAGGTTAATTTGAGAACAAAACATAGCACCTTTCTTAGAGTAGTATAGAATTAAGTTAGTTTTCCTTCACAGTTAGATTAAATTTCCCTTTTACTTTTCTCACTCATCCAGTTTTCTTTCATTGGGAAATGGATCCTTCTAGGATCAAAGAACTATAAGTGCCAGCGGAGGCCTTAGTATTCATGGGTGTTAGCCACACCAAACAGCTCGAGGATAGGATAATACTTGCGTAGGAATTATCTGAAGCCTTTGGATGGGTTTTTCCCCTCTATTGTGATCCTAGGAACCCATTCCAGCAACCTACACATTCGAGGGTTCAACAAATGGCACTAGAAGGAGGGCCTGAAGCAAACGATGACTAAAAAAAATACCAAAAAACCTCCTCTAGAAAGAGACCCAATTGCCACCCCTAGTCACACTCAAGCATCTACATCAGGGGAACGAACTGTACAAAGTTTTGACGCCATCCCTGCTACCCCTGTGAACGAACAAAGAGCTCCCAGAAATAGGTACATTATTGTATCACCTACCTTAGGGCCCATTATAGTCGAACAAATACTGAAAGATAATTCTGATAACATTTCCCAACCTTGACAGTGGTTCACAGAGGGGTGTCTCCAAAACAACAATCCTTAGGATAATAGTCAAGATAATTGAGATTCAGGTGGCCAAAATGTGGAAGAATGTAACAATTCTTCTAGTCAACCATCGACCCCTGGATTAGATCTTGACTCATTTTTCTGAGAATAAAATACTCCTCGACACAACATTGTAGTAGGTGTACCACCACCATCACCTCCTTCTTCTTCATATTCCTCAGACAAATCGTCATATTTTGAACCTTCTATCTCATCAGAATAATTTATTCCCATGTCTGACAAACGACCTAACTGGCTGTGGCTAGATGGAGATGTTGTTTCTGTCTTTGGTGATCAGCATAGTTCACCTAAAAACCCTAAGAAGTGGCTTCCCAAGTATAACCGAGATGGAAAATTCCCTGTGTAAGATCACATTAAGACTTTTATGCAGGTGATTAGGCTTAGAAATGTAGTACATGAAGATGTTGTATGCAAAATATTCCCTTATACTTTTGATGGAAAAGCTTCTACATGGTATTTTTCCTTAGAAGTTGGCTCTATCCCATCATGGGACGTGTTCTCAGAACTCTTCACTTGGAAATTTGGGGATGATAAGACCAAGAGGATTAGTTATATAGATTTCTTAAATGAAGACCAAAGGGAAATAAAGGGAGAAAGATTACAACCATAGGTTTTCATATTTTAAAAAGAGAATTCTTGCCACCATCCTCCCTGTTGAGGAATTATCGGTGGCCTATTATATCAAGGGTCTTCCAACTCAAATAGCCATGTGGGTCAAAAGGGCTCACAAAGAAACCTTGCAGGATGCTTTCTATGAAGCCATACAAGTAGAAAAACACATGTTCTTCCTTAAGGACAACCCTAAATCGTCAACTGAGCAAGCATCCACCTCCCACAAGAAATTTTAAAACTTTCCTAAAACCACTACTACAAGTCAAGATTCTTTCAGTATGAATGACGTGAAGAAGCTCCTAGAAAAAATGTCCAATGGGATGGTGGATTTGAAGAAGAATAATAATGAAAATCAACCCAGTAATAGAGGTTTTGTAAGGCCACCTTTCAGGAGACCTAATCAACCTCCTCAAAATCCACCAACTCCCAATCCTAGTGAAGGATTCACTTCAAAATAAATATTCTCTATTTTGAAATCCCTGGTTTTCGGAACCCAAGACATCCTTGAATCCTCTGAAAATCGAACAATTCAGGATTCACAACCACCCGAAGAAGAAGAAGAAGAGGACCAGCAAGTCAGTTTCGTAAGTTTATTTTCTGAAGAAGATGAAGAAGAACCTGACACAATTTTCAATCTACAACATATGCATAACATTATATCTAAATGGACACCTATGCAAGAATCACCACCTGCAACATTGCTTCCCAACAAGGGTAAGTCCCAAACGCAGAAAGATACTATCATTCCCGAGCCCGAGTACAATTTGGCTAAGGATTTGAAAAGAGTCAAAGCCAATATTTCACTATTTGATCTTCTTAAAATCCCTTCTATAATGGATTCCCTTCCTAAGAGAATGATCATCAAACAAACCAGGGAAGCTCAAAATAATAACCTTGGCTCTTCTCCCAAACCAAATAATCAGAATCCTGGAAGTAAGGGGATCCCTCCTTTCTTACTTACTTTTGAGAACTTCAACAGGAATGTACACAACTACATGATAGATTAAGGCACCTCATCAAATGTGATGCCTCTTTCTGTCTATAAGAAGTTAAATGCTACTTGGGAACCTTGCTCAATCCAAATTGTTTAGTTGGATAGGTCTAAAGTTAAAGTAGTAGGAAGGTTGAGAAATGTTCTTCTAAGGTTTTCTGCAGATACCATAATTCATCAAACCATTGACATCGTGGTTACAAACATCCAGAAAAATTATGGAATGTGGTTAAGTAGATATTGGTCTGAAAAGATGAAAGGCTACTTTTCCACCGATTGGTCTCACATATGGTTACCCCTAAATGGACAACCTAATAAACTCAAGGTTAATAGCGAACCATTTATGAAATAAATGGTGACTGATCTTGATGGCTCTAATGAATCTATTTCTTAGTTTAGTGCTCACATTGAACACATTCTTTAGAGATCTTACTGCTAATGTTTCACTAGTAGAGAATGTACAGAAATAGCCCCAAATTACTCATGTTACTTTTGTACCATTCTCTGGTACCATTGTGCATAATGTATATCTTGTAAAAACTAATTTTAGAATTGACCCTTTTATTTGGAATTAATTCTTTGATGGCTCCAGGTCTAAATATGGATCTGGTGTAGGTTGTGTCTCATTGATCCAAATGGGACAAAAAAAATGATTACATGCAGACTGGATTTCGAGTGCACCAACAACGTAGATAAGTACGAGGCACTAGTCCAAGGACTCAAAAAATCCATTGGCATGGGTGCAAAGGTATAAATTGAATGTGTAGGAGATTATGAGATTATAGTAAAGCATGCAAGAAACCAAATACATTTCCTGTCTCCTTGCTTAATCCATTAGTACAATATGAGGAATTAGCTACTACGTGACTAAAAGTTCTAGTCACCACAAGTTTTTCAAGTGATTTACTACTAAATATGAGCAATTTTGATTGACCCAACTATAAACGACTAAAATTAATGACTAAGTTAGTCACGAGTTTAAAAATATGACTAGATAATAAGTGACATAGTTAAAAATGACTAACATAAATGACTAATTTAGTCACGGCATAAAAAATGACTAACTAGAAGAATATGAATTAGTCATTTATGTTAGTCATTTTTAATTGTGTCATGGAAAATTGCAATTGTGACAATGAAGTGTTACAATTTAGTAAATTTTGTAAATTTTGTAAATTGTCTACCTTCTATTAGTAATATTGGTGCCATGCACCTCGATATTCAGAGATCCAACAAAGCAATTGAACAAATTTTCTCTTGACCATCTGTATCCCTGCTGCACCATTGAAGCAAACAATTAAGCGTGTGCCAAAGTAAAATTAGGTTCCTACAATTAGGAATTAGGTACCAGAACTAGTACCATATTGATACCTAGAATAATCATATCTAGTTGTTGATCCTTCAATATAAGAGTCCCAAGTCCCATACTGAGGTGTTTTTCTAACTTCAATATAACTATCATGATCTGTGACCGTCGAACTAGCTGCACCAATTGACGTAGCTTCACTAGGTTTATTTCCTTTAAATGTCGTAGTAGTTGATCCAATAATAATTGAACCGGTGGAAGCACCAAGAACGATATTTTAACCAATCAAAGACTCAATTATAATTAAACTAGGGTGCTAATCCAGAACCAGTCTCAAATCCATATGCAGTAAAGGTAGAGGCCTGACCCCATCTTGGAGTTTCAGGTAAATATTTCGATTCCTCGACCTCTAATAGTTCTCACCTCATAGAATATGATACATATAATGTAGTGATGACCTCTCCTTATCACTATCAAGTTAAACCTCCTTTATGCATTATTGGTGAGGAAAAGTTTGCATTAGATGTCACCACCCACCTGATTCATGATGTGCACAACTAGAGACATCCAGTAGGTCCCTACAAGTCCATATGTTGGTGGATGTGTTTGCTGGCATCAAGCCTCTTCTCTAAGTGCAATATTGTTGTCAACCTGTACACTCAAAATTATAGACTCAACTCACATGAACTAAGTCCTCACCATGTTACATTGACCAATATCCCCATAGCCATTTTGTTTGATAATTAAAATATGTATTAAAAACTTATAATATATAAATATTTACAATATATAATTTTTATATTATTACAAATATATATTATAATATTACATAATACCATATTAAAAATAACATAGCATTATACTATATAATTGCATGCACTAGTGACTCCATGTAATTTCCTTTCATTCCATCATCTCAACCTTAGAATATCTATAATACAAATGTTAAAAAATTGTTATTATTTATTATCTATATATATTACAATCCATATTAAATATAATGACCTATAAAATTATGAAGTATCTTTGAAAATTATTATTAATATAATTTTACATATCTATATATATTGGAATTTTGGCTTGATCAATCCCCATTTTAATTTTTTTTAGATAATAACCATTAAGAATTTCATAACCTCATGTGAGCATATATTGAATTTAATGCATCTACTATATTCTCCCTCTGGGATCAATTGATAGAAATTCATGAAGAAAGAAAAAAAGGAAGAAAATTAGATGGTAGCTCATAGCTAAAGGATCTCTGGGGCGATGGAGCAATATTGGTCTCAACTGGAATATCACAAGACACAAAGAAATGGGTTCTTGCAATCCCTTGAATTGTTTTGGGCTTATTCCATCTGTGTTGGTTTGGCTCTTGTGACTGATATCCTTTTTTGGTTAGGAGAGGGGCTCTAGCTCCAATTCTAGGTGTGGTTCCCTTTATTTGGGTGGGTTTGATCATAACTAAATTGGATGAGTTTCAACTAGAACTGGAAGGGGTGTAGGATTAGATGTTCCCTGTTCCCTATGCTCAATAAAAATTATTACACAAAATGACTTTGAATAGGAGGGTTATACCTTAAATGGCGGAGGACTCAAGGGTTTCACGTGAGTGCCATTAACCCACCACTTGTGGAGTGTGCCATCTAGCTGAGAATCATGATATTTTAACACTTGGTACACAGATTCTTATTCAAACTGGTTGGTATTCACACTTGGGATTCATCTAGAAAATCATAAGACACAAAGAAATGCGTTCTTACGATCCCTTGAATTTTCCAAATTTCTAGCGAAATTTACAAAGATCAGTAAAAAAAACAAGGGTAAGAGGCTTTACTAATTCCTAAATCACAACTAAAGGATCTCTTGGGAGATGGAGCGATATTGGTCTCAAATAGAAAATAAGAAGACATAAAGAAATGGATTCTTGGGATCTTGATATACCTAGTCAAACCACCATAATGATCAGTCACACAAAGAGCTTCTAAAAGAACCTGAATTTGCCAAATTTGAAGTGAAATTTACAAAGATCGATAAAAAACACATGTAAGAGGCTTTACTAATTGTTAAATTTCTATATTGTATTTGGCCCTTGGTTTCGATCCATACAAACCCTCTAACATCATCTATCATTCAACTTGTGGATTCCATGGTTTGATTCCTGCACATGTTTCAGCCTCTAAGAGGAGAGGACTTGGCTATGGCGTTTTTTATACACATAATTTCCAGTTGCAAGGAACAACAAAATTCTACCAATTTTTTTGGTGCCTCTAATTTTTTTTTTTGTTTTTTATAAATATTTGACTTTCAATGGTTACAAGGGTTCCATGCTCTCCAAGCGAAAAATAAGGAAAATGTGAGTTATTTCCATTTCCTTTAAACTCTCTGTGCATTGTGTACCTTACATCTTTGTGATTTGGCAACTTTAATTTCCAATAATTTATTCAAAACACTGGCCAATTATCTTATAAGGGATTATCTATACCAAAAACTTTTCCAACGTGGAAACTGGCTTTGGATTGCACTTCCTTGAGTTGGTAACCTCCCCTCTCACTCTTAGTAGTACATCACCAGCAATTTCAGTGCCATTCCTTGTAGGCACTCTTTGGTATGTAGTTGTCAACTATGCCACTTCTACAATACTATCTTACCACACTAGCATATTTCTAAGTCGGGATTTCATTCACATCAATTCTCTCCTCCTTTTTTTTTCCTCATATTTTCTAACTATCATTTGCAATAATATGATTGATATGATTGATAGTCTAATTTTATAAGATAAAAAAATGTATCTCGGCTCAGGATCAAAGATAACTTCGCTCTCTATCAACTCTACCATTAAAGTGGATGCAACTAATAATTTTTCTATCAAAGCCATGCTTGTTAATCAATAAATATGTTATATAGGAAGGAATCTCTTGCTGTTCTATCATTTTGGGATGCTATGGAACCCTGTCTAAGTTTCAAAGCTGAAGGGTGATGCTATGCCGAATGAAATTCCTTTTAGGATTAGGTAAATGGACAGCCGAATATTCTTGAACATTTTTTTTTTGCTCAATACAAGGATTTGTCTTTAACTTCCATGCAGACATGGCAATTAGGATTGACTGGTATATTTAATGTTTAAAAATGGAAAATGATTATGAGATAAATCAAACAAATGAATTATACCTATACCTCTAAGATGGTATGTACATCTGTGCTCCTGCTTTTGAGAAGTCAAACCCATGACCTTTTATTTGAAAAAAATTCTAAGTCAATAGTTGTTGTTGTAGTGAGGATGAGGAGTTTCAACTACATAATCCCAAATTAAGTTGTTATCTCAGTTACGCATCACCTTTTTAATGAATTTTGGCACTTTTTGTTGTGTCATTTCCAGATCTTTTGTCTCCTAATAACATCTCTTATGTGAGTTTGACATATTTTACATTATGTTTTAACCATGCATAGAAAGGTAGCAATTTAGTTTCAATAACACATAAGAAGGAAACTATGATCCTATAATAAAACTAATCACAGTATGAGCTACTTGATACATCATCATTCCCTCACCCCACTATCAATTTTTATCATGTAAATATGTGGAAAATAGTCATACATAGAGGTTTAACCTCATACAAGAGTCATATAAGCCTTCTAACATACAGTATGAGTTCACTTAAACCCCTACTTAGCCATGAAACCAGTTTACTACAACTATTAATATGCATCGAATGCCAATATTGTTGTTATTCACATAGTGCTAAAACAATGTCGTTCAATCCAAAAGGCCTTAGGAATTGATTTTAGGAACTTCGGTCAATTCTAATGATGTTAGGAATTCATCCATATATCTTTCCATGTTTTCTTAAGATTGGATGCACTTTTCTAGCATGTAACCCTGGCCTTCCATTGTATAAAGAATGTATTAATGATCCTAGGACCTATACTTTAAGCATGGAAAAAAGCATGGAGAGTTTTAGTTGCTTTCAATCAAGAGGCTAATTGTCAGCCTGTTAACAGTATAAATAAGTAATTACCTATTTTTCTGCAAAATGCAGTTTGTACATTGCATCCTTGAGGGATGGACTTTTGTAACATACTGGCATACATTTCTTTCCCAAAGTAGAACTCTCGAGTCTCAACATAGCCTTTGTATGCTATTTCACTATATGGCAATTCGTTTGAAACTAGAAGTTGAGCTTAATGAATGAGGTGATAATTGTGAACTTACTGGTTCATGGCTAATCCAATAAATCCATGCAGGAATTCTAATACAATAGTTTCATATATTGGGTTATCATTTGCATTAGATCGTATGCTTTTGTGTAATAGAAAACCTCAGTGCTTGTTTTATCCAGAAATTGAAAAATTCATGTGATGATATACATTCTTTGATAATGCTAATAGATGTACAAGCCTGACAAGATTTTGGAGTATTCTAAAGCAAGTAGAGTCAAATTTCTGAACAACCAACTTCTAGAAGCCATAGAAGTAGCCCAAAAATTTGTTCAGAACAACAAAAAAACCGTTGAAAAAATCCTTTAGAAGAGAGTGTAATTGTGAAAGTTAGTTGTTCAAATTTGCTATGAGTTAGATTTTATAATTAGGGAAAATTGGATCCGACATAACATTTGCACCTTGGGAGTGAAAAACTATCTAAACAGTCAAATCGCATGTGGTTTTATATATTTGGAAGCAAGGGAGAAACAAATATCAGTATAGCAGAGGATTCCCACTACACCCTTCTAACTAAACTACACCCCTTTGACTGCTATAACCACAACTAATTCAAGAATCCTACTTAAAGATAGAGATTTTTTACCTTTGATATGGTAAATCGAAATCGTGATGGTCAGTAAGAACCAACCATAATTCTTTCATATGCTTTAAATTTACAGAATTAAAGTCAAAAGAATTGTGCTTGACGCCATACAAAGCCACTAATTTCATTATAATTAAGATGCCAGCATAAAGTTTTGCCCTCGTTCCTTCAAGTTCGGTGTATTTATTTGATGGGTTGGATTTTAAGTATTTTCTGAAAAGAAGATTCAATTGCTGGATCATTTGGATAGCATGAGATTTGCAGAATTTTTGTCCCTAATTTCAGAGGGTTCCCATTATCAATGTCTTGCATGCAACCAAAATTTCATATAATTTGCAAGGAAGAGATGAATCTGTGATTGATATCAAATACTTGTTAGTTGGGAAATATCTATTTTAACTTGAAGAGACATATCTCTAGTTTCTAGAGCACTCATCAGTGTTTTCCCAGTGTAGAAACAAATGGATAGGCCTTGGGGAAGTGAAACACTTTGACTCTTTAAGAGTATTGTGAAATACATTAAGTAGAACTATTTGATAAGGGAGAGCTTGAAACTAAAGTCATAGAGACAAAGGTTAACCTGGAAGTTGATAGCTTGAACCAAATATATGAGGTAGATATCAGAAAGTGGCTAGCATACTTTGTAATTGGAAACATAGAAAATATCTTATTAATCAAAGAAAATTTGACCATATTTTATAAAATTGACAAAGAGTTACTTGAGGTTAAAGTTTAAGGGGAGTCGATTGTGGACCCACAGCACATGACTTTATTAAAACTTAGGTAGACCAACTCCTGGCTGAAGTCACTAATCTTGACTAGGATTGGAATTCCATTGGAGCAGTTATGGAAACTCCTAAAGATATTAACTGAATCAATCAAGTCTTTGCATTGAAGCAAGTGTTATTTCAGGATTCTTGTCTCCAGAAATTTTTTAAGTTCAAAATAATCTTTGCTTTCACTTCTTCTTTCCTTCTGGCTCAGTTTGTTGCTTCTCCTATTTTCCTTGATTTGAATACAGGAAATCTTGTTCTCAAACTGAGTTCACTGTCACTTGTCTTCTTTCAGGTCTTTCTTTAATATATTTGATATGTAGGATCCCCATCCTTGTGTCTGAGGGTGAACACATTTTGTTTTTTATATGTAGGACCCTCTTGTAGTGCTCTTAAGCAAACAGACTTCTCAGACCTTTTTAATGACTACGTTTTTAGGGCCGTAATATTATTTCAAGCTCTTGAGAATATTATGAAAGGATGCATGGCTTTTATGATTTTTCTATGGTCTATGTCCAAGCAGGATCCTGATTATGTTTCATCTATAGGATTTTTGATTTTAAAGGAAAAGTCTTTCAAAATATTCTAAATGGACAACAATCACCTTTTTATTTCTTTATTCTATAAATGATTTTGAATTTTATCTATTTTACATTAATTTTTGAAAGCATGGATAGTCTGAGCAAGTCAATTTATGAATTTCATTAATCTTTCTATGCTATGCATTTTGTCGCTCCCTAGTCCACTTCACGGGGAGCTTGTTGTAATTGATATATCTAGATTCTAAACTCCTTTCACTGCTACATAGTCCCTCAGGCCATTCCAGAGAATACTTCCTTGTGTGAAGTGGAATATAGAATCTAGATATACCAGTGGAATACTGGATACTTCCTTGTGTGAAGTGGAATATAGAATCTAGATATGCCAGTGTTTTTGAACAAAACCCATTGTAATCAATATGGATGGCATTGGCCTTTTAGAGAAGGTAATGTGTCCATGTTTTCATGGTTTATATTAACCGATACATCTCAAAGTCTATGTGGAAGAATTCAAAACTAAAAAATATACAATTATCTTAGTGGTATGCAACATGTCTCTTTTTTTGCATCATTAGTATGCCTATGGAATGCACATAAATATCCACCTTGATCTCAAACACTTCAATTATTGGAAAGAAAGGAAAGGATTGGTTTGGCCACAAGTTACAACTCTTTGGTTGACCTCTTCAAACACCTGTTGTTGCACTACACCCTAGCAGAATTTGACTTGGTATTTGTTCATCAAATCAATGCTAAAGTATTCATTAGATCAATGCTGAGTTCATCTTGGTTCCCACAAAAATGAAGATATACAAGTTTTTTATATCCAAAGGTGATCTTCTTTAAGTTCACAAGTAATTTCTCTTTATGCAATGCTAAAAGTACTTGGTTTAAACTTTGAAGAAAAAAATCCGGCATCATGTTTCTACTGTTCATCCAGTTTACTAGCTAGAAAATATCACACTCTGGCATTGTGTTTGATAGTTTTGAATTTTGGAATATCACAGTTGAATGTTTTGTTCCCTTAAATTGTATACAGGGATCCAATCCAATGCAAGTCAAATATGTAGATGGTTAATTGGAAAGAATAGGTAAGTAATGTGTGTGATATCTTATTTAGAATCACATTTCTTTTCCATAGATCTAATTTTTTGAGAAGAATTGAGTTTATTTACAAATGTACTATCGATACAATAGAGGTAGGTTATATCCTTCCCCTTGAGTTTTTTGTTTTAATTCCTTAGAGAAAAATGCCCTCAGGAGATACACCGCAAGTATGGAATTCCTTTGGCTTAACATGCTTGGTCCGAAGGATAATATTCTGCCAAAATTTCCTAGACTGTGCTCCTGACCTCATCTATTTGAGATATATGCTATACAGGTATATAGAGAGCAAAGTGAGTGGAACCAACCTGTCGTCACTTTTTAACTATTATCTGCAATGGGGAATGCATACCTCTGGCTTCTTCTTCTCCTTACAGATTACTAGAAGTTTACATGCCTTGCATTATAATTCTAATTACACAAGAAAAAATGAACAAGATTTATTGAACATAAATATTGGAGATCCATTTATCTAACATTTCTTTTGAGGAAGACTGTTCCAGGTCAGTCATCTTATCTAAGAGGCACATAAAGTCAAGCCACATGGCCTTTTTGTTGCTCTTAAGTCCCTTTTAATAAAATATAGTTTCCTTATATGTATCATTAATATCCTCTTGCATTGCAACAATCTTGGACAGGGACTTATTTTTGATCAATAGTAGTTGCAATCTTGTCCAAATGGGAGAAAACATTCTGTTGACTATTTCATTTGGATGTCAAAGAGATCTAACATACTTCATTGTGTTGCAAAGCAAGTCAATGATATCAAGATATATATTCATAGATATGCATTGTGCAAACACTTCCTAGGATGCCTATGGAGGCATTTACCTTATCTTGTTCTTCTTATGAGTTATAGAGTGGTTCTGATGGAAATACGAGCATAATGGTTTTGACCTCTCAATGATGCAAGCAAGAATCATCTGTAATCCCCCAACTGATACAACCACTCCTTGAAGGGAAAACCCTGGTAGAGCAGTGGCCATGCACATTGCAGATATCTTCAATCTAAAGGAGATCCTGCAGGATTACATTGCTTGGACAAGTTAGATATATCTTAACAGAATTGGTTCACTAAACCTTTAAATGGTTTCTAACTTGTAAAAGTTATCTTCAATTAACAAGCAGTGAGAAGTGGCATCCCTAAAGAATTTAGAGTAATTTCGGTGATATTTACCTTAATGTAGTAGTGTGTGATAAAAAATAGTGGGAAGGCTGCAAAACGATTATTCTCAAGGAATTTTTGAGGATTCTCCTTAATATCATTGGTTTTTATATAATAATCCTTGAGACATAACTCTGTTCATATGAAGGGTTGCTCCATGCTAGACAATAAGTTAAGCTTAACATGTACATAATTTTTGCTACCTTAGGAGAGAATTGTGTTAATAGTCCTCATATAGTTAAATACATGTGTCACATGCATGCAAGCCATTGAACTGTTCAATCCATTCGGGAAGATTGTAAATACCAAGTGTAATGTTGGAGCCAACCATAAACAGGATTGTGTTGAATTTGTAAGTATTTTCACCTCCCTCTCTAAGTTTTACATCATTATTTAAATTGAAGGTTCAAAAATATTTTGTCATCACTTCGACGTCCCGAGTTCGATCCCTCTTAAGTGTTATTTTTCAAAAAAAACATTAATAAATGTCTAAACCTAGATCAATGCACAAACCGTGACCTAAATCCATGCTCAAGGAAAAAAGGCCTATAAGGGAACCTAGATCCATGTTGATAAGAAACCAATTTTACTAGTGATTGGGGATTAATAGTGGCACGGGGTACTAGTGAATCCCGTCAACAAACTTGTTATTAAATCTCCATAAGCCTTTTGTCTAACCCTTCCAATAATAGTGTGAAATTTACTTCCACTAGTTAAACTCATCTTGAAATCCATTTTGACTATGGTCATTTCACGTAGAGCTTATAAGTGCAAATAAATCACCTCAAATATGTCTTGACAGATGGAATTCGAATGAAGGTGTCATATCTATCGACACACCAAGGTTCACTTCAACGGAGGCATGAAGAAGTAGTTGGGGTCAGGTGTAACTTCAAGGTAATTTTTACAGAAAAGCACCCATTGTCTCAGCAATGGAGGCAAATGAAGTGGTTCCTCCATCAAAGGTCTTACTGTCCGCACAAGTGGCCTACTTGTGATGCCTGACTTATTTGGGCTAGTAGAGTAACTCTTTTCATCAGTGTTCAGGAAGTAGAGAATAAAGTATTGGCAGATCTTAAAGTATGCTATGAGGTACTTAAGGAAAGACAACATACACATAGATATATTAAAAATTTAATTTGATTTATCTATAGATTTGCTTGATAGAATACTGTGTGAAATAGGTCGCTTCAAGGATAAAATTTGCCTCAATCTAACAAGCAATGGATAGAAGTCCTAACCCCGATTTCTATGTCCTTGCTTTGGAAAAGTTATTGGATAATTATTAATTGATGATTTAGATAATAGTGATTTTTGTTTTTGTTTGGAAAACCCCTTTTGACTGTAAAGGTTCTAGGGATTACAATATTAACTTTACAGCCAGAAGGTGTTTGTGGACAAAGCCATAATTGAGTGGTATCTATCACACCATTAACAACACCTTTGCATTTATTATGGAACAATACTTACCACGATACATGCCTCAAGAAGATTCAGTCAACTGCATTATCACTGGTTTTGGACCCTGGATAATCATCATGGAAAGTGCTCCAACTTGCCAGAAGATCATAGAGGTAACGAACATGGTTTGGAATATGTTGTCATATAGAATGGCTCCTACATTTATGCTACCATAACGCCGTTAAAAAGTAGGAGAAAATGAGAATATAGCTTATGTTTTGGATGACAGAATCAAAGGGAATACTTCCTTTAATTAGTGCATAATCATGGAATAGTAAGGAACCATGTCGAGTCAATGTCAATAAAGGAACAGTATGGCTAGCCTTAGAGGCTAGACTAATTGGCCTATGTTTACGAGGTCCTAATAAAGATGCACCTACTGTAAGTATGGAGCCACCAATGAATGCATAAAGGACAACAACATATTCCTTCCAAATAGGAAGGGAAAATACCACACTTCCACTCTAGGAATCATGGATTACTGAGACACGTGGAGATGAAACTTGCTCCAGTAGCAACGTAGAAATTCTACTTAATGAAAAACCTTTACTGAGTGTAGATGGGGAAATGTGTTTTCTTTTATAGAAATTTGAAGTAAGAGAAAGTCTGTTTTATCTGAATGCATACCGATACTGGGCTAGTGGGTCTTTAGTATTTACTATTTATTGTTCATGAGTTCCTAAGATTCCTAACAGAGATCACCTATTGGTAACCTAGAACTAAGAAAAGTGGTTGTATGTAGTCTGAGAAATTCTCCAGCTCGCCCTGTAGACTTTCTTTCATTCTAAAGGCCAATTGTTGTGTGAATTCTGAGTAAATCCTCAAACATAGGTGACTCCAAGTTTTGGAGTTACTCTGAGACCATGAATTATCTATGATTAAATGAAGCCAGCTTGATGGATAGAAATTCCTTCCAGGACTATGATAAATAAAGGATCTAATGAAATGGTTAGATTGTCAAGCCACACTAAATCATGGGCCTCATATAGGCGTGAGGAAAATGTCTGAACCTAGAATCCTACCATCTTAAAATGAAAGTAAAAACCACGGTGAATGTTTAATAATTGAACAAATGATCATAATCATGAATTTGAGTCTTCTGAGCTAAGTTGTGTGGAAACTAATCCCAATCTAGAATCTAGATACAGATTTGCTGGAATTTTTGAAATGTCAGGATCCATGTTTGGAGAAACAACACACACATGTCATCAGAAAAAACCATGAGCCAGAAATATAGAAAATTCAAAGGACCAAATTGCTCTCATAAACTCAGTACATAAATTTATGTTATATGTTTTTGGGTATCCTAGCTATTTTATAGTCAAAACTTGGGGTTTAAGGGTCTCGGGATGAATTCTGCATCCTCCATAGGAGGATGTAGCAACATAGAATTGGAGTATGGCATTTGGCTAGGTACTCTGCAGTGTTGACTAAGAATTAGGAAGTCAATACATGTAGACATAATGATGGGTTCTGTACTTGCAGTGCTCTTGTCTGTATGTGCTCAGCTCAGCTCTGTAAGCCCACACCAATTTTTCTAGTGCACAGAGAAGAGTAGAATTGCAATAAGCTCAACATTTGACAAGGGTGCCAAAATAGTTTTTGTTTGGTGCATCTTGATCACAAAACTATTTTTTAGTGTCATAAGATGTAGTAGTTGATGGATAGTACCATTGTTTACATGTTAAAAATATATTTTACATAATTTCAAGAGATTTATCTCCTTGTAATACCATGCAATGGTTAAAATTACTAAAAATATATCTAGAACAAGTATATTTTCTCTTGATGCATAAAAGCAGTCAAATCCAATCTGAACATTTGATTGTTAAGAGTTTAAGATTTCCGTTTTGTGGGTGTAGTTACCATAAGCCCCATATGACAATTTCCTTAATCTTTAGTGATGACAAACATAATTGTTTTGCAAATGCACACACAATAGATGGTCCAATGCCACTAGCATACTCTGACTAATACGAAAATATATGACTTCAACTGCATTATGGTGCAAGATGTTTTTCTTGTGTGAGCTTAATATAAAATGCACCTTTTTTAACACATTAATTGATTGATAAGAGATTAACATAATAGTTTGCTCGAATTATATTCATAGTTGTCTTGAAGATTGTGATCTATAAAGGAGGTTTGTATATTAGTTTTAGACTCATATTCATAGGTTTATGAAAATTGAGTTGCTTTGGAAAGTTGGAACAAGGGGTGACCATTTTTCTTGGCATTTTTCACTAAAAACCATTTTTAACTTATTCTTATAGCAGAGGTTTCTATGATATATTTTCTTTATTTAATGCTAAGTTTTGGTTGTGATTTTTTGGTGTTTTTAGGCAGATTTGAATCAAGAAATTGCAATGGTTTGATATTATGCTTCATCATCAGAACCTACTCAGGTACACGGAAAAAGTGTTTACTTTCAATACTCAAACAGGAAAGAAATTGTAAACAATAAAAGCACTAGAGATGTTTCCAGCAATGTATTATTGGTGATAATTGAGGGTGTCACTTTTGGGGATGTCAGCATTGATGTTTTGCATTTGGTAAGTTTCGAGAACACTTAAGAGGCAGCAGCAAAGGTGATATTATATTAAACTAATCCTAACTTTATTTAGATTCAGGTTGTGGGCTATGCTTATATTTTTGTCTATAAAACAAGGTAGAGGGTATGTAAGCATTTCTTATGTGTCTTGTCGTGGGTATTTTAGTTACAAACAAGGGGTTATACTTGATGTTATTGATTTTGTTTGACATAACTCTACAAAAACACGTTTTTGATGGAATCCCACTGCATTGGGAGGAAGTGCATGTGTGTTTTGCTTAACCCTGTCTCTTGACCCTACTACTCCTAACCCTACAGCCTGATAAAATTTAGATTGTCATTAGAGGAAATTTCAATTTAAAATGGGCCTTCCAAAAATAATACAAATTCCATGTCATAATGTATTAGCCAATCAAAATGATTTAAAATTCAAAAAGGGAGCACCTCTTAAACAATTTTTTAATATAAATTTGGGGATAGGTATCATAAAAAAAACTACTTTTTTTGTTCATATTTTCGACATATCTCCCCATGTTTTTACTCAAATTTTAATTGGGAGAGCTCTTTAGATGTGGAATTAAATTTTGTATCCAATGAGTTCCCACTCGGCATACTTTTGATGGGCCCATATACCCCAAAAACAAGAAATACGTGAAACAACGTGATGATGACATCATCATCATGCTATTTCAGGTATTTCTTGTTTTTGGGGTAGCGAGGCCCATCAAAAGTATGCTGAGTGAGCACTTGTTGGATGCGGAATTTAATTCCACATCCAATGAGCTCTCCCAATCGAAATTTGAGTATATACACAGAGAAATATGTCGAAAATACAAACAAAAAAGTAGTTTTTTCTTTTATTCCTCCAAAATGAATAAATATTATTTTATTATTTTAACTATTATTTTATTAATTTTCCTTAGGAGGCCCATTTTGAGTTTAAGTTTCCTCTAATGTCTTGATTCATCTCACTCTTCTTTTATGTATCCTTAAAAGCCAGTTTAAACATTAAATTCCACACAACCTGAGCATGGCCACTTTGAAGTTGATAAACTATTTTCGTTGGGTATTCCTTTCTGTAAATGGGCTAGTATTTTGTTCACCTAATTACTAATATTAATTTCTTTTAATTGTTCTAAATTGGTGAGGAATGCCTATTTTTTGAACATTTGTTGCAGATTTCTAAGACAGCATTTCATAGTGTATATTTAATAGTATTTTCTCTTTAAATTGTCTTATGTTCGGATGAAAGCCCCTGCTATTATTATTATTATTAGTAAATAAAAAATCTCTCTATATTTAAAAAAAACAAGGCTATCAAAAGATCTTATAAGCATGTACAAAATACTCTGGCTAATCAAAGATCAGAGATCTACAAGTGTATTTGGCTCAACATGACTATGGAGCTGTGAAACTACCCTAGATTTTCATCTATTGGGGTTTTACCTTGAATCTATGAAGAATCAACCCAAAATTTTATGGGATTTTGCCCTTGATTTCCTACCAGTATTTTTTTAGGAGAGGCTTTGAAGGAAATAGATTCTGGAACATATTTAGTATTAACTTTGATTTTGATATTCCCTTACCTTCTCTCACTCAATAGTTGTCTTACATATTTTGATATTGAGGAAAGGGATGGTTTTGAGGATGATACATTAGAATATTCTGCTAAGAGCATGAACCATAGGATTGTTGCACGTTGGTTTCAATCTGCAAGAGAATTTGTTGAACTAACTTTGGGCCTTGAGATTTCTCTACTTCTGACTTTAGTTTCTTGTTGGGATATTCGGCTGAGAGGGTGAATCATAGGATTGATGAAGGTTGGTTTCAAGTTACAAGGGAATCTGTTGAACTGACTTTGGGCCTTGAAATTTCTCTGCTTCTGAGGTTGGCTTCTTGTAGACTTTTTTTTCCTTCTGATCTATCCCATTTTTAGAAGAGGGAATTAGGCTTTGGGGGTGTGTCTCTGTGAGAGAAAATTTCTCTTTATTCCCTTGGGTATGAACTAATTATGATTCTTGTAAGGCCTGAAATAGGTTCAAATCCTATACTTTAGCTTTAACAAGTTGCTTTGGATTGACTGCCTTTGGGCCGCTTCCAACCTTCCTTTTGACTGTTTGCTAGTCTAAATATGTTTCAAGCTTTGATGAGGGAGGGGCTATTATTATTATATGTAACATACTAGGAGATGTTGTATTTCTTTCATTTTTATGTCTTACTGATGTTTTTATTTTGTATATTGCATCACAGCAATAGGATTTGGATTCATTTTTCTATTTTTGTACATGATTGTGGCATCCACAATGAATATCATGAAAAGCTGTTTACTTATAACTTTTCAAGCTTGATAATTGTAAACTGCTTTTTGGTACAGGTATTTTTAGGATTTGAGTTCGTTCATAAGATTGCTACTTTTGAGAAGACTGCAAGTTTCTAGGTTTGGAACTAAAGCAATGCAGTGTGACCGTAAAAATTGTGATGTTTATGTGCCAATCATTAATATGTTGCAAATACAAAAATGATGTTTATTTCCAGAAAATTATTTATATAAAATACTTTTGTGGTTAGGCTCTAGTGCAGTTTAGTGATGTAGACATTGCTGCTTCTGGAAGAAGTGCCCTGGATGGACGAAGCATACCAAGGTGATTGCGTATTTGTTCTATGCATATCAAGTGAAATGTGTATTTGTAACTGTAGCAGTAAATTTAGAATTTGATGATGCTGCCATGGAGATGAAAGAATTTTTGACATTAATTTCTTATTGACATTTTCTATGTTCTGTGCTTGGAATTTAGATATTTGCTTCCAGAAAATGTAGCTCATGCCACATGTGGATATCATTTTCCGCACACATTGACATAAATTTCAAATTTTAGAGTCATCGAAGAAGGTAAGATGAATTATGTTTATATGGATGTATATTTAACGTTTCATTTAAATATATGGAATTAAATTTTATATATGGAGCAATCAATAGGGAAGGAAAATGGTCCCCTGACGACATTTGAGTAAGCTATCTGTCTAATTACTCTTATTTTTATTTTTACTGAAGGAAAATGTACTTACTATTATTTTATTTTTACATTCAATTGTAGGTTTAAGGAATTCATCAAGGAGCAGCTTTTCAACAACTGCTCCTTTGAAATAGCTTCATGATCAAAGTCTTATCCTTTCAGATGATTTAATATTAGATTGAATTTCCATGGATGATATGGCATACCAATACCCTCTTTGTACTCCTGTATGCAGGACCCGTGTTGTAATGAAATTCAAACTCAAGCCTTGATTGGACAGAAGGTCTGACACTACATTTATTTCTTTATAAAGATGGATAAATGACACATTTCAAAAGGAAGATTCCACCTATTTTAACTAGGCTAAGATTGGGAGGAAAAACAGGTAGTTTGTTATCCATCCTAAACCTAGCAGTCATCCAATTAATATAACATTTTACATTGAATTTGAGTTGTCCAAAAAGGCCATATCTTGCATTTTTTTCATTTTATTCCTTGCCTACTAAAATGATAGTGCTATCTCCTAACTTCTTTTATTTGATTTTCAGGTATTTCAGTTTTCCCGTTCCAAATTTCATAAGAATTTCAAAATTAAACGTAATCCTCGAAAGGTGAAGTGGACTAAAGCATACAGAAAGATACATGGAAATGAACTTACTAAGGCATCTTTTGTGTGCTCATGAGACATGTTGACATGTTTTCCCATGTTGTGCCACAATTTTCATCCAAACTTGCAATACAGATGATTACTTATTTGGGCCTATCTCTTTGCACATAGATAGTTTCCAGAACAAACTTCGAGATTAGTCAATTTTTGCAACAATAGTAATTTTTTTAACAATTTTGAAGAATGCAAGGAAAACAATTTCATTTTTTGTGCCATACCAAATGCCTAAGGCCATGTTTGGATGTGGATGGAGTTAATTTGATGACATTATTAGACATGCAGAATTTTCAATTAATATCGTTGCTTTGAAACAAACATGACACAGTGCTCGAGTTTGACAGAAGAAGAAACATGCCTAAGAGATATGATAGAAATATTCAAAATAATTTGAAATACATCAAGAATATTGAGTAAGTTCGTGTTAGTAGGGAGGCTAAATTATGGTAGAACCGGTTTGTCTCATTCTCTTCAACTTTCCTTGTAAAATAGTCTAGGGATAATAACTGAAAATTAGCTAATTGGTTATCTTCTAGATAACCATATTTTATGTTAACTTCTATTCTCCCATTAAATGAAGGACTCAATTTCGTGATGACATTACAAGGATAGTGTATGTCTTATCATCAATGAAGTTGGATCTAAAGAGAATTGGGGACAAATGCCTAGAACAAGCCAAAGGATTATGGAAGAACATATTTTTAAGTCCTCAGTTTCACTCTAAATCATTGCCATCGATTTTTTTTTTCATTTTTCCCATATGTGGCTGCGGACATTTTTTCCCATATGTGATTGTGAATTCACAACTTTGAAGCAAAGATGGTGGAGGACAATGCAAGACTTGTCCTATGTGAGGTCATGTAAATGCATGTCAAAGATATTTTAGTAGTGGACAACAATGGCTACAATGCAATCAAGTGATATAACGATCTTAATTGTATTTATTAAAGACCAAATATGTGTATATACTACACAATGATCGTTATAATATTATTTTTCTATTGTTGTGACAATGCATAGAAGTTATTTTCTATCAACAATGATTCTCTCTAATCCCAAGCTTCACAACCCAAAATTGAAATCATTTGGTGAATCAATTGGCAATCAATTTTTGCATTAAGAGTTTGTGTTGCCATAAGGATTTATTATGTAACATTTGTAATAGTTCATTGTTTTAGGGTTTTCTATTTGCCATGATTATTTCTTTTGAAATTGAGTTTGTTGAAACTCTCACATATTTTCCAATGGTTTTCACTATATTGGGTGGTTGTAAAATGTGTCCTAAGATTGTAATCAAAAGGAATTTGGTGAGTATAGGAATTGCATTGCACCTTCAAGAGGGGATGTTTGACTGGTGCATTATTTGAGTGCTAATTGGTTATTTTGGATTGGTTATCATTGAAAAGATTTGTTTATGTAGAATGTGATGAATTAACATACAAAATAATGATTATCAAGTTACTATAGATACATAATGGCTTACCTTGTAATAGTCCTTCAAGTCTTTCAAATGCATTTATTTAGTGCAAAAATGACTTGAAGGACTAGTACAGAGTAAGCCATTATGGATCTATAGTAACTTGATAATCATTACTTTTTATGCTTAAATAATGCAAAATTTGTTTGAATATCATCATTATTAAGCAGTAACAACTTCTTGAAGGGTGCTAGCTCAATGGTAGAGCACCTACCTAATTATAGGCAGGAGGTTGGTGGTTCGATTCCTCCATACCCTATAATAAATTTGTGACTACAAAAATAACTAAATTCACATATATATGATTATTAGTAGCTAATTTCCCATATCTAGTCGTATTTAGCTTAGTCATTAATATGTTATCATCTAGTATTTTATTTAGTCATATATTTGGTCATTAATTGTTGCAATCAGTGACTAAATCATTGACTATCAATGACTAAATCATTGGCTATCAATGACTAAATCAATGACTAATAAGTCAATCTATTAATGACTAAGTGAAATACAACTAGCTATAAGATACTGGAAATTAGCTACTATTAGTCATTAATTTCTCATTTTGTGCTAGTGATCAATTATTAGAAGTTGATAAGAGATCTTACTAGCTCTTTTCTAGCATTCAATATCAAATCGGTCCCTATATCACAGAATTTTGATGCTGATATTCTATCCAACACTACATCGAGGCTGGTCCCGCCTAAAGGTTTATCTCCACAAATGTTTTCGATTGAGTTGATGTACATGAATTCCATTCCAGAAAATGCCACGAATTGGAAAGTATTCAACGACGATCAGCAGATATTGGAATTTATTTCAGCCTAGGACACCTTTCAAGGTATGGCTATTGATGAGGCAGAACATGAAAAATACTTGTCTAATCCTTCTAATATTATTTCGAAGTTAGTCATCGATTTAGAAAAGTTTTACGATCTACAAGCCATTCAGGAAAACCATCAACTGTAAGACCTAGAGCTCATCCCTTAATTATGAAGCCATCAATCTGGGAACCGAACAAAATCCCTGCTTCATCAACCTTGGAATTCATTGTTCTGAGGAAGAAAGGGTATGATTAACTCATAATGTTTGATACCAGCATCATGCACCACAACATCCTGATGAAACCAGAAACGAGACCATACCAGCAAAAGCTAAGGAAGATGCATCCCATATTGGAACCTTCTGTAAAGAGAGATCTTGATAAGTTACTGGTGGCAAGAATCATATTCCCTATTAGACATACGTAGTAGATTTCCAACTTGGTACCCATTCGAAAGAAGAATGGGGAGATCAAGATTTGTGTTGATTTCAGGAACTTGAACAGAGCTTCTAAGAAGGACAATTATCCTGTTCCTCCTATGGAGCATATTTTGCAGAAGGTAGTTGGGTCTAAAATGTTCTCACTCCTTGATGACTTCTTAGGGCATGACCAAGTCCTGGTTTCCCTTGATAACCATCTTAAAATAACCTTTTGAACCCTTGGTGAACATATGCTTACAGGCGAATGCTATTCGGGATGATAAATGCAGGAGCTACGTTCTAGAGAGCTATGGATATAGCTTTCAGGGGCTTAATTAATAATTCTCTAATTGTATATTTAGATGATATAAAAATTTATTATAAAAAATGACATGAACATTTTTCTGATCTGAAACAAGTGTTCAAATGATGCAGGAAATACAGAATTTCCCTCAACCCCAAGAAGTCTATCTTTACGGTCACGGAAGGTAAGTTGTTAGGTTTCATTGTCTCCAAGAAAGTCATGATCATTGATCAGAGCGCACTAAAGCTACTTCGAATATCATCCTCCATGGTTCTTGAAAAGAAATGCAGTCTTTCTTGGGTAAGATCATTTTTTCCGCAGGTTTGTACCAAATTTTGCACAAGTTGTTAAACCCTTGCAACATTTAGTTAAGATAGATGTACAATTTAAATGGTTTGAAGAATAGAGGAATGCCTTTGTTGAAATCAGAAGAGCCATTGCAGAAGCACCTACTCTGATGTATCCATATTTCATAAAATATTTTATACTTTATACCTTTGCTACTGACTTTTATTTCGCAGTTGTCCTGACACAAAAGAATCTTAAGGGTGTCGAGATCCTGATTTATTTTATGATTTCAACGTTTAAAGGAGATGAGCTCAACTATTCCTAGATCGATAAATGGGCCTACGTAGTTTACAAATAGGTGAAACATTATAGGCCATATCTATTGAAATCAAGGACTAAGGTGATTGTCCCTTACGTGGCCATTCAAAATGTCCTTGTCTAGAAGGAATTAGGTGAGAAGAGGGCTCACTGGGTGACAAAGTTGTAAGAATATGACTTGGAGATCAAGCTAGAAAATATTGTCAAAGGAAAAGGTTTCTGTCTGCTCTCCGCCCAATCAAACGACCCTGAAGATCAGTAAACCAAATGGGAGCAGGAGGAAACTGTACCCATAGGTTCTATTAATGCTATTGAAACTAAAAAATCTGAATGGTATGATCACATTAAGTTTTTTCTAGATCATGGATTTGTCCCTGGAACCCTTGATCCTAAAACACATAGAGAATTACAGTTAAATTCAGCCCCGTATCAATTCATTGATAATGTTCTGTTTAGGAAAAACTATGATGGAATTTTTCTCAGATGTTTAGAAAAGGATCAAACTGATGGTATCCTTTTTCAATTTCATGCAGGACCTGCAGGTGGGCATTTCTCAAGAGAGACGACAGCTCACAAAATTATCAGAGAAGGATATCATTTCCTACCTTATTCAGAGATGCTCATGCCTATGTACGGAAATCTGAGCCTTTCAAGAAGTGTGCTGGAAAAGTAAAAAAATGTACCTTCCCTTTGTAGCCAGTAGCAGTCCAGTTTCCATTTCAGCAATGGGGACTGGATTTTGTCAGACCCATCAACCCTATTTCATCCTTGCAACACAAGTACATATTGAAAACCATTCATTATTTTACCAGGTGGGTTGAGGTAGTTCCTCTTAGACTATGCAATACAAACCAAGTAATATCCTTTCTTGAAAGTCAAATAGTCATTAGGTTTGACACCCCTGAATATCTCATTTTTGACAATGCAGCTTACTTCACATCCATTGAACTCACAAGCTACGCCCTTGAAAAGGGGATCAATATTAAATTTTCTACCAATTATTATCCTCAAGGAAATGGACTTACTGAATCCTCCAACAAAAACTGGATAAATATTTTCAAAAATACAGTGGCCTCCCATCACAAAGATTGGCATACCTAGATCTACAATTCTCTTTGGGAAGACCGAATCACTAAAAAGGAAGCCATTGGAAACTCCCCTTACTGTTTGGTTTATGGCAAGGAAGTTGACCTACCATCTAATATTACCATCCCCTCATTATAGTTATCCCAATCCATTCAAAACGATGATTCATCCCCACTCCAACAGAGGAATGATACTGTGCTTAAGTTAGAAGAATATAGGGAAAGATCTAAGAAAAAATTGTATCAACATTAACAATTGGTAAAAAAATGGTTCGATGAGAAATCTTCTTCTGACAAGGATTTTTCAATGGGGGATTTGGTATTAAGGTGGGATAAGCAGGGTAAAGACAATAAGGAGTATACCAAGTTTCAACTCCTTTGGCTAGGACCTTTCATTGTTACAGAAAATATTGGTCTTAGTGACTGTTCGGTTATAGACACTGGAAGGAGTCATTGACACCTACCCAGTGAATGTTTCTTTGCTTAAAAAGTATTTTGTCTGAACATTTTCATGAGTCATGTACATAGGATTGGTGTGTTATTTTTTTGTTTTCATTGTTTTGAGTGTTTACTTGATATTAGTAGGATTTTTAATAATATCTGCACATTTGGTAATGGTGTCTAATCAGTTTCTCTCAAGATTGCAGCACTCTGAACCTTAATACATTGTCAGTTTCAACCTTTTTCTAGCCCATGTCAAGATTTGCTTTATATGTTAATGGAAACCAATAATTGTAGGATTCCAGATTAATACATTTTATCCTGGTCAATATATTTACATATGCTTTATTCGTGTGATGAAGATCATGAAGGTAACTGGTTCTTGTTATCTCGGGTCTCATTAGTGCACTACAACATACCTTTATAACCTAGTTGGACTTGTCTATTGATCTATATTCTATCATAGTCACATAGAAAAAATAGGGTCTCATCACAAGCCAGCCCATTAGGTTCATAGATTCTTGGTGGAATGACATCTTCTCCATGTAATTGGGGGGATGTCTTTTAGTTTTGCTGAAAGATGGAAGATCCTATCACAGGTCCATTCATTCATGATCCACAAAGCATCAGTGAGTAACACTATTGTTATGTGGATACCAAGCCATGGTAGTGTCTTGCAATTCATATGCAAATCAATTATTGTTGTTTCTGTAAGACAAATATTGTACATAAGGACAGGGGGGTCTTATCACAAGCCAACCCTATTATGATCATAAATTTGATTTTGGATTGAAATTATCATTATATGGTTCCCAAGTGATGATATTTGCTCTGAGTTTTACAGCTGAAGGACAAGAAGTCTCCTTACTGAGCTGGCTTTGTTAGTTTTTCGACATTAAGCTAGCATTATTAGGATTTTTAACTGAGAGAATAACAAGTACAACAATCAAACACAAGAGACAATGAACATAGTGTTTTTCCTCAGGGAAACCATAAAGGAGAAAACCCAGCAACTTCCTTAGAGATAGAATCAGCACCAAAATAGTAAAAGACCCAAAACAGTAAGTGATCTCCCAATAGCAGTAATCTTCTTCTTGACTAGCCCCAGTGTCTTCTCCTTCCTCAACTATGCACTACACTTGAGTGTGGATGAGTTGGTCAAAAATAAAGACTCCAGTTCTCTATTTATACTAATATTGACATGACTAAAAACCTACCAAGGCCGACCTCTACTAGGAGAGTCTAATAACCCTAGTGCCCCAAAACTGCGAGGACTTTAACCCTTAGACAATCGGAGGGTTACTCACTATGACTTGAGATGACTTGTTTACATTATTGATCCTCCTGATCGAAACATTGGGGAATGGAAATATGACTGAATTACATTATAGATACACCCCAGAATAAACATCGGGTTACAATACCTAAGATACATAGATGAATACATTCTGAAGTTACAAATACATCAACACTCCCTCTTAACTAGGAAGGTATTCTTTTGACACAATTTTCAGCACTGGTCTTCTTCTCTGTATAAACTGGATCATCTTGTCATCTGCATCTCGGGTCTTCTGAGTCTTCAAGTCATCTTCATCTTCAAGTCATTGGATCTAGATCATCTCTCGATTTGGATCATCATGGGACATCTTCACTGGATCTGGATCATATCTTGATATGGATCATCATGAGGCATCATCATTGGATCTGGATCATCACTTGATCTGGATCATCACTGGCTATCATCATTGGATCTCAATCATCACTCAATTTGGATCATCCCTGGTGCTATCTCATGATTCTTCTCATCACAGAAATTTCTACAGAGCCAGCCCTTTTTCATGCTGGTTGTAGGCCTATCCTCCATGTAGGTCTTCTTCAGCACTTATATCTGACCTAATCGTTAGAAAGGCACAGTACTCACATCCATCCAGGTGGGAACACATCCTACAATAGTGATGGAAGATTTCCCACACATTCACCCAGGCCAAAAGACATCCTACCACAATGATGAAATATTTCCACACATTCACCCAGGCCGGAACACATCCTACCACAATGATAAATGACTCTCACCTAGGCTGGAACACATCCTACCACAATGATGAAATATTTCCACACATTCACCCAGGCTGAAACACATCCTACCACAATGATGAATGACTCTCACCTAATTCAGAACAAATCCTACCACAATGATGAAATATTTCCACACATTTACCCAGGCCAGAACACATCCTACCACAATGATGAATGACTCTCACCTAGGCTAGAACACATCCTACCACAATGATGAAATATTTTTGCACTTACATTCACCCAGGCTGGAACACATCCTACCACAATGATGAAAGGGCTTGCACTTACATCCACCCAGGCAGGAACACATCCTGCTCATAATGATGGAATGGCTCTGCACTCACATCTGATCTTGTAGGAACCAATCCTATAGTCATATCAGAATGGCCCCTAGTCCTCCTCGACTGAGCTACCTAGTGACTAACCAGGTGCCTCCATTCTCCTAAAGAATGGTAGTTGACCTTACATCCGACCTGCTCATCAGAATGGCCAACACTCACATCTGACATGGAAGGAACCTAATCCTTTAGCCATGACAGAATGGTTCAACCCTTACATCTGATCAAGTGGGAGCACATCCCTCAGTCACATAAGAATGGCTACTCAGTCCTATACTGAGTGTTCCTGGTACCTCACCAGGAAGCTCCATTCAAAGAATGACAATTTCCCTTACATTTGTCCTACTTGACAGAATGGCTAGCACTCATATCTGACATGGAAGGAAGAAATCCTCTCACCATGATAGAATGGATCCACCCTTACATCTGACCTACTTGTTAGAATGGCTACTCATCTTAGCACTCATATATGACATGGAAGGAACCAATCCTCTCACCATGACAGAATGGCTCAGCCCTTACATCTGACCATGGAAGGAACCAATCCTCTCACCATGTTAGAATGGATATGGGACACATCACTTTCCCTTGGAGGAAACCTCTATCTGGAGAACACCAAGCTTCTCCTTGAAGTACTCAAACTTCACCCTAGCCAATGGCTTCGTCAATACATCAGCTATCTATTCCTTTGTCGCAAACATATTGGAGCTTCACTGCTCCCCTCTACACCATATCCCTGATATAGTGGTACTTGATCTTGATATGCTTCGACTTGTCATGGAACATTGGATTCTCTGACAACTTCATGCAACTCTGGTTGTCACAATGTATACAAGTAGCATCCAACTGGAGATCAAATAAATCAAACAGTAGCTTCCTGAGCCATACTTCCTCACAACTAGCTGAACAAGCCACAACATACTCTGCTTCAGCTGTACTCAGTGCCATATAGGATTGCTTCCTGCTAAACCAAGAGATCACACCTGAACCCGTACTGAAGCAACACCCTGAAGTGCTTTTCCTATTGATGGCACTGCTTGCCCATACTAAATAAACATAATCCTCCAGGTTAATCTTTTGATTCACATCGTACTTGAGCCCATAATAAACTATACCCTTCAGGTACCTCAGAATTTGCTTTGTAGCAATCAAATGAACATGTCTCAGATCTGTCAAGAACTGGCTCAAGGTGTTCTTAGCAAAGCAAATATTTGGTCTCATGTTCATAAGGTACATCAATGACCCAATCATCTGACGATACATCATAGCATCAACCAACTCTGATGAAGCATCACTCAATAGCTTCAGGTTCGATGCAATTGGTGTGGCTATAGCCTTGCACTCCATCATCCCAAACCTCTTAAGGATCTCTACTGCATACTTCCCTTGTCCAAGGAAGATTCCATCTGTACTCTGCCACACCTCCATACCTAGAAAGTAATGCATCATTCCCAAGTCCTTCATTTCGAGCTCAGCAGCAAGATTTCTCTTTGTATCAGTAATCAACCTATCTGTACCTGTCACAAATAGATCATCTACATTCAGTAGAAGCATCATTGGGTTGCCATCCTCAACCTTGTAGTAAAGGTTGGAATTTGCTTTACTCTTGGTAAAGCCCAAACTAGATAGAAAGTTGTCAATTCTGTTGTACCAGGTCTTGGGTGCCTATTTCAAACCGTAAAGGGCTTTCTTCAATTTGCACACATGAGACTTCCTGTCATGTGTCTCAAAACTTAGTGGTTGTTCTACATACACTTCCTCTTCCACTACACCATTCAAGAAAGTAGTCTTGACATCCATCTGGTATATCTTCCATTTTATTACTGCAGCCAGAGCAAGTACTGATCTCATGGAAGTGTATCTGGCTATAGGTGCAAAGGTTTCTTCTTAGTATATTCCTTCTTTCTGAGAGAAACCCCGAGCTACAAATCTTTCTTTATATTTCTCAATGCTACCATCTGCAGCATGCTTGATCTTGTAGATCCATTTGGAAGTTACAACTGACTTCCCATCTAGTCTTGGGACAACATCCTAGACATCATTCTTCATGATAAATTGGTACTCTTCGATCATATCATCCTTCCATTCTTTCTGTTCTGTCGCTTCTTCATAACTGGAAGGTTCCTTATGAATGAAATCACATAGTAAAGCTACATACCTAAAACAAGATCTGGTCCTCTTTCTTTCTCTGTGATTTTCTTCTAGAGCCCCATATCTTTCAGCACCTTGGATGAGTTCTCGTACCCAAGGAGGTTTCCTCTTATGAGGATTCTTCTCCATAGGTGGATCTACAGGTCTTTGTGGTTCTTCAAAATCTCAATCTTCTTCTTGAGTTTCTTCATTCATGGTTGTATCATGAATTCTGGGTGCTTCTGCTTCTGCTTCTTCAGGTTCTTTAGTAGGTCTCTTTCTATATTTGTTGTAAGCTGTGTCTTCATCAAATGTCACATCCCTACTGATGTCAATCTTCTTGTATCCTAGGAAATAGATTCTGTAAGCCTTCAAGCTTTCAGAGTATCCCATGAATATACCCTTCTTTCCTGAAGGATCTAATTTGGTTCTCTTCTCTTTTGGAATGTGTATGTACATAGGATAGCTGAATATTCTAAGATGGCTGACTTCTGGTTTCTTGTCGGAGAAGACTTCTTCAGGAGACTTGTTCTTGAGTACTCTATGTGGAGTACGATTCTGTACATACACCGTTGTTCTGGCAGATTTAGCCCAAAGATGCATAGGAATATCTTGATCATGAAGCATGGCTCTAGAAGCTTCCATGATGGTTCTGTTCTTCCATTCTGCAATCCCATTCTATTATGGATTATAAGGAGTGGACAACTCCCTCTTAATCCCTGATTCTTTGCATAGCTCTTTGAATTCATTCGAAGTGAATTCTCCACCATTATCTGATCGAAAAGTCTTAATCTTCTTTTCAGTATGGTTTTCTATCAAGGCTTTGAATTCCTTGAACTTACTGAATACTTCATCTTTGTTCTTCATGAAGTAAACCCATGTCTTCCTAGAAAAATCATCAATAAAAGAAACATAGTATGCATACCCGCTTCGTGAGTTTGATGACATAGGACCACATACATCGGAGTGGATGATTTCTATTATGTCTTTGGATTTGCTTTCGCTGCTAGGAAATGTCTTCTTTGTATTCTTTCCTTTCACACATCCTTTGCAAACTCCATCATGTTTTGCTTGGAATTCTAGAAGACCTTCAACAGATTTGCTTGCAATAGGTAGTGCTCTGTAATGCACATGTGCAATCCTTCTATGCCAAAGCTCATTTGGCTCTACTGTGTCATGGACCGTGGCTTGTTCTGGATGGCCCTTCAATTTGTACAACCCTCCTTCTTGTTCTCCAATCACTAATGCATCATTGATAGTCTTACCTCTTGGCCACATGATGACTTGACCATCTATGAATGCAACCCTCATTCCTTTTGCATCCAATGCTGATATGAAGAGAAGGTTATTCTTGAGTCCTGGCACAAATAATACTTCTTTCATTGTTAGAGACTTACCAGAGTCTAGTTTATATGAATATTCTCCACTACCTTTTATTGGATATTGGTATTCATCTCCTAGCTTCACCTTGTGGGGTGATCCATGTTCTGACAGTCTTACAAAGGATTCCTTGAATCCAGTAATATGTTTGGAAGCCCCACTATCTATAAGCCAATCATCACTACCATGAGTAATGTTACCTGTGAGAGCAGAGATAAGAACATATTCATCCTCGCTTGAAGAATCTTCACTTTCATATCTGGATCTCTTCTTGGATGGTTCATCATCCTTTGTAGCATGAGCATGATGTCTTCTTTTGTTCCCCTTCTTCTTATGAGAGTGAATCTTGTTCTTAGGACAGTCTTTTGCAAAGTGCCCTACCTCATCACATGTATAACATCTTGATCTAGATATGTTCTTTCTAATATTATCTCTATGATGAGGATTCTTACCTTTGGAGTGATGGGTACCTCTTCTGCCTTTCTTGGAGTGAGTTGTGAGAGCTTGATCTTCACTTCCCATATTCTCTTCTCGGGCTGCTATCCATGCTTCTTCCTGAGAACATTCTTCCCATATTTTGCTGAATTTGACTAACTTATTTCTATCACGGATTCCTTGGATGAATGAATCCCATGACCTAAGAAGGCCATTCAGAGTTGTCATCACAATCTCTGCATTCTCCACTTCTTCATCTATAGCTTCTAATTGTTCCTTGATCTGAGAAACCCTTGTGAAGTAAGACTAGTTAGTTTCTGCATTCTGAATCTTCACATTCTTCAGTTGATTCCTCAGAGTCATCTTCTGGTTTATGTTCTTCCCTTCAAACAACTTGGTTAGGGAATCAAACATAGCTTTAGGTGTCTTGAGAGAGGACACCTGTGGGATAAGGTGATCCTTGATAGAATAAAAAATGATCCTCTTTTCCATAACCATCTTATTCTTATGTAAGGCCTTTGCCTCATCTCCCTCTGGAACTGGAACCTCCTCATGGATGTAGGAGTCTAACTCATTCTCTTTCAGGACCAGGGAGATCCTATACTTCCAGGCTCGAAAGTTATTAGATCCCTCAAGATTTTCATCAAGCTTGGTATGATGAGACATCTTAACAGAGAACCTCAAATGGAAATACAAAATATTTTAGATCTTACCAAGTTCAAGATGTCATATCTAAAACTTGAGCTGAAATCCTACAGAGCTAGTTCAGGAGCAAATTAGGGTTTTTCTTTTCCGAAGATCTGTCCACCCAAATGCCTTGAAATTTGTCCCTAACTTTGATTTTGGGGAGGGGATCAATCCAGGCTTGGGCTCACTGAAAAATTCCTCTTATGTGAAAATCCCTAATTTTCGACAGCAGTGACAGGTCCAAAACTAAAAAACCTCATAATTGGATTCTGCTTCCACAGAAAGATGTGCCCTAAGGAGGAGAGTTGTTCCACCTTACTTTTGCTGAAAATATATGGAGGAAGATCCACAAACTAAGAATCCCTAGTTCCCGTAGCTGCACAGTGTCTTCTTCTCAGGTTAGCTCTGATACCATGTTAGTTTTTCAACATTAAGCTAGCATTATTAGGATCTTTAACTGAGAAAATAACAAGTACAACAATCAAACACAAGAGACAATGAACACAGTGTTTTTCCTTGGGGAAACCATAAAGGAGAAAACCCCACAACTTCCTCAGAGATAGAATCAACACCGAAACAGTAAAATCCCCAAAACAGTAAGTGATCTCCCAACAGCAGTAATCTTCTTCTTGACTAGCCCCAGTGTCTTCTCCTTCCTCAAATATGCACTACACTTGAGTGTGGATGAGTTATGTCATTAATAGAGACTCCAGTTATCTATTTATACTAATCCTGACATAACTAAAACTCTACTAGGGCCGAACTCTACTAGGAGAGTCTAATAACCCTAGTTCCCCGAAATTGCGAGGACTTTAACGCTTAGACAATCGGAGGGTTACTCACTATGACTTGACATGACTTGTTTACATTATTGATCCTCCCGAACGGAACATCGGGGCATGACAATATGAATCAATTACATTATAGATACATCCTGGAATAAACATCGAGCTACAATACATAAATACATAAGATACATAGATGAATACATTCTGAAGTTACATATACATCAACAGGCTTGTTTAGTTTCCATATCAGGTTTGTGAATGGCACTGATCACCAAATTGGGGAAATGGTCTTATGTCAATAAAGTATTTAAAAAGAAGAATAAAAAAATATTGGTGACCTATGTTTGGAGATCTAGAATATGCTTAGGTTTGATTCTAGGTTCAACTTAAACTACGTGCCTATGCTTTCTTGATGGTAAGATATCCTTGTTATCCTTCATACCTCCTGAATCAAAATTGTATCATCTTTAAATTGATCATGGTGTAGAAATTCAGGCCTGCAGTAGATTAATTTCACCCACAACAATTAACAATTGATCATGCAAAATTATCAACAATGGAGACTGAATATGGAGCTGTAACACAAAATTATATTGACTGAGTGTACAATAGCCAACCTTGTAATAACATAGGCTGCTGAATATATAGAATACATGAGAAAATCAAATGCATAAGGAAGCATCCAAATCTAGCATAAAGCAGGCTTACCCAAAATAGGCAAATCCCCCATAGGTGTAAAAAGTTGATCCCAAATCTATCAAGGACCCCACGAATTAGCAAGGGTGCATGGGCAAGCTAAAGAGTGGTCAAATGGCAGTTCATATATTCTTTTGCATGGAGGAAAGAGTGGAGGAGGAACATGC